>PKML01043708.1:26775-56093 GCA_002933935.1 Eutrema yunnanense | reverse complement strand
TTTTTACTTTTTTTAATTAAATTGACACATGTCAAGATCTAAATTAACAACCGTGACAAATGTCACGATCTCGTGAGTTATAATTTTGCATACGTGTCGCGCTCACGTTGAGGGATCCTGCTTTATATAATAAGATTGATAATGGTTATTAGTATGTAATCACAAAAACAAAAACATGAAAAAGTTAAGAATATAAAATAAAAGTGGTGGGGGTAGAGTGTTGAATTTTATTAAACAACATCATTGTAGAGTGTAAAAATTGATTAAATATTAAATTATTAGGTGGAAGAAAAAGAAAATGTGTGGAATGTTAAAAAGTAAAAAATAAAAAATAAGATGTTGAATATTTAAACCAATTTACATAGTCTTAGCATTGTTCACGATAACTTTGGTGTGATTAGGCAAATAGCAAAATTGAGTTATTCCTTCCCCACCTAATTTGAGATGTTAGCGGATTAGAATCTAATAACTGGGCCTACCCTTAATGGGCCTATCCTACTACGCAGATGTTCTTCGCGGAGTCGTCATCCATCAATGGCGATAACAGGCATCCGAGAGAGATGAGTATTCGAATTTGTAATTCCCCGTTCCATACAAGGTTCGCGCTTCAACCTCGCGCCCAAACCGCCGCGAGGTCTATACGAATCTTGGCTCGTGCAGAAAACGATTCTTCACGATCAAAGACATCTGATCAGCAACAACTCAATCTTTCCGTTCTTCGCTTCACTTTCGGTAGTTTGTTCCTTCTGGGTTTGCTTTTACTCCACTCGAAAGTTATGATTGTTTATTATTCAATTGAAAGTTGTTAACTTTGAGATAGATTCGGAATCGGGTTTTTGTCTGCGTTTTGTAGGGATTCCTGGGCTGGACGAATCTTATCTACCGAGATGGATCGGGTACGGGTTTGGATCTCTTCTTCTTCTGAACCATTTATCAGCTTCGGGTCCAACCAGCGAATCTCAGCTGGTAAAAAACATATCAGCAATGGCTTAACAGTGTTTTGCTATCTTAAGCGATGATGTTCTTTGGTTTTATCATTTTTTTTGCGAACTGTTTGGTGATAGAGATCAGAGGCTTTGGGGTTATCACTAGCTGCATTTTCCATAGCTTTACCTTACATTGGAAAATTCCTTAAGGTAATCATATTTACATTGCCTACTGCTTCGAATGAGAGAAGCTTTGTTTGTTCACTTATAATGCTGTTTTAGGGTTCTGAAGCAGAGCAGAGAACTCTTCCTGAAGAGGGAGAACAGGTTTTTGTGATATCACCAAATATTGGAGAGTCTTTGAAGGAGGAGTTAGCATGGGCAACATATGTTTTGTTGAGGAATACAAGTACCGTAGCTGTGGTATGGTGTTCTGTCTTGGACATGTCTCGTGGTTAATTGTGTTCTTACTTCTCTGATCTACTCAAAAAAAGCTTGCATTTTTTTTTTCTTCAGTTGATATCGGTTCAAGGTGAGCTTTGTGTTCGCGGGTACTGGAATTGTCCTGGTCAGATGTCTAAGGCTCAACTACATGATTGGTTCAAGAGAAAGGTAGATGAAATCGGCTTGGCTGATGTGAAAGAGACCCTTTATTTCCCTCAGTATGCAGGTATTGTGTTTTCTTCTGTCGCACAACTTTGAATTTGTTCAGCAGTATCGATCTATTGTATACCTGAATGCAAGAAAGTTTACTCTTTTAGTCTGCGGAAAATATATGTTAACTTTCAGTTTTATTTTTAGGTTCTGCACTATCTTGGGATATTCTTCCCGATGGGACGCGTTCTCTTTGTGTGCAACCTCTCGTAGAAAACACAAACGAATCGCAGAAAATGGATGGGTTTTTGATGGTGGCATCTACTGCTGGATATGCATATAGCGACAAAGATAGAGCCTGGATTGGAGCCATTGCGGAGAAATTCAGAGGTTAGATTGTTCTCATGGATCTAAATGAAATAAGGATTTGTTACTTCTCCTTTTTCTCTTTTTGTGCATTTTGGTTTAGTTGAATATGTGCAGCCACGACTCTGACAAAGTTTCCCTGCTGGTGTTTATGCTTCGTTGCTGTTCTATCTGAATATGAGAGGACTTTGCACAATTTCGTAAAATGTAAATTAGACCACAACTAAGTGTTTAGTTCCTTTTGCTAATTTATCTATAAGACTTCAGGATGTCTTGATCCTTGCGGGTAGACTATATGACACTGACAATATACACGTTACGTTTGAACCAAAACTTGAAAATATATTGATATATCCATAACCAAAAGCATTGAACATCTTATTTGCTAGGCCTTAGGATAATGCTTTCTCAGTTGAATTTGTTAGTGTCCTCACTTTATAAATGAATGTTCGTATCATCATGAAAGGAAACATCAACCTATTTCTGAACTTTGACCCGTATCTTGATGACTGGCAAAACACTTAAGTTCCTAGAGGAATTTCTCGAGTCCATAAACCAGATTCTGTAAACCAAAAGAGAATAATGGCAAGTGATCAGATAACAGTAATTAAGGCATCAATGGAAGGAGTACTGTCGCCTCTTTCCTTGTTACCTTGAGGCGTACCACCTTTCTGATACCGAGGAGTAGGCCAGGCATTAGGGACCTTACATCAATTATGTCATGTTTAACTGTGTAAACCTGCGTCCAGAAGTTTGTGTCATAAAATTTCTTATGAGCTGTCCATAATATTAAAACAGAGATGGACGTTTTCACTTTGAATTTGAAATAGATTTACATCTCCTGGGCTTGAGAAGTAGACTTTTGTGCTAGATGGTAGTCCTGGTAGAACCATACTGTGAACACGAACACCGTCTTCTCCGATTACTTGACCTCTTGCCTGGAAATATGAGGAAAAATCAGCTCTGTTTATGTAATATGTACATGATTCGAACAGGTCCATATTCTTGCTTTACCTGAACATCTGTTGAACTATCCTCTCTGTTGTAGATCTGACCAAGATTTGATATGTTGTTTGCAATTTGGGTAGCTTCTGGAGAAGGAAGATCCTGCATTTCACAGGTATCTTTTGAGTCACTTCCTGTGGTTTAATTGTCAAAAGCTGCATATGAGTTTCTGTCATAGATGACCATCTCATTCTATATACCTTGGTTCGTGCAAATGCTCTATATGCAAATGCTATATATACCTTGGCTAATGCCCTATATGGTTCTTTTGTAGTTAGCCTCTTTGTAGTCCTATATGCCTTAATTAGTCTTAATCAAAATTCCAAATTGTGTCAAGTAAAAACCCATAATTCTATGAAATCTAAGTTGGTTTTTTCTTGTCATACCACTGCATTAGGCCTTGACTCCACGATTTCTACGTTATTGTAATGGAAGGAGGCCATGATCGCAGCCTGTTGGAGAAGTATAGACCCTATGGATAGAGTTGGTGCTACAAGGCATCCCTGACGCAAGCAGAGAGGAAATTAGATTAACCTGTGCCACCTCTGGTCTAATAATTGTTGCTTCGGGACTGGTGACCTCACAAAGAAAGGAAACATAATGAATTTGCTGCGAGTATCTCACCCTGTGCTCACCATGGTGGCCTTGTCACATAGTGCAGATAACGCTGATACAGTCTCTGGCTTAATCCGAGGTACATACACCACACTCTTCATCCCAAATGCTGTTGCCTTGATAGATTCAGAAATCATTACCACTAATTTTCTCTGATTAATATAAGAGCTTGATAAAAAGAAAAAACAATAATATGTTACCTGTTTTACATTTTCATATACTGTTGATGGGTCTGTAAAGTCGATCACAACTCCGATTTCTTTTCCCTACCAAAGATTTTTGGTTAAGGTTGTTCTGTAGAACTTACTCTAGTGGAAAAAGAGAGAGGGAGGTTTGGGAAATAATGGAACCTGAGATATCGAGCCTAAGACCATTGTTAGATCACTCACTACTGGTATCTCTAAAGGCTCCTCCATGTCACACAGCTAAAAGAACATTAGAGTTAGGGAGTCAAGTCAAATGGATAAACCAACCAGGTGGAATAATATGGAGATGGATTTTAAGTTAAGTCACCAAGCCAATATCTTCTCCAACAAAATGGTTATCGACAGCACCAGCTAACTCCATCCCCCTGGCTTTAGTCACAGCAACCACGGCCGCTCTTCCTATCTCCTTTGCAGCTCCATTTATGATTACCTGATAGGGAAATTAGAAGCATTTTATCTCAAGCTTCTTTGTATTGAAACTCCTGATGATGTAGCTACCTTTATGTTGTTTTGTGAAGGTTGAGAAGCGGAGCAGGAAAAGGAAGGTCTTGAGGGTTTGAGATGTCGTGATAGCTTGAAGAAATGGCAGTTCATCACAGCTGCCATTGCTCTAACCTCAGGGATAGCTTTTTCTTGTTTTGTTGCTTGTGGTTTCCTCTGTCTTTCATGTTGATAAGAGAGTTTCTGCATTTGGAAAACGATGTCGTTTTTGAGGCTTCTGGATGGATAAGGTTCTTGTTGGATCTTCTAATTGCAATTCACTTTTTTTTTATAAAAAAAATTTCATTAAAAAAACGTATTTTATACATCGCTACAATTAGGGATGGGACAGATCGGATATCCAAATTTTTTTGGGATATCCGGATCCGTATCCGGAGCTTCTGGATATCCAGACTTCGGATATCCGCCTAGATATTAAGATATCTGTGGATATCCGGATCCGGATCTGTAAAAAATTAAAAAAATATATTAAAATATTAAAAATAATGATAAAATTAAAATTGTATATAATATTTTGTAAAAAAAACTTATAATAAAAGAATATTTAAATTATTATTTTTTTTTTTCGACAAACAATTTTATTAATATCAAATTAGGGTTACAAAGTCAATATACAAATATTACATATGCAGATATATGCGCCGTATGTTAAGAAATACATAACATGAAAAATGAATTTGACGATGCTTTCTGAAGTAAAGTCTTATTCGCTTAAAGATGATTAAATCCGTTATTTTCCTTCTCTGTATGCTTTCTTTTTCTGATAAGAATTGTGTTGGGCTAGCAGCTCTTGGCTAAAACTCGTAATTACACACAGCATGATAAAGCCTAATGTTTCCGTTGTTTGAAGTTTTGTTTCCACAGTTAGATACCTAGACTTCCGTATCCAAGTCCTCTTATCATAGTTTAGCTTTAACTTTGTCCCCTTGTACTCTTATAGGAGGAATTGAAGTTTTGTTTCCACAGTTAGATACCTAGGCTTCCATATCCAAGTCCTCCTATCAGAATTTAGCTTTGACCTTCTTCTTCCATAACCTCCATTGATAACATGTAACGCCAACATTCATGTATCTTTTCCGCTATGTCTGTATGCCAGTTTTGATGACCAATACCATGAGCCCATTCATGTACAGTACCCAATACACGATGTGCACTCAAATTGGTTACTTGGGTAACATTTTGATGGCTCTGTACTTCCCCTCCGTGACCCATCTCCAGTTACATAAATTATTTATTTATGTATAAATCTTAATAAAATATAATTTTTTAATATATTTAAAGGATCCGGATATCCGGACCTTATAATTTAACTATCCGGATTCAATCCCCTCGGATATCCGGATTTTCGAAGCGGATCGGAGCGAATCTCGGATCCCGGATAATAGTTCCACCACCAGCTACAATAACATATGTGTGTGTATATAATGTATGTAAACATCTAAATGATATAAGAAAACGGCGATAATTGAAAAAAATTTATAAGTATCATTTCCAACAAATACCTCTAAAAAAATAGCATAGCAAATCTTTTCTTTTTTGACGTCAGAATATCAAATCCTGTTAGTTTTAGTGGGGGTTATTGGTTCTTGCATTTTAATGGATTTCTCAGATTCAGAAATCCTAATGAATCCATTGATTTTAAAATCAGAGAAGTGGATTTCAAAGTTAAATAATTGGATTTCAAAATCAAATAAATGGATTATTGTAAATCAACCAAATAGATTTACAAGAATTTTAGTATTATAAGAAAATTAAAAAAAAACAAACAAACAAAAATGGAATTTTCGTTCTTTTTCTTTCACTAATCATCTAGTATTCTCATAAAATATAGAATATGTCCACATATGTGTTGCAATTATTGCTCTCAATTGATTGATATGTTCTCTTTCTTAATCATGGGTTCCAAGAATTTCTTCATCATTGTTATTAACAATCACAATCTTTGTTTGTACATTAGCAGACAATGATTACATGAAACCTGAGAGGTCTCACGTGCAATGTTTTGAACCTCCACTTAGAAATTAGCTAGCCTCGTGTCCAGCATGTAGTAGATGTTACGTATCCACTTAGAAACTAGCCTTGTAAGATGTAGTAACTTAATGTTACGTGTAGTTATTTCTTGTCTTTTCTTCTACACATTAATTGATAGGTGTCTTTCTATTTTTAATTCTACGTAGTAGTTTCGTCTTGAAAAAAAAAACACTTGTAAATCCAAATCCAACCAAATAACAAGGTTTCACTCGATATTTTCTTCTTTGTATTTTACTCTTAAAAACACTTGTAAATCCATTCAAATCCAAATTAAAATCAAATTCTTATGAAAATCATTACTATTGAATAACACTTGATTTTAAAAACTTGATTTTAACATGGATTTTAAAATCATAGAACCAATAACACAAGATTTGAATATGGATTTCAAAATTATAGAACCAATAACACTTGATTTGGTTTGGATTTCCAAATCCATTAAAATGCAAGAACCAATAACCCCCATAAGTTCTAAGTTCTAACAATATGATTTATCCCAAACCATAAAATTAGAAAGAGAAGAAACAAAATTATGGAAAATACGGGATATATGAAAAGATGCAATAAAAGAACTTGTTCTCCAAGAAAGACAGAGCTTCCGTTTTTAGGGCTTTCTCTCTCGAAAAAACCTTTAGGGTTCCAACGATGTCTCAATTCTCCTGCCGAATCTCAAAACTTTCCTCAGTCCAGATTCAGATTCACCTTTTCAGGTGGTCAAGAGTTCTCAATTTCTAATGATCGGAACAAGCATAAGAGTTGATGAAGATCCCAAACTCCATCCACCGATTTCGCAACTCATTCATCTTTTGGCTTCATTCCCACTACCCCCAGGTATGTGAATATTAGTTATAATCTACTGATCTTACAATTTTCTTATGTTGCAGTATTGGTATGATCTTACATTCTCAGAGTTTAGATCGATGTTTGAATCAGTCTATACTTATGTCGTTGATGGGTGTTTGGCCACTTTTGTCTCTTGCTATGAAGTTTCTTTGTCACTATTTTTGATTAAAAAGAGGGAGAATAACTAAACTAACCTTTAAAAATGTCTTAATTACTAGAACAATGCAAATCTTTCTAAATTACTAGAATAACCTAAAAAAATATAAAATACCAATTTTGTCCTTTTGGCCTTTGTTAACAAAAACGTAATTACGATATTGCCATTACTATTTTTAATCCACATCAGCGCGCACAGATAAACAAGTCTACCGTTCTTTGACGGTAGATTTAATTATTAATGGTAGACTTATTTTCGGCCGGTAGATTTATTTTTCGACCGCTAGACTTATTTTTCGGCCGGTACACTTATTTTCGGCCGGTACACTTATTTCGGGACGGTAGACTTATTTCGGTAGACATATTTTTACGAGGTGGTAGATATGTTTTTGGGCGGTAGATTTATTAATATTTTGGTAGATTTAATTTTAATGACGGTAGATTTGTTAAGAGTTGGTAGATTTAACGAGTGTTCGGTTGACATTTTGGTAGACATTTGACCAAAATGGTAGATTTATTTACTTTGATGGTAGATTTATATCCTCCGGGGTAGACTTATTTGTAATGGCGGCAGACTTATCATCGGATGGTTCGTTTTTTGGTGACGGTAGATTTATTGTAATGACGGGAGACTAATATTATCGTGGTAGACTTATTCTTAAAACGGTAGATTTATTTTTAATGACGGTAGTTTTATTAAAAGTCGGTAGAGTTATATAAACTTTCTGGATACATGAAATTGGTAGACTTATCATAAATTGGTAGATTTATCTGAAGTTGGTAGATATATCTGAATTTGGTAGATATATATGATCTTGGTAGAATTAAGTTTTGGTAGATTTAATTTTTGGTAGATTTATTTGACATTGATCGTTGTGATTGACGGCAGACTTATTAAAAGTGAAGATTAACAAATGACGATTTTGCCCACCAAATAACTTCAAATTTGCAAAAAAAGCCATGTACCTTCTTCTAGGTTGTGCGCCGCCGCCCAGAATTTTCCAAGATCTAGAAGTTCATCTCTTCCTAACTCTACCTCTCTCTCTCTTTAGCTTCTCTATTGTATGTTGAATCTTTTTTTCGTTTTCATCAATCTTCTTCATCATCTGTTCATCATCTTCAACCATGGAGCAAATTATTCTAGTTTGTGGGAAATGGATTTTTCAGAAAAATCGTTGGGTCTTCTTGATTGATAAATCAAAAGGGTGTCGAATTTTAGGAGTGGATCATAAAACCTTGTTTGGTGATTTCCTTCGGATGGTTTATGAAGATTTTGGATTGGATCAGCGCTATTATGAGGTACAATTGAGTTATATGTTGGTGAAAAAGTATTTGCAAAAATTACCACAAGATACACCTCCAGTATTTGTGGCAACGAGTAGACAATTCTCTGGTTTTTTTCAACAATTTCAAAACGATACGGTTCGTTTATGCGTGGAGATTATAGAGAAAGCGGGGGATGTCGTGGAAGAAGAAGAAGTGGATGAAATTGATGAAGAATATGAGGAAAACAGATTTGACAATTGCGAAGACCCGGATGGTGCAAGTTCTGATGATGAAGAGTATGGAACGTCTGGAAAGTATTCTGATAACGAAGAAGATATGCCAAATCTGCCACCAAAGAAACGGGGTTCAACAACAATTCCTGATTTTCTGCAGATGGAAATGAAGTCCGTAGACTTAGCTGTTGGCCAATGTTACGAGACAAAAGACGAGTTGGAGACGAGATTGAAGATCCATGCTGTTGCAAATAAATTTGACTTTGATGTTGGTTATTCAACGCCAAAATTGTTGACGGTTAAGTGTTGGGTGGAAGGATGTAAATGGAGGGTTCGTGCATCAACGGTAGGAGATAATCCAAGGTTCCATATTAAGACTTATGTTGGAGAACACACATGTTCTATTACGATGCGTTCATCTCGTGCCCGGCAAGCAACTCATGAGATACTAGGACGTCTATATAAAGACTTTGTAGGTGGTGTTGGACCAAACGTTTTGCCATTTCATGTTGCCGATGCTCTTACCAAACGTTATGGAATAAAGGTTTGACATCCCTTAGATATAATTTGGTAGATTTAATTTGGTGGTTTTGGTCGTCTTAGTTTGGTAGATTTATGTTTGGTAGATTTAATTTGGTAGACTTTGGTCGTCTTAGTTTGGTAGATTTATGTTTGGTAGATTTATCTTTGTCGATTTATTTTGGTCGATTTATTTTGGTCGATTTATTTTGGTAGATTTAATTTGATAGATTTAATACAGGTGGAGTATTGGAAGGCCCATCGTGAATTAAAGTATGCACGAGAATTAGTAACAGGAAGTTCGGAGAATGTGCCACCACTGCCAGACTGATACCGGAGATGACACAAACTAGAATTGATTCACGTCCTAAGGAGAAAAGACCGAAGAAACTGATTTTAGTACCATATCGTCGTTTTACCGTTATTGAAGACGCTTTGGGTTAAGTTACAGAGATGATGGCGGCTAAAACAACTCCTCCACCAATTGCAGAAGCCAGCACGACTTCAACAACACCCCATGCCACAAGAACCCTCCTAGGAGACACCAACTCTCAGCATACATCTCCTATGGGTGTTTTTACGCGGCGTTGAACTTCCTACCTTTAAGGGCAAAGACCCATTGGATTGACTTGCTTGTGCCGATAAATATTTTTATATCTCTAGCCTTGCATGTATGGATGAGCTGTTACGACAACAAAAATTATTGCAGAAGACAACGTCACGAGAAATTAGAAACTTCTCAGCCTCTAAATTGTAAACAAGCCCGCCTTTCTTCGCATAAGGATAACCTAAGAAGACACATCTTCGGCTTGCAAACTTATCACCAGCATAATGTTGATTGTGCATGAAGCAAAGACATCGAAAGACCCGTAGTTGTTCGAAATTCGGAGGTTTACCATAGAGAAGTTCATACAGTGCTTTCCCATGAAACACAACTGAGGGTGTATGGTTGATAAGATATTCAGCAGCAAGTATACACTCTTCCCAATAATCAATATGAAGATTTTCCTAGAATCTAAGTACTCGAGCAACATTCAAAATATGACGATGCTTTTTCTCAACACGCCCATTCTGTTGTGGAGTACCGACACACGAAGTTTCATGAACAATTCCTTGTTCAAGGAAGTAATCTTGCATACATACAAATTCAGTTCCATTATCACTCCTAACCACTCGGACGACCTTGTCAAATTATGGTTTAGTCATTGCAAAACAATTGTTTCATATACGTGGAAGTCTCGCTTTTCTCAATGATCAAGAACAACCAAACGCAACGAGAGAAATCATTTACTATGGTGAGAAAATATCGAGCTCCATATGATGTAGGAGTGCGATACGGACCTCAAACATCACAATGAATAAGCTGAAAAATCTTGGTTGTTTTATTATTACTCGTAGGAAAACAATCTCTTGTTTGTTTGGCGCGGAAACAGACTTCGCACACTGAATCAGAAACTTTTCTATGACTAATAACTCCTGGAATAAAAGAAATAACTTGAGTAGATGGATGCCCAAGAGGTTGATGCCACACATTAATAGAGACACACATGTGCAAGTTAATCACTACAACAATATTTACCTCTCGAAAATAGTAAAGTCCATCTTTTTCCTCACCGGCTCCAATCAGCATCCGCGAACGGTTTCGAATAGCACAAAAACCATCACTTAAGTGAGCAAAACACTTGTTCTGACGTATCATCTGAGAAACCGAAACTAAATGACAGTTCAATCCATCAACATAGAGTACATGAAGCAACTGAATATGATGTCCAATAGATACAGTGCCTTCCTTTGTTGCTATAGTATGTCTACCATCATGAAGACCCACCAGACACGGAGCAATATCTAATACTTCCGTCAGAATATGCAAGTAACTTGTCATGTGATTCGACGCACCAATATCCAATATCCAAGGAATGAGAAGTGTCTTACTCGTAAGAGTTTCAAAGGTTGTTGTTTTCCCGGAGTGAAAAGTATTAAACATCACCCTCCATTGCTCGTCGGTAAAACCACCAGGGATTATCATCGGAGATGCCGTCCCGACAGGTGATGTGGGCTCTAAGCCAACAACATGAGCTGAAGAAGGCTTAGCACGTGCAGGTGGTAAAGACTAAGGCCGCAGACCCCGTGCCGATGCAGCTGGTGACTCAACACGAGTCCTTTTCCACCAAACATGATATCCATTCCGCACATAGCAATGATCCTCCTCGTGCCATTTCTTCTCACAACCTCGGGACGAACTTCACTATCCCTACTCTCATGTTTCACTGTCGCATATCTTTGAAAAATAAAGAAAGCTTGATTAAGAGTTGGTAAAGAATCACGAGTGAGGAGACTTGAGTTAAGCGTTCCAAAAACTGATTCATCAAGGCCAATTAGAAATTGATGAACCTTGTCCTTCTCTCTCTTCCAAGTGCCACGACCCTTTGAATCACATGTACAACCGTTGCAAGTACGGTGATCTTCCTTGTCATAATCAGCCAAGTCCTCCCATAGCTTCTTCAACTTTCCATAACATGACTTGATACTTAGCCCTATCTGCTTGCAAGTCACCAATTCATGTTTCACCTGTTGAATTCTCGGACCAGAAAAAACCCCATATTGTTCAAAAATATCATCACATAGGTCCTTAGCGATCTCAAAGTGAGAAATATCGCGACATTGGGATGAGTCGATGGAGTTCCGAATCTACGAAACCAACAATGAATTAATCGTCCACTAATCTTCAATCTCATGAGCATCCTCTGCGGGTCTACCGATTGTGCCATCTACGAACCCAAATTTCTTGCGTGCACGCAAGGCAGTCCGCAGTTCACGAGCCCAATCATCAAAGTTATCCCCAGTAAGAAACACATGCGAGATCAGCAAACATATATTATCACTCGCCGATAGATCGTACGGATGAATTGTTCGTCTATGCAAAACGGGATCGTCAGCCGGTTTGGCCACCACGTTACGAGAGCTTTCTTCATCATCACATGCCATGGTCGAGTGTCGAGATCAAAAGAGAACGAAAGAATATCCTCGTTGTGGCTCTGATATCATGTCACAGATAAGCAAGTTGGAAATTTTTTTGTGTTATTGCTAGTTGGCGACAAATGCCTAATTTATACAAGGAGAACTACAACATCATTATGTATAAACTACATAAATAAAAGACCGAAAAAGACAAGCAAATATACGATTATATATTCTCCTAAAATATAAACCAATGGCTTTAAATGTATGTGCAGGATGATTATAGAGCCGTGTCTAGACATACGGAGCCCGTAAGCGGAGTTTAAAAAAATGGCCATCATCGTTCCAAATCCATATAAAACCAATCTAAATCATATAAAACAAAAATGACCATCATCGTCTCAAATTCATATATTCTTAAACAATTGCGTGAACCCGGTTGTGAGGCCTCCTGGAGATTATTCTGGGCCCGAAGGGCCTAGGATAACTCCAGGATTTAACAATAAAAAATAAAAATAAAATCATATAAAACTAATAATAACAATCATCATCCTAAATAAATAAATAAAAACTTCAACGATGAAGAAGGGGAGTTGAAGAGGTATCGTGTACTTGTTTAAGCGGTAACTTTACCCTAATTTTTTATTTGTTAAATTATTTTTAAGTTAGTTTCTATTTTTAATACTATCGGGCCATTTTCGTTTAACATAAACTACTAAAACTAATGGTCCTTCCAATTTTTTTTTTTAAATGGGCCCTTCCGATTTAAAAAAAAAAGGCTCATAGGCCAATGTTTCTAAAAATGGGGCATAGCCACGGGCCTGGATGATTACAATGTCTGGGCAGACTCATAACAATGTATGGATCGATACAACCGACTGATATATACCAGAGTCAAGAGGATGTGTTTGAAAGATTGACTCGGATGAAGGTCTTACCGATGTCCAATGGAGATCAAATTTTGACAGGACATAGGTAATTGAGTTATTTTTCCAATTCAAGTGGTTTCATGTCATTATGAATTGTATTTCAAGAATTATAATTGATTTAGTGTACACATATCAACTGCCATGAATGAGAAAACATTCAAGCTTGAAAACTCTCTGGGGTGATGGTGTCGGTCATTTGGCAACATCATCCCCAGATAGTCTACCAATAGTCTGCGTTACAAACGTAAAACAGAGCTTGCAAAGTCAGGTCTGCCAATAGTTTGTATTAAGTTTGCATAGTATGTCTGTCGTTAGTCTGCGTTACAAATGTCAAGGTAGAGTCTGTTAATAGTATGCCAATAATCTGCATTATATTTGTCAATAGTCTGCGTTACAAATGTCAAATCAAAGCAAGCAAAATCTGCCAATAGTATGCGTTAAATCTGCTAATAACCTGCTTTACCAATTCCAAGGCATAGTCTGCAAACAATATGTGTTAAGTCTGCCAATAATCTGCCTTACAAATTTCAATAGTCTGCTACTGCATTTCTGTCTAACCAGTTAAAGATGTCAAACACATTCGTTTCCAACTAAAAACCAGAGCATGTCTACAAATTTTGAAAAAAATATATACAACCTACATCATCATGTTTTTTTGGTGTACCAAAACTCATAAGCATCTTTTCCCAGGTTACTCACTTGTCTCTTTCTCAGGTTACTCATCGATTCTTCATCAAAATTTCACGATCAATTTCTTCATCTTCTGTGGAAAGACCTGAAAATTTTAAACAATACAATTACAGAAGTGAAAGATATACAAAGACAATAGTCTTTAATCATATTACTATCGACCCTAAAGATGATGTTCATGTAAACACTAAAGAATAATAAAGAGAGAGATTGATACAAAAAGATCACAAGCTTACCATAATGAATTCACATTCAAATGTAAGATGGATGGTGATCTTCATACTTCCAAGATGATTTTGAACTTTGAACATCCGGAGCTAAAATGCCTTTTATCCACTGGATTCGAACAATAAGCTCTTCTAAGTCATAAACCGCTGCTTCAATCGAATCTGACTCCATGATATTTAGGCGAAGATCTCCACCAATTGAATCGTTCTCATGTTTCACGAGCTTAGCACATTGCTTTCTTTGGCCATCCTACAATATAAAAATGTGATAAAAAAGATGAGCAACTATGGCAAATGAGAATACCAAAATCCCAACTTTTGAAACTATTCATATTCAATAACCAGAAGTTTTAGTGTATATCAAAAGAGAAAAAAGCACACAGTTATAACAAACTTGACCAATAATGAGAAAATATCCTAATTTGAGCGACCTAAAAGGCTACAGGAGACATTCCTTATATTATCTCAAGCTAGTCCTTCACTCTTAAAGATTAAAGATCATGAACAAATCTAAAAAGACAACACAAAATCACATGTAAGAGATGCAAACTAACCAAAGAAGGCAATTTCCAACCATCTTCAAGTGACCATTCCAAAGATGGACGCAAGTCTTTGCACAAAGCTTTGTAATTTCCTCCTTCACCACGTGGTTTAGGAATCAGTTCAACCTGCAAAATTGATTTAACAGAACAATTAAAGCTTCTAAAAACTATACTTCACACTCCTAGTTATCACTAATCAACATGTTTTATACCTGTAACGCTTCTTTTCCAATCATTTTCAAAACCTTCCCAGACCAGAAACAATCGTCTTTCCACCAATCAACTAAATCTCCTACTTTCCATGAACGATGAACGACAAGAAGAGGTTCTTGGTCACCCTTGATTTTATTTTCTTCGCTTTCGTGATAATGCGGTGGAAATGGGGGTCGAACCATTATGCATTCTTCCTCCCCATCTTGAAACCGTTGAAAGACTTGTGTTTCATGTATACCTGAAACGTATAAAAAATTCAGAATAGAATTTACAGTTACAAAATATTGTCAAGTGAAACCGATATTAGTTAAAACAAAAATAAATCTATAATGGATGATCAAACTCACCTTCCTCTGGGAAATCAACATATTCCAAACTATAGTGCAATTTCCCCCCCTTCGTGAATATCTTTAATATCTACTAAACCAAAAAAACAAAAAAAACAAAGATGTTAAGATTGTACAATAATACAAATTGTTTAAACCTATTAATGAGAAAGCACTTCCAGAATGACAGTGATAAGATTAATGCTTGATAAAATTTGATGCTCAGTGATTCTTAATTTGGATATGCATACATAAACTCGTGACTGTATGTAAGGAACATAAGAGTTTTGGCTTCTTGATTTCAGTTTAGCTCAAAGATTTCTATAATTAGAGTTTTTCAGAGGTATAAAGTTTTGTTTGTGTACACGCTTCATTGAAGGTAATGCTAAATCATCATCTGAATGGCGAGATTTTCAATAGATCTTTTGACAAGATAGCATATTGTTGAGGTTTCGGAACGGCAAACAGAGCGCCTCGAACACGTAACAGGGATCAAGCGACAATTGCATGAGTTGAAGCAGATGCAGTGTGAGTAGATTATAGTTAGTAGATTATAGTTAAAAACTAAAAACAACTCCAACAACAGCCCATGCACAAGAACCCTCCTACGAGACACCAACTCTCAGCATTCATCTCATATGGGTGATTTTTGAACTTCCCACCTTTAAGGGCAAAGACCCATTGGATTGGCCTGCTGGTATAAAAAACCTTCAACGTGACACGTACTGACACTTTAAACCTCCGAAGTATTTCACTAGCATTTTAATCCCTCAACTTATAACTTTTATCAGAAAAACCCTCAGAATGGATCCTGAGTATATGCCGTCAATTTTTTAATGGAATAGTAAACTCTATTAACGGCAAAACTAAAACTGTTTTTTCTTCCTTCTTCTCGAAGATCTAATCTCAAGAAAACACCTTCAATTCAACTAATCTCATCTTCCCCATTAATCAACCTAAACCTGTGTTTTAAAAAGCGCGCCTAGGCGCGAGGCGAGCCGAGGCCAGACGATGGTGTTTGAACCCTGATTTGTATAGGCGAGGTGTTTTGGCAAAGGCACGCCTGTGGTCGCCTTAAGTTGAAGCGTTAGACGCGCTCTCCGTAGAAAAAGGTAAATTTCCATAAAAAAAAACTTTATTTGCAATTATTTTTTTGGGTTTTCAACCAGTAGTTACGTGATTCTCTCTATAAACCATATATTCTTTTCCAATTTTCAATATCTTTAAACTCAAAAGCCTCGACTATTCATCTTCCTCACGAGTCACGTCTCTTTAAAGTTCAAAATTCTTCTTCATCTTCCTTCAACTTTTCAGTCTCTACTCTATTCTCTCTACTTCCTACTCTTTTTTCACCATGTCTGATCCAGTAGCTACTAAGGCCATTGATCCAGCAAGGAAATATGCAATTGCTCAAGCTGTTTCTGGTTGTTGGAAGTGTAACTTTTGTGATAAAATCACAAATGGTGGAGTTCAACATATGAAACAACACTTGGCTGGCGGTTTCAGGAATGCGACATCATGTACTAAAGTTCCAGATCACGTGAAAGAAGAAGAGTGTTTATGATGAAAAAGTTGGGAAGCAAAAACTACTACTCAAATGATGCCATCAATCCATCAACAACAAGATGATTATGATTATGAGGAAGTTGAACGTCAGCCTAATAATTGCAAAGGTCAAGGAAGTCGTCCTAATCTGAAAAAACGCAAAGGTCCAATGGACATGTATGTTGCTGCAACTCCTGATGTTCTGAAAGGAAGAAAAGACAGGAAATATATATTTGGAGTTTGTGATAAGGAGCTTAGGGACAAGGCATGTCAAGCTATTGCAAGATGGTTCTATGATGCTGTAATTCCATTTAACGCAGCTACTTATGATAGTTTTAAAGAGGCGCTGGAGTTAGTTGGCCAATATGGTTCTGGATTTAGGTCGCCATCTATGTATGAGCTTAGAGTTCTTTTACTTAAAAAAGAAGTGGAAGAAACTCAAAGTCAGCTGGTTGAGCACAAGTCAGAATGGGCATCTAAAGGTTGTTCAATCATGTCCGATGGGTGATGTGATTCTGTTGTCCAGAAGGACATCATTAACTTTCTTGTTACTCGCCAAAGGGATCAGTTTTCATCAAATCAGTTGACGTTTCAGAGGTTGTTAAAGATTCAAATTTGCTGTTTAATATGCTTGACCGTATGATGGAGGAAGTTGGGGAATCAAACATTGTCCAAGTTGTAACGGACAATGCTTCAAACTATGTGAAAGCTGGTAAGTTTTTTTTTCAGAAGCTGTTTTTTTCTAAAATGTAATTTGTTTCCATCGCATGAAAATTACTAATGGCCAAAAGACCACATCTATACTGGACTCCTAGTGCAGCGCACTGTATAGATCTCATGCTAGAAGATATTGGACAAATTCCAGCGGTAAAGGATAGATCTCATGCTAGAAGATATTGGACAAATTCCAGCGGTAAAGGCTGCAATTAAGAGTTGCATCTTCATGAATGGCTACATTTACGGTCATAGTTCGCTTGTGAATATGATGAGAAGATTCACAAAGCAAAAAAATCTGCATAGACCAGCGGTTACTCGATTTGCGACATCGTTTATCACGCTTGCACAGTATCACCGGCAGAAGAATAATCCGAGGACTTTGGTCACTTCTCAAGATTGGAATGATTCTAAGTGGCCCAAGGAGGCAGGAGCAAGGAAAGTGAGACAAATCATTATGCAAGACAGTTTTTGGAGGAACGTGCTTTATACACTTAAGTTGGTCGGGCCTCTAGTTAAAGTGCTTAGGATAGTTGACGGTGAGAAAAAACCACCTATGGGATATATCTATGAAGCCATGGATAGGGCTAAAGAAGCCATTGCTAAGACCTTTAACCATAGAGAAGATGAATACAAGCAAGCATTTAAGATCATTGATGACCGGTGGGATTGTCAACTCCATCACCCTTTACATGCTGCTGGATATTTTTTGAATCCCGAATTTCAGTATCTACATCCTACTGAGGTTAATTGTGAAGAAGTTGTGCAAGGTTTATATAACTGCATTGGAAGGATGGTTTCTGATGTTGCTATTCAAGACAAGATTTCTCACGACTTGGATAAATTTAAAAGTGCTTCAGGACTCTTTGGTCATCCCATGGCAATTCGACAAAGGACTACAAAATCAGCAGGTCATTACTTGACTTTATCGTGTTGTTAATTTGTTAAACAATTAACACAATGTTAAACAATATGCAACTGATTGGTGGTCTTGTTATGGAGCGTCTACTCCAACACTTACAGAATTGGCCATAAAGGTTCTTAGTCTCACTTGTAGTGCGACAGGATGTGAGAAAAATTGGAGTGTCTTTCAACATGTAAGTGACATATTACAAAATCAGTTTAGTTCATTTTTCTGCTAGAGTTTGTTTAACTCATCACTTATGATTTTTACTTCTACCAACAGCTTCATACCAAAAAAGGAATATATTGGCTCAAGAACGATTGAATGACATGATATTTGTCAAGTATAACCGTGCTTTGAAAATACGTTACAAGAGACATACAATTGATCCCATTCTCCAAGAAGATATTGATGAAAGTAATGAGTGGCTGCTAGGAAGAATGGATGGACATGATGATTATGATGATCTAGTGTTTGAGAATGGTGATTTAACGTGGGAGATGGTTAGCAACGCTTCTGGCGCTTATGAGCCTAGCTACATTACTAGAGCTGCTAGAGCATCAGCAGCTTCAAATACAGCTGAGAAAAGAAAGGGTACAGCCACGAGCTCCACTCAAAGAGCATCTTAAAGGCCATCTCCTATGGCGTTGGTTGATGAGGATGATGAGAATGAATTTGATGAAGATTTTGGAGGAGGAAATGAGGATAATGAAGAGTTTGTGGATGTGGATGTAGATGAGATGGGGTTTTAGAGTTTTAGACTATTTAAAGTTTTAGTTGGATTGGCTTTTTCTTTGTTTGCTTTTCTCTATTTTAGAATCATGGATTTTTAGAGTTTTACACTTTGATTTGATTGGTTCTTTAACTGTTTTTTTAACGATACATATGTTTTCTTTGGTTCTAACATGGTTTTAGAATCATAAGTTAGAGCATGGTTATAGAATCTAACTAAGTTAACTTATTGTGCCTCAGATACAAAAGGCTCACTAAGGCGTGCGTCTAGGCTCAAGGCTCAGATATCATACCTTTGGCGCCTCAGTGCGCTCTGCGCCCTTTAAAACACAGACCTAAACCCTTAATCAAAAAGCTTCCAATCGATATTATATGAGAATTGAAGTACACACGCTCTAATTTTCTATCTCCCGAAAGCGACTCCACTCGAAGCGGCTTAACCCAGATCGTGTTTTCTCGTGCACTACGGCGTCTTCCTCAACGGGCTTGGCGGCGCAAGCTACGACTAATTCATCGATCTCCTCTCTTTCCACGACGACGACAATCTGGATCTGAGCGAATATTGTTTCATGTTGCCTCCGGCGGCTTGGATTGGTTCATGTGGCAGTTGGGGTCGTTGTTGGCGTTTGGCATTGAGTTCTGTGAAGAATAGAGAAAAGGCAAATTTTGTTTCGTTGTTGTTGGAGATTAGTGATAGATTTGATTGGGATAATAAAGATAATATTGGTTAGAGCAAAATAAATTTTGAGCTTCTGGGGACAAGCAAATCTGGTCGGATTCGTAAGTCAGAAGACAAAGAGAAAGGCGAGATGATAAGAAGAAGAGAGCTTAAGGATGAAGAGGAAGAAGGTAATCCATGGAGAAGAAGAGAGAGGATGAGGCAGAGCTCGATAGAGAGGAGGATTTTGTTTTTTGTTTTTGTTTTTATTTTTTTCATTTTTCACATTTTTTAATTTTTAATTGTAATAATAATTAAAATAATTAATTTTTTTAAATGGTTTTAGTTTTGCCGTTAACAGAGTTTACTATTCCGTTAAAAATTTTGACGGCGCATACTCCGGATCTATTCTGAGAGTTTTTTCTGTTAACAGTTCTAAGTTGGGGGTTTAAAATGCTAGTAAAATACTTCAGAGGTTTAAAATGTCAGTACATACCACTTTGAAGGTTTTTACGCGATTTTTCCAATATTTTTATATCTCTAGCCTTGCATGTATGAATGAGCTGTTAAGGCAACAACAATCCACCATAACCATAACTTTAGACAAGTTTCAGGCCGAACTGATGGATCGATTTGGTGGCAACCTTTAACCGAAGGAGAAATGGTTGATGTTTGCCAAGTGAAGACAGTTGATGACTTGGGACAAGTTTCAGGCCGAGTTGATGGATCAATTCGGTGGCAACCTATCACCGGGGGAGAATTGGTTGATGTTTACCAAGTAAAGACAGTTGATTGCTACATCACTGACTTAGGGCTCGAGCAGGCCAAATTCCTAACTTCTATCCTTGTATTCAGCTTGGTTTAGTTCCTAGGGTAAAAAATTGCATTTGTTTTCAGCCCAGCGACGTAGATAGATCTACATTTCACCATTAAACAGTGGAACGTGAATTAGTGTTCTCTCACCCGCAAGACAAAATCACAGAGGACCAACCAGAACACCTTAAGTTTGCTAGGTATAGCTTGGGTTTGAGATCAAGCCCAACACCCACATTTCCATCCTATTACCAAACTTGGTCTTCCACAACGTCAGATAGATGCTCCTCTTACATAAACCACAACTCGTAACTCAAGAACTAGCTTGAAGCGAAAACATTCGCAAAAAGAATGTTAGAATTGTGAGCAAAACAACATTTATTTCCTTTGAAGTTTAGGGCCCTACACGAATCGCGTGAACAAGTCTTTATGTGTGTTGCTTGCCACCAAAAATGAGGCCTTGAATGTTATAGAAGTAGCATGTTAACTGTTAACCGAGGCTAGCACTCGCACTTCATATGATGCTAGCCTCGGTGACATGGCTACTTTTGTGAGGGTGGCAATAATGAAACCATAGAGGAATGTTGAATTCCACTAGTTTTGTTCTTCTAAATATACAACAATTTGCTTCTAAAGAAAGAGTAGTTGCATTACCTTGCATTTAAACCAAGCTCCACGGTATCCTTCTTCATAGGCTTTCACTTCAACCATTTGATCAACTTTGAAAATTAGGTTGGTTTCAGCCATTACTTGAGTGAAAGCTGCACATATTTGAAATTGTACCACATTGAGTTGGGTGAAAAAATTATTTATCATAAAAATCAGCATCAAAACCTAGAGTTAAAGACAAAAAGTTTGAAACTTGGTCTTCACTTTGGAATAGTTAGCGGTTCGATGGCTGAAATATTGCTTTATTCTAAGGATTAATCCCTTGCGAACTAGACCTTTCCATCCAATAGAGGTGTGGTTTCCTTTTTAGATATACACACCATTACAAATGGTGGTATAAAGGTGGTTTGGTCCGCAAATAGATCAATCCTCATTCTTCATACAAATTACAAACAAAACTTGCGAATGGTGGTATAAAGGTGGTTTATCCACAAGTAGATTAATCCTCATTCTACATACTAATTATAAACAAAAACTTGCGAATGGTGGTATAAAGGTGATTTATCCACAAGTAGATTAATCTTCATTCTCTATACCAACTATTCAAACTATAAATGTAACCAACGGTGAAAACAAAAAGATTTGATGTTGATAACATATATTAAACCAGAGCTTTGCCCATTTAATAAAATCAGTTTGTTAGTATAAAACTTTGTTCCGATACTAATTGAACACCTCTTAAGAGAGTAAGAAAACTCATAAAATAATCAATATTGTATGAGAACAAAGTTTTATACTAACAATCTATCTTAAAATTTGGGCTTGTCTCAAATTTTCAAAACCAGTTCCAGAAAAACTGCTATAAGAACCCATCAAAACCGACTTGGATAACATATGAACCAGTCAAAATCGTATCTAAAACGAAGTTTGGGGCGACAAACTACTGTTCATTCAAAATCGGATCTAAAGCTACTGTTCATCCAAAAGTTCCCAAAAGAAGAATATGCATAAGATAATTTAACACCATTCCCGACCTTAAATCATCACGAGACCACGGAAAAAGAAGTGACATACCTAAGAATTAAGAACTGCTTCAGATCTGGAACTTCTAAGAAGAGAAAAGATTTGCGGCGGTCATATAAGGGAACCCTAATCCGAAAAACACGGAAGGCTTTTAGTATTCATATGTTTGGGCCTTTTACAGAAGGAAGAAAAACAATCGGGCTTGGATCTGCTATAGTTTTTAGCGGGTCTTATAACATTCTATCGATTTTCAGTAGTCTAAACTTTGTGGCAAGGGACTTCGGTTAACAGAACCAAACCGATTAACCAAAGTTTTGTAGAAGGTTACCGAAATTAATTGAAAATAATTTTGGTTCGGTTTTCGGTTAATATCGGTTTTAAAACTCAAAACCAAAATTAACTGAGTTTTTTTTAACTTCGGTTATTTTCAATTAAATTCGGATAATTTAGTTCGGATAAATTTGGATATTGATATAAATCGATTTAGTTCTGGTTTAATCCGGTTATTAAGAAAAAAAATAATTAACCGAGAAATCGATCAATTTGACTTGAGCCGAACCAAAAATCTCGGGTAACCAAACTCAAATTGAAAACATGTCGTTCGGTTCAGCCGGGAGAACCGAAAACCAAAAATCTCGGTTCGGTCCATTTTGGTTTCCTCGATTCGGTTAAAAGTTGCAAGCCCAACACAAACAATAAGAAACTGCATCGATTAGGGTGGGGTAGAAAAACAAACCAAAATTCATCAATCCAAATTCAACCCGAATTTTATTACAATATGATTGTATAAAAATGTACTAAATTATTCGAAATAAACCTGAATCGAATTAATTGAAATTCATTAATTAAATCAAGGGGATGATTGATTAAGGCTTTTTATTGTGGGTTGTTATTGTAAAATTATTTTTAAAACTTTTGGCTGTAACTTTTTTTCTTAACTACAGGACTTTAAAAAGAAAAAAAAAATTATCTATTGTGAGCTTTAGAAAAAAAATAGAAACATAGAACAAACAAAATTTGGCTATGATATATTTTAGGAGTTGTGAGTGATTTTAGGATAAAATATATTAGGAATTGTGAGTGATTTTAAATATTTAAACTTTAAAGTATGATTGAAAAAAATTTAAGTTTAAAAACTTTTATTTATTTTAAAGGCTCTACGTTTTTGACAGCCTAAACGTCAATCAGTCCTCTCCTCCTCCAAATATTTTTAATTAAATACATGGAAAACATATATTTAAATATACTAAAAATCTAATATATATATATAGGTATATTGTTTAAATTGATGAATTAATATTAGTTTTTTCCACAAATATCAATTTTCTATCCAAAAACAAACCGAATTCGAACCTAAACCGAACAGCGATATTTTAAACAAAACCGAAATAAAATTTGGTTCTATTTGAGACCTATTTTTCAAAACCCAAATAATCGAAACCTAAACTATTTGAACCGATCCAAATACCCAAGTGTCAAGACCTAGTATTGATGTTAGAAAGAGATTCATCTCAGACAAAGGACATTGACACATCATGCTATACCCCTCGACCATTAACAATGTATTTGGACCGTTGACCATGGTAGTTTATGTGTCATCTATATTACTGTTCTTGTGGGACTTTGAGAGAAGACATAACTAAATGTTTTAATGAGTACATCTTGATACATGTTTGTATGGCGGACGAAATACAGCAGATGGATTGGGTAAGAATGTTTTGGCAGATTCGATGATTGTCACATGATATTGTCGAGTAAGATAAGTACGTGACATAGTTATATTAGTATATGTATGTATGTAGCTTTTGTAGCTAAGAAACAAAGATAATACTTTTTGGAGTCTAGATCAACGGCTCTTATTGTATCTTGCACCTTCATCATCAGATATGGTTGTGTTTAGGACTTAGGTTGTTCTTATAAGTGGCATGTACCAACCGTTTCTGCTTTGTTTCTCTTTTTTGTCTACGTTGATTCAGTTGTCATACATGGATTGACAAATTTTACCTTTACTGTTGCTACATAATTTAAATGATTTCAAGCTACATTTGCAATTATCAATTAAATATTATGTTTATTTTATAATATAAATGACTAATGAAACAAAAATAAAATCCATTTAAATTTTGCGTTTTTGTTTACTGTTTCTAAAAGATATTTGATATAAAAACTAAAATGTCGTGTTTAACAAGAAATTAAAATTATATATGCAACTGCAAACACATACAAAAAAAAACTAAATAACTAAATTAAAATAGGCCGCCTAATAGAACGAAGAAAAAATTAACAAATAAATAGCGTTAAATGATTTTCCTAAGCTAAAATATACATCACCTTACAAGATTCGCCCAAACTAAATTATATATGTTGTTAAATGTCAAACCTTATGGACGATATGTGGGACTGGGACAGATCGATAAAATGACTATAAATTGTTTTTTGTATAATGGCTCTTAGGTTTGTTGACCGAAAACTAAGCTTAACCAAATAGATTATGACCTGAAAGCCAGTTAGTCCAATACGATAGGGCTTAATTAATACAAAACGGTCCTCAAAAGTTAGTATTATACACGCATTGTTATTGTTCTTATTTCGTTTTCGCAATACATTATTCTTGTGAAACAGAACACACATTATACACGCATTTGAAAATTGACTTCTATGATATACAAAATTGCAATCATAAATGAAAAAAATGAAACAGGTCTTGTAGAAATCTTAGAAATTACTATAACGAAAAACTCTTGTACCAAATATATATAAAAGTATTAAGATATTGATTTCCGGCATTATATAATAAGATAATTGGTCGGTAAAACGTATGTGCTCAACTGTGTTTTGTTTATATCAATGACAAAAAAATACAAGACGAATCCTCATATAATGTGAGAAAAGTAAAAGATTCGGAATGCTTTTAAAATGTTGCTAATACCATTAATCAATAAAAAAATTTAAACACTGATACAAATAATGAAAATTAATATAAAGACAATTCTACAACAAACAACGTTATCTGTTCTACTAGAAACCACGACCACGATGAATAGCTCCATCTGCACTACGTTAAAAAAATTCTTATAAATTTGTCACCATTAATCTATAAAAATTGTATTTTCTGAAAATTGAAATTAATATCTCATATATAAAAGCATTAATGAACATTTTAGTCAACCACTGGATCAAGGAGGCTTCCACATTATTCAATAACTAATCAATAACAAAAAAGTGGTTTCAATTAGGTAATCAGTAGTTAAGAACTTAGATTAAAGAAAGAGTTGAATAAATCCAAGCACCGGCCATATTCAACGTCGGCCCAAAGCGAAATCGTGGCGCACCGTCAGCATCAAAACAACGGGAAGAAGAGGAACAAACCACTCGAAGCCTGTGTGCGTGTGAGTCGCACGTGCCGCAAGTGTCGGTGGCTGCACGGTCGATAATCAGACTTACGACCCGAGAGACAAGATAAAAAGTACCAAAGTCAAAAAAAGCGATATTCTGATTTTTGTAATACTTTTCTTCTATCATGTTATTTACTCTCTCCATTCACTCCTTACTTTTTTTTTTTCTTTTTCTTCTAACTTCTATTTCATTAAATTGTAAATGGATAGTTCAACATGTTTACAAGCCATTGAGGTGGAAAATGAAAAACAGAGTACACATGTTCAGCCACATAAACTTTTTCGAAAGTAAGACTCCGAATGGAGAAAGCGGATCAGGCGGTACGAATCAAACGGTTCAAGCGGATCATACGGAACAAGTGCAAATCGGGTAGATCAGACGAAACAAATATGGATCAAACGGATCCAGCAGTTTAAAATATAATGTTAAATAGTGAAAACAGATAACAAGCGGTCCAAAATATTGTATATATTTATAATAATTTAAATTAAATTAAAAATTGCTATTATATTTAGAATATAATTTTATGAATAATGTAAACAAAATTGTTTCTAATTTTAGAAATAAGAAATAAAAATTATTTACTTAAAAATTATAAATGATGTCAAATAAGAGGATATAAACTTTCTAAATGTGGTATTAAAAAATCAAATGAGAATCATAAAGTAAGAGAGAAGAGAAGCAATAATTAATTAATTTCAAGAACTAATAAACAAAAATTTAGAGTCAATAATTGTTTTTTGAAGTGTGGTAGTGGATGAAATATTCCATTATTTTAGTGTGTTTAATCGAGGAACCAAACCAAAACCGATTCTAATTAGGAGGTACCGAACTGAACTGAAATATTGTTCATATTTCTAAAAATTTATATTAAATTTAAAATTTCTATTTTATTTTTGCATCTATTTCATCATCAGTTATTTTATTTTTTGAGATATCAATTATTCTAATTTAATGTTTATATATATATATAATTTTGTTGTTTTTAGTAAGAATTACATCAAAAAAACTTTTTGCATCAAGAAAATATACCCGTTATATCAAAATATACTCGAACTATCCAAAATATCCAAAACAGTAACTAATATTCGGGTTTATAATTGTAATTTTGGGTATTTAGATTATATAAAGTCTAAATATAATTAATATTTTGGGTATATAATTATACTTTAGTTATTTTGGGTACCCATTCGATTCTCGGTTTGGTACGAATTCAGTTTCAATTCTTCGGGTATATGAGTTTAAGATTCGTTCAGGTATATTTTATCGGTTTCAGTTGGGTTTGGTACTTCCTAATTCAGTTCGGTTCCGGTTCGGTTCTACGGTTCTGGAAATTTTGTACATGCCTAATAG
This sequence comes from Eutrema yunnanense, assembly GCA_002933935.1. NCBI lineage: Eukaryota > Viridiplantae > Streptophyta > Magnoliopsida > Brassicales > Brassicaceae > Eutrema > Eutrema yunnanense. Next base: position 29,200 of record PKML01043708.1, on the reverse strand, counting down.
TTATCGTTTAATATATAAGTAATTTAACAATAAAAAAATATACTCCCTCCGTTCTATAAGAAGTGATGTTTTGGAGGTTTTTTTTTTGTTCTAAAATAAGTGATGTTCTCACAAATCAATGTCAAATTAAATAATTTTTTTATTGTTTTTGACCATTTGTATTTTGCAGAATGATTTCTTATTGGTTAAATTGTGTTTAAATGTACAATAAATGATGTTTTTAGTATAGAAAAAAATAAAAATTAAATGAATCATTAATCTGTGTGCAAAAACCTTAAACATCACTTATATATATAAGAACAAAGGGAGTATTTTATTTTAGGAAAAAATAATTTTATGGTTGTAAATTTGAGGCAACTTATCATTTTTTTAAAACAGCTCATGAAATTTTAGAAATTTTGAATAATTTTAAATACTTTTAAATATTATTATTTATGAAAATTACTCTATTATTATTACAACAACATTATTTAGTACACCACTATTATTTTAGTTTTATATGTGGAATAAGAAATTGAAGTAATGGTAGATTTAGATAATATTTAAAAAAATTTTTAAAAAAATGTACATGGCACGCTTCATATTTAGGGTGTTACAAAAAAAAGTGGGCGAACCACATTTTTATTCATAAACCAGTACCGCCTGCAGTTTTATCATTTAATTATTATTTTTTATTTGTAAAATACAAAATTAAATTACAATCATGAATGGGAAAGAAAAGCAGTTCTCTCCGTTAGGCATGCCGACCGCCTTTGAACCATAAGCTCATTCAGAGCCGTAATCAGCAGCTTGATTACGTTCTCTATTAACTTTATCCAGTGAACATTACGGAAGCTTGAGAATCTAATGACGTATTTCATACATTATCATACATAATGCTTCAAACCAAACACTTCTCCAACCTTGTGACCAAATAACTTGAAGAACATGCAAAAACTCAATTGATTCTGTTTGCAAAGTGGATTAAACCGATTTTAAACGAACAGTTCTAGATATAATATGCTTTCCTTCATAATCACGCAGAATCCAACTTACTCTCGTTGTATCTTGATCTATTCGATAACTACTATCGAAATTACATTTTAACCATCCTTGTGGTGGTGGTTCCCAACAACTGCTTCTGTTATTTACCAATTCAGATCTTATGTAGTTCACATCATTATCTAAAGACGCAGTCCATTCTGTTACTCCTTGTAAGCTCCTCATAGCATCTTCACTTGGATGGACACTTCGATGTTGGAATAGAAACTCATTTCGAGATTTTTAAACGTAAACCCAAAATGGTATTAGTTGTGTAAATGGCGAGGAAGACTCTCTGTCTTCTCAATATCGATCATCATCGATATATTTTCCTCAAAACCATATCCATACAGCTGTTGCATGAGGGCATTGGAAAAATATATGATTAATAGTTTCTTCCTCTAAGCAACATCGTTTGACATCGTTGATCCAGTTACGCATGTCAGGTTTAGATATTGGTAGAGGCAAAATAATCGGTGAACAATATTAGCGCGAGATTATTTTGTATTTGTTTAAGCACATATATCTCTATATCTCTATAATATTATTTAAGAAGACATTTTTAAAAATGAACTTTGTTTTGTAAGTTATTACATGAAATGCCATTAGAAATAACAAAGAATAATTGAAATAGGAAATGATATAATAGTCTTTTAAAATGATTGATTAGAATATGGAAAGTATATATTTTGCATTAAAGAGGTTATTTATTATTTTATTTCTTAATTATTTTGAATACTATATATTTGAAAATAATAATCAATTCATATATATTTAAATAAAAAAATATAATCAAAATCTTGCTATATTTTTCACTATAATTTATTTGAATATATATCAAAACAAAAGTTGAAAATATTTTACTAATTTAATAAAAAGTTAGACACAAGAAAACTATTTTTTTTAAAGAGTTCGTAGACTAACCACAAAAATTAGAGTCATTTAACGGTGCATATTAGAGTTATGTTTTCAAAATTATAAGTTTTTGCGGGTTAGCCTGAATAATATTTTAGTTCACTGCAAAACGGGTTAAATAGACAAATTATTACAAATCTCTATAATATTATTTAAGAAGACATTTTTTAAAATGAATTTTGTTTTGTAAGTTATTACATGAAATGCATTTACAAATAATAAAGAATAATTGAAATAGGAAATGATATAATAGTCATTTTAAATTATTGATAAGAATATGGAAAGTATATATTTTGCATTAAAAAAAGTTATTTATTATTTAATTTCTTAATTATTTTTAATACTACATTTAATAAAATAATAATCAATTCATATATATTTAAAGAAAAAATATATTCAAAATCTTGCTATATTTTTCACTATAATTTATTATATTTTATTTGAATATATATAAAAAAGTTAAAAAATATTTTACTAATTTATAAAATGT
>PKML01043708.1:12667-26179 GCA_002933935.1 Eutrema yunnanense | reverse complement strand
TTTTTTTTATCTCTAACTCTTGATGGTGATGAAGATTTAGAAGACGATGAAAGAGATTCTAATCTGAACTTTACTACATAGATTTGAAGTGTTTTGATTTTATGTTTTATTTAGTAATACAATTTATTTGAATTTTATTTGTTTTTTAGTCAAACTTTTGCTTTTAAATTTAATTGGATTTGATATAATACATTTAAATTTAGATTTATTATGATAAATATTTTGTTTTAATTATTTTTCAATTGAGAATTGTGATTTTTTGTGTTTGTAAAAAAAAGCCCGAAAAAGTAAGGAATGAATTACTTGTAGGCTTGTAGCACAAATGAGTATCGAATCCATAAAAAGTAAGGAATGGATTACACACTAAGAATATGAGAACCTAATGAAGTTATGCAAATCGATTTTTATGGGTTTTCTTATGCTAAGTAACTAATTGAAACGAAAAAAAGTAAACCAAAGCATAAACAAAACAAGACAATAAGCAATAAGTAAACAACTCAATAAACTAAAAAATAAACGATAAACAAGACATATTTAGATTGAATCTTAGTGGGAAACAATGGGTCATTGGTTTAGCAACTGATTTAGATGGAGTGACAAATGATTATTGATGCAAGATCAATCATGAAACACTATCCTAGAACATTGGTCACAATAACATGATTAATCCATTCTCATTGCATTAATCATTTCACTAATTATTTAATTTGCTAAAATTTCATTTGCTAATCAAATAATCAATGATCATTAATAATCAAGTTCATTAAATTTTATTAATCACCTGATAAACCGTGTTTTTACCGGTTTCTAACCTTCGATTTTGTGTCTTTTATCGAGTCAAAGTTTGTTTTTAGAGTCTTTTAGTCATTTATCGAGTCTTTTCAGATTTTAGGTAACTTGGAGAAAAAATGAGCCGTTTTGGGTGAAAATGTGCATATGGAGATGCATAATCATGCAGAAGCGTCAAAAGTTTGGCATTCGTTGAAGACATTTCCATCACCCTAACATCAACTTTCATCAATGAACATTAATAATTAAGTTCACTCTCTTACAAAAGAGGCTCGAGCACGAGGCCTCTTATTTTCCCATGTAAATGCGACAAAGTCGGTAGGGGTTGTTCCACAGAACTACCATCTTATCGGCTAAAACTTGAATTAATCATATGGATAATTGACCCCCAAAATTTTTTTTTTTGAAATTTATTCAATCATTTCATCAAACACCTTTTAAACATGAATTTTCTATGATCTATATTTTAATGAGCAATAAATCAAATAATAGCATTAAGCACATATAAAATCAAGGATTAACAAAGAATCTAACCATAAGCATCATCAACCAATCATCAAACTATCATAATCTACTAAACTCTTAACCCAAATATAGACTATTCACACATGATAAAAAAGCAAATAAAATAAACAAAACATAATTAAGAGACATTTTCACTAAAACATGCTGAAAATGTCTTTGGACCAAATTAGCCTTGATGCAAGCTAGTTTTGACAACACAAATCTCCATATTGAAAGAGATCCGCTAAAACCCAATCATATGATTAATAAAAAGTTTATGATCCGCTAAAAGAATGATAATCATATACTATTTTTACTAATTATATGTTAATTATGATGTTATAATTTCATTCGAATGCATCGGACTGGATCGGGCTTTTGTAATGGCTGATTTACCATAAAACTCAATTAGTATTAAATTCTTTTGGGGGAAAAAAAAAGTTCATTTCGTTTGGTAAGATAATAAACCGGGACGTGAGAAAAATCAGTGAACCCAAATGACTCGCCGTCGAACACGGACACGTGTCGAAGGGATAAGAACCACATGGTTGTGATTGTGAAGACCAATGTACAGTGGCTCACGAGTCAATGATTGGATCCACTTGAATTTTCTCCAAATTGTCATTAGCCACCACACGTGGACGACAGGACGAACCCAGCTTCTAAAATGGTTTACCTGCACCTCGTCGTACAATATCATCATATCCCAACTTTTGTCATACGTTTTGTTTATTTTTATTAATAATATACGTTTTGTAAGATAATCTGTTTCACAAAAATATTATTTTAACAATTTATTTTTATTTTATAAAATGTATCATTTTATATTTTTAATGTAAAAATTCAAATAAAATTCTGATTTTAACTATATTGTTTTAATGTATTAATTAAAAAATTATTTAATATATTAATAAGGAATACTATAAAACTTTTAATAATTTTTTTCATATATATTAAATATGTCAAATGACATTCTTTTGGAACGGGGAAGTATGTTATAAACGTATTGAAGTCACTAGTTGCTTTAATGCTTCTTTAGCTGCCCTTTCCTTTCTGTTTTTTTTTTTGAAATTTCAATAACTTTTTTTTGGTTGAGAAAACAATTTTTTGGACGTCTAAAACATTTTCATTAACTTGGTAACATAATAACATTATACTGTTTATTAAGGAACGATAACATTGAAAAAACTAAATAACACTCCTTTTTTTCTTCTTGAAAGCCTTATTAGGTAACAAAAAAATCAAATAGTTTTTCTTTTTCTTTTTGTGACTGTCTTACCAAAATGTTTTATTCTAGTTTGAGTTGCACTTGACTTATATATTAGACAATTTTGTCTAAATTTTTGATGTGAGACTTAGATTGATATCCTTACAATCGTCCCCTTAAACCAAGAACCACACAAACCCTTAACCTCCAACCTCCAGCGAAACCTAACACCCATCTTGTACCGCCTCACTGATGTCTCCTCTCGGAAATAGGCTGTGGTAAAGCACCAGCTCCCGATAACTGCCAACAGTTAAACCACTCTCCCTGAGATTAGGGATGTTGTGAAGCCCTGGCCCTGTTAATATATTAAAGCTCTGGTCCTGTTTTTTTGTATTTAAAATTCAAGGGCTCATAAAAGGTCGGGTTAGTAAATTACAGGGTTATAACAATTGACCCTGATATTATGCAAGTTTTGTTTTCCTTCTCATTAAACAATTAGTCAAAAAGTTAAAATCTCGTTTTTCCGCCAAAAACGTAAAATCATGTTTTCCCGCCAAATATGAAAATATTGTTTTCCTGCCAAATATGTAAAATCTCGTATTTCCGTCAGAAACTTAAAATCTTGTTTTCCGTCAAAAAGTTAAAATCCCATTTTCCCGCCAAAAAGTAAAAATAATGTTTTCCCGCCAAAACGTAAAATCTCGTTTTCCCGCCAAAAAGGTGAAATCTCGTTTTCCCGCAACAAAGTTAAAACACCGCCAAATACGTAAAATCTCGTTTTCCCACCAAATACTTAAAATCTCGTTTTCCCGCCAAAAATGTAAAATCATGTTTTCCCGCCAAAAACGTAAAATTCCGTTTTCCCGCCAAAAAACGTAAAATCTTGTTTTCCAGCCAAAAACGTAAAATTTCGTTTTCCCGCCAAAAACGTAAAATTCCGTTTTCCCGCCAAATACATAAAATCTCGTTTTCCCGCCAAAAACGTAAAATCTCGTTTTCCCGCAAAAAATGTAAAATCATGTTTTCCCGCCAAAAAGTTAAAATCATGTTTTCCCGCCAAAAAGTTAAAATCATGTTTTTCCGCCAAAAACTTAAAATTCCGTTTTTCCGCCAAAAACGTAAAATCTCGTTTTCCCGCAAAAAACGTAAAATCTCGTTTTCCCGCTAAATACGTAAAATCTCGTTTTCCCGCCAAAAACGTAAAATTCCGTTTTTTCACCAAAAATGTAAAATCCCGTTTTCCGTCAGAAAAGTGAAATCTCATTTTCCCGCCAAAAAGTTTAAATCTTGTTTCCCGCCAAAAATGTAAAAATATATTTTGTTTTACTTTTTTAAATAATAACTTGAATGATGCAAAGATGAAAATGACATTAAAAATAAATGTAATTTTTTGTTCTAATTATAAAAAAAAAGACTAATTTTACCCAAAAGAAAAAAAAAAGAATAATACAGTTTACATGGCTAATGCAGGGTTCAGGGCCCTGTTTAAAAAAGAAAAAAAATTAGTTATGTGGTTCGTGTCTTACTCTCAAAACTTTATTATAAAGGTTGTTTCTTAAGTAAAAAAAAATATAACCACTTCAAAAAAGTCTCAAAAGGGTTTAACCCTATATTACAAATTTTATAGGGCTTAAAAAATGTTAGGATTCATTTAGGACTAGACTTTAAATAAACATGGCTGGGTTGGGTTTAAAAACCCTTATTAACATCCCTACCTGAGATCAATGAAATCTATCAAAGCTGAACTTCTTGATGAGCACAAGCATCACGATTCAATCGGTTGACGGATTCCAAAAATGTCATAAGCAAATAGTGTTTGAAAAAGCAATTATTGCAACTAGTTATAGGAAGTATTTAAAAAAAAAAATATGTGATCTTATAATCTTATTTTTGTTGTCTTAATACAAAATAAGCATGGATTATTTTTATTTAATCCTATTACAATCAATCAAATTTAACTATTTATAGCACATACGATTACGATAAACAGCTTTACAAACAACAATTACACGACACAATTCTCTCTGAAACACATATATCCACAACGAACGGTTCTACATGCATCACATATATGATGAAGCTCTCCATAACACTCGAAATCATGACGAATGACTCTACCTATAGCACATTTGCTAAGATCTGCATCCATTATTTTATATAAATTACATTTTACTCCAAAGCTTAGTGCTAAAACATTTTTTTTTGGGAGAATTGGAAATATATGACACATTGAACTTAAAATTGTCCCCTTAAGATTAATTAGACTTTTGCCACTTTTTGACAAACATACCCTTTTATTATTTATTTATAATTGAAAATAAATTCTTGTAAATTTCGAAAAAATCCAAAAAAAACAAAAAAGGAAATACAAATATATTCGGTAACAATTTTAGGAAAGATTTTGTTTTTAAAAATAGCAACTTACCTTAACTATGAAACGTAGAATATTTATTCTACAAACGTAGAATTTGTTTTCTATTGTTTCCTCTCTAATCTACGAAAGGTAGATTCAACATTCTATTAATTGTTCTGCCTTCTACGGGACATCTAGAAAACGGTTTCTACAACTTGTTATGTATTCTATAGATTTCGGATTACGTATTCTAGATTTAACATTATATTCTACTTCTTAGAGAATATAAGTTCTGTAACTATGTCCTTGTTCTATGGAATGTAGAATTCCTATTCTAGGAAGTAGTTAACAAAATCTGAGTAAATCTAGGATCATGGGTTATCCAAAAAACTGAAAATCTTTTTTAAAAATCTTTTTTTTCCATTTTTTTTCTCTACGCTTTCTTCTTTTTTTCCTTTTTTTTTTTTTTTTTTCAATCGATTTTTCTTTCTTCTTCTTCTCTTCATCGACTTCTTGTGACATAGGTTTGACGATTTTTTTTTTTAAAAAAATTTCTTTAAACGTTGTTTACTCTACGCCCAAGGATGATGCATAAATATGTAGCGAGTGGTGTATGGAAGAGGTCGGATAAGGGCTGGGTTTTTGTTGTTGATGAAGGCAAAAGAGGTAGATTACTAACTTTAGAATCAACTACTACTCTTGAAGAGTTAAAAACGATGGTTTTGGAGGACTTTGGAATAGTCAATCAGAATGTGGAGTTTAGTTATCTACCGAGCGATTTGATTGAATCTCCCCCTGTTATTATCGTCAATGATCGTCAACTGAAAAACTTTGTTGGGTATGCAAGGAAGAATACCTCGATAACTTTGTGTGTCACATTTACAGTTGATCGACGAGAGAATACAATCGGCATCGATTTGAATGAAGAGCCGTCTGATCGTACTAGTAGTCAAGAGGATGCTAAGTTGCCTGAGAAGTTTGTAGAAGTTCTGCAAGTGCAGCCGTACGTTTATTTGGAAAACAATGTCCGCAACCTTGACATTGAGGGCGATAATGGTGATGCTGGCCTTGTTTTTGAAGACAAAGAAGATAGTGAAAAGGCAGTTCCAATTTCAGTGACGGATGCTGTAAAGAAGGACCAAATTTTTCGAAGCAAAAATCTTCTTAAGGCTGCTCTGGAAATTTGTGCAATGAAGTATAACTTTGACTACACGGTTGAAAAATCAACAAAACAATGGTGGTATATACGGTGCAAGGATAACAAATGCAATTGGCGTGTTCGTGCTGAGTGTTTAGAGGGGTCTACGTATTTCAAGATCAATAAGTATGTGGATGAACATACATGTGCTCCTTCCATGAAAAAAAATAACGGCAGGACTGCTTCAGCGAAAACAATTGGCAGCCTAGTAATGCATAAATTTGAGGGTGTCAAGGAAGGGCCTAAAGCGAGAGAAATCATACAGATTATGCGTATGGAGCATGGATGCGAGATCTCTTATACCCATGCATGGGAGGCTCGTGAGTATGCAGTTAACACTGTCAGAGGTATTCCAGAGAAAAGTTATGGTAAAATCCCAAAATACTTGCACATGTTGAAAGAAGCTAATCCGGGTACACATACTCATTACGAGACTGATTGTGATGGTAGATTCAAATATCTATTTGTATCTTTTGGCCAATCAGTTAGAGGATTCCACAAAGCCATTCGTAGGGTCATTGTTCTTGATGGTACGTTTCTAAAGAATAAATACAAAGGAGTTCTTCTTGGTGCTACAGCTTTAGATGGTAACTCTAACTTGTATCCAATTGCAATTGGGGTTGTTGACTCGGAGAACGACCGGTCATGGGAGTGGTTTTTAATGCAACTTAAGGTTGTAATTGCAGACGAGCAAGGTTTGGCTTTCGTGTCTGATAGAAATACTTCTGTTACTAAATCACTTGACAAAGTGTATCCGCAATCTTCTCATGGAATATGCATCCACCATTTGTTGAATAATGTGGTAACATATTTCAAGACAAAGGGTTTGACTGCGATGATTGAAAAGGCTTCGAAAGAGTATAGGGTTCCCGATTTTGAGAGGAGTTTCAACGATATTTGCAGAATTAGTCCGCTTGTTGGAAAATATCTACGAGAAGCTGATGTCAGAAAATGGGCTCGTTGCAAATTTATTGGATTCAGGTATGACGTTAGAACCAATAACCCCGCTGAATCGTTAAATTCTGCATTGCGAACACCTAGAGAGTTTCCAGTAATTCTTTTGTTGGACAGCATAAGAGAAATGTTAACACGGTGGTTTTATGAGCGTCGAAGATTAAGCTCGAAGCATAAGCACCCTTTAACCATTGAGGTTGAGAAAAAGATTCGTAGAAGGACTGAAAAGGGTAAAACATTTATTGTTTATCCGGTTAACCAGAATCAATTTCTAGTTAGAGGCGACAAATTTGACTATCTTGTTGATTTGGAGAGAAGAACGTGCTCATGTGGGAAGTACAATTTGCTGAAAATTCATTGCAGACACGCCATTAAAGCTGGTTTTTCTGTGGGAAAGGAACCACACACGCTCACCGATGAAAGGTACAATTCTGCTATATCTCTTACGTTTCATATTTGCTATCTATGATGTTAATAATTTCAGATACAATTTGCGAATAGGTATACCACTGCCGCATGGAGAACGGTTTATGAGGAATCCATTAATCCAATAGGTATTCCTGAGGACGCATGGTGTGTCCCAATGGAGGTTGAACATGCCAAAGTACTCCCACCAGAATCAAGAAGAGCAGCTGGTAGACGTAGAAAACGAAGATACGAATCGGTAGAAGACAAAATACGTTTCTCACAAGGATCACAAGGGTCTAAGAAGCACAAGTGTAGTCGGTGTGGTATGCAAGGTCATAAGAGAGGGACATGTGACATACCGATATAGGCGTTACTTATCTCTGTTTTAATTTGATTTGGTTTTTTCCTTATGTTCGTTTGAATTTTGTTGGAAAGACTTACATTTTGTTGAATGGTAGGTTCGGTTTTGGTTTAACGAGAGTTTATCCTCAAAGATTTCTATTTTGTTTAACAAGGTTCTTCTTATGTTATACGTTTAACCGCCATTGTTATACGTTTCGGTTTTCGGTTTTTGGTTTAACGAGGTTCTTCTTATGTTCGTTTGAATTTTCTTGCAAAGACTTCTATTTTCGTTTTGGTAGGTTATGTGTAAGTTTAACGAGAGGTTTTTGTTTAAAGAGAGGTTCTATTTATAAAAAAAATACAGATGGGGTCAAATAAATTTAATCTGTATGAAATACCGATTGAGGTGCTTAGCACCGCTGGTTACGTGTTACATATCCTAACCTACAGGTTCCGTGTTCGACTCCAACACGGTACCTGGAAACTTTTTTTTTTTTTTTAACAAAAACTAGTTTTATGTGTGTTTAGACACACGATTTTTCTTTTAAAACCAAACATCTAACCCTAAACCTCTCTTCGATTATCTTCTCTCAAGGCCAGAGGTCAGTTCATGATATATGAGATTTCTCGATTTTGTTTCTCGATTACTCTCGATTTTAATCTGATTTGAGTATTTAAGTTTCAGAGATTTATATGCTTTCGGATCTTCCATTTCTGGGTTTGATTTTGATTTTGTTCGTTTAATATAGGAAAATGAGCTACACATCATCAGGTTCGACATCGTATTCAGTTAGAGGGATTCCTAGAAAATGCGGATGTGGAGAGAAAACCGTTTTATGTATATCAAATACGGCGAAGAATCCTGATCGGAAGTTCTATAGATGTGTTGCTGCAAAAAAGGTCAGAATTTCCATATGACTATGCTTTGTGTTATCTTGTGTTTTGGTCTAAGATTTCATATCTCTTGGTTAAAGGGTGACTACGGACACGTTTTCAAATGGGCCAACGAAGCTAAGATGGAAGAGTTCGATGTCCTTGCGGAGAATCAAACCCTGTTTGTTGAAGACTTGAACAAAATCCTAAATTCACAGAAGATCATGATGGAGAAGTTTGACAAGCTCGATCGTGGAGAATAACAAAAGAATCGACCATCAACTACGAGGTCTCAAAGGAACAATACAGAAAATTGGATTTTTTGTTGCAGTTGTAGGGGTTGGATGTCTGTGTTATGCTATTTTTTAGTCAAACTATGGCGTAGGGGTTTACCTTTTCATGTGGTTCTCTTCTTTGATACAGGGCTCTATTTTGATTCTTATATGAGTTCTATTCCTTTTTTTTGCAAAAACCTGATTCTGATATGAGTTTTTTGATTGTGGTTGTATTCGGATGAAAATGGATGCTTTTGAAAGAGAAAAACATGATTATGAAAGATCAATAAGAAAACAAACATTCTTAAACCAAAACAATTGTTAAATTTTCTAAACTAAAAAGACAAATCTCAATGTAGTTCTATAACCTCAGACTCAGTACTCGGTAACGGCTCATACTTTGACATTCTCTCAATCAACACGGGATCGTTTGCTGCTTGCCAAAGATCACATGTTATCTTGTACCTGGCCTCCTTGATGTTCTCATCGTCCAACAGAGATATGTCAAGCCCAAGCACGTGACACTCGATGAATTTCAATGCATACACTCCACAGTGACACTTAATCTTATTTAGCTTAGGCTTCATCGGCACATAAAAGACTGAATACTGCGTGAGGTTAATATCTTTCCTGTCTTCTGCTGGTTGAACTGCCTTCACAATCCGAGGGATCATAACTGCGAATTCTTCAACGCGCCTGTTGTTTTTCACTCCTGAACAATCGAAGACTTCAATTGTTCTTTGGACGAAACTAATGCACAAAGAAATCCAGTGATTACCATTTACATGGAGCGGAGCGTAGACACGGTCAACATCCTTATACCAAACTGCTCTTGTTCTTCCATGGGAAGGAAGCTCATCGGTACCGTAATGTAAGAGCCAAGGATCTAATTTGTATGCCCTCTTGTTTTGCACAAATTTCTTGTACGCCCCACTGATTAGGAGTCCAAAGAAACAGTTACTGAAGGCCACACGATATGGTTTCCATCGGCGCAAAGATGTCTTCTCCCGGAATAAGTACATAACTGCGTCCATCTCCTGCAAAATGTATAACTCGTAAATATCTTGATGGTTATGTAAACTTATGAACTATATAATTTTGTAAAACGTACCTCGTTGTGAAGCCAATTTTTTGGCGTCATTATACGATTAGCTAATTCTAAGGAAAAAATGCTTGGACCAATCATCAAGTCTCTGAAATAGTCAAACATTGTCGAGATAAATTATTTATTAGACAATATTTTAAAAAAAAAAATTGAATGAATTATAAGTTCTTGGAGGACTTACACGGGAGACTGAGACCACTCAACAAGTTTATCAAATGACTCGTCTGACACGTAAACCAAATCGTAATCGGGTTCTTCCTCTGGGATTCTTAAGTTGTCTGTCAATTTTTTCCATTTGGTGTTGGGTTTTGCTGTGGTCTTCTTCCCTCGTGTTTTCTGTTTTGTATTTTTCTCAACAGCCACTGAATTGGTTGTGGGCACCCATCCGATTTTTTTGATGTCATTTGAAGTCTGCGTAGAATCAAAGCCCGTAACAAACGGATTTTGAGGGAGATCCGCCATTGTTTTTCGTAGCCATTCTTGTGTACCCATTCCCATATCAATATCAAAAAGCTGACTCAATAGAACTTCGTGAAGATTATCAGAAAGTCCTTCAAATAATTTAGCCTGCCAATACAAAAAATACCAATTACCAAATATTAAACATAATATATATAACCAAATGACATTTCTTAAGAGTACCATTACAATCTACCATATTACATTTTTTAGTGTACAATTACAAAATATTTTACAATCTCTAAGTCCACCATATTACATTTTTTAGTGTACCATTACAAAATATTTTACAAAATATTTTAGAACCTGAGATTATCTCTTAGAGTGTCTTGTCTTTCTTACCTTCAGTCCAGGTTGTGGAGTGTCGTGTGGAGTGTCTTTAGCAGCGCTTGATGGCTCTCCTGTGGTTGATGGCTCTCCTGTGGCTTGCCGAGTCATAAACATCTCTTCTAACATCCCGATTCTGTCTTCAAATTTCTTCTCGAAGGTGCTGAGTGAAGCATCAATAATTCCTTGAATGAAAGACTTCATGTCTTCATGAGGAACATTATGTTTTCCAGCTGATCGTTGGCACAACAACTTCTGCTTGCGTGCCTCAAAACCAGGATCAACAACTCTTTTTTTGCCACGGTTTGAACCACAACACTACAAGAAAACACAGTTTTTGCGACTACCAAAATAGTCACAAAATAGTCGCAAATGAGTCATTTGTGACTATTTTGGGACTAAAAAATGTAGTCACAAATAATTGGTCGCTAAATACAGTAGTCGCAAAATAGTCGCTCTTTTGCGACTAATATGTGACTATAATATCAGTCCTAATTTAGATACTAAATTTGAGACTACTTGTAAAAAAAAAATTTAAAAAAAAAAACTAAACAAAATTCTAAAAAAATATATTTTTATTTAATAAATTAATTAATTAAAAAAAAAAAAAAAAAAAATAAAAAAAAATGAAAACGATGGGTTTTCATCTCCGATCTGCTCCGCCTGCATCTCCGATCTGCTCCGCGGTTCTGCTCCGGCATCTGCTCCTCCGCGGTTCTGCTCCGGCATCTGCTCCTCCGCGGTTCTGCTCCTATGCACTCCGGCGCATCTGCTCCTTCATCGCCCGTGGCTGGATCTGGAAAGAGGAGAAGCCTCGCCGGCTAGAGAAGAAGAAGCCTCGCCGGCTGGAGAAGAAGAAGCTCGCCGGCTGGAGAAGAAGAAGCTCGCCGGCTGGAGAAGAAGAAGCCCGCCGGCTGGAGAAGAAGAAGCTCGCCGGAGAAGAAGAAGCCGCCGCAGAAACATGGATCTGCTCCTCCGTCAGTCTGCTCCTCCGGCCAGTCTGCTCCTCCGGCGATGAATTCCGACTGCCCCTGGATCTGCAAAAAAAAAGAGAGTTAGATCAACTCAAGAATTAAAAGAGGAAGAAGAAGAAGAAGAAGAAGAAGAAGAAAGAGTCGTGGGAAGGAGAGAGAAAGAGAAACAAGGAATTAAACCAAAAAAAAAAAAATTATATTTTAAATCCTCCACCGTTGGATTAAACCAATCAACGGTGGAGGATCTCGATCCTTGTTTTAATGAACTAGCCAATGAGAAGCTTTCATTATTTTTGTTATTTTGTCGCAAATTAGTCGCAAATTTGGGACTATTTTGTGACTACTATTAAAAAAAAATCGATTGAGTTGCTAAACAGTCTCAAATTTGGGACTATTTTATGACAATAAAAAAACTTTACCCTAAACCCTAAACTTTAAGAACCTAGAAAGTTTGAATATGACTTAATAATGATTTTGTGTATATAGTAATTCAAAAATATGTTAAANGAAGAAGAAGAAGAAGAAGAAGAAGAACGTGGGAAGGAGAGAGAAAGAGAAACAAGGAATTAAACCAAAAAAAAAAAAATTATATTTTAAATCCTCCACCGTTGGATTAAACCAATCAACGGTGGAGGATCTCGATCCTTGTTTTAATGAACTAGCCAATGAGAAGCTTTCATTATTTTTGTTATTTTGTCGCAAATTAGTCGCAAATTTGGGACTATTTTGTGACTACTATTAAAAAAAAATCGATTGAGTTGCTAAACAGTCTCAAATTTGGGACTATTTTATGACAATAAAAAAACTTTACCCTAAACCCTAAACTTTAAGAACCTAGAAAGTTTGAATATGACTTAATAATGATTTTGTGTATATAGTAATTCAAAAATATGTTAAAACTTAAAAATAAATAAATTTTGAGAGAATTTTAATCTTTCAAAATCATTTCTTATAAAACATATGTAACACTTAGTACATGTTATGATTAGATTGAAATTTTTGTAAGTGTTATATTTTTTTTTTATTATTTGATGTTTGAGTGTAAGATATAGTTTACAATTTAAGATTTATAGTTTATGATTAAGGGTTAGAGGTTTAGGGTTTAGAATTTAGGATTTATAAAAGGGATTATAAATGATCATATTTAAAAAAATTGTAAGTTTTGAATTTTTTGTATATTATATGATGTTTATGTGTAAGATTTAGTTTAAAATTTAATATTTATATCAAGTTTATGAATAAGGGTTAGAGGTTTAGGGTTTAGGGTTAAGGGTTTGTGGTTTGAGTTTAGAATTTATTGATTTCTATAAAAAAAATTAAGTGGAGTTGCAAATTAGTCCCAAATTTGGGACTATTTTGTAACTACTATTAAAAATTAGTCGCAAATTAGTCGCAAATTAGTCACAAATTAGTCACAAAAACTGGGTTTGCAAATTAGTGTACATTTTACATTAAACCCTAAACTTTAAGAACATATAAGGTTTGAATATCAATTTACAATGATTTTGGGTATATAGTTGTTCAAAAATATATTTTACAATTTAAGATTAAGATTTTATGATTAAGGGTTAGAGGTTTAGGATTTATAAAATGATTTGTGAGTGTTGATTTTTTTTTGTATATTATTTGATGTTTATTTATTTGATGTTGTTAACAATTTAAAATTTAAATGAAGTTTATGGTTAAGTGTTAGAGTTTTAGGGTTTAGGGTTTGTGGTTTGAGTTTAGAATTTATTGATTTCTA
>PKML01043708.1:0-12614 GCA_002933935.1 Eutrema yunnanense | reverse complement strand
ATCACCATCCAGAAACTCAATCTCTGCCTCGAAATTTCTGGAATGGGCATCATCATCCACAGAAGATGTGTGAGTAGCTTCCTCAATTCCCCATATGAAGTCACTCCAGTCATTTCCATCCGTGATCATTGTCTTCATACAGTCTACTCTCCCGTCAGCCATTTCGCCAGCCCTAAAGAATTCAGCTGAATCGATAATGTCGAAGTTCCCGGTAGAAGATATGTACGGATACAAGACATGCTACAAAAAGAAAAACAATAAGAATTGATTGTTAAAAAAAGAGTACCAAAACTACACATTAAACTGCTTGTAGATGTTCCAAATACCTAAAAAAAAATGATTTACACTACTAACCTCCTTCCGAAAAGTGGATTCGAATTGAATAAACTCTTGGTATGATATTCTAGCAGCTCCTTTCCACTTAGAACATCTAGAAGCAGTATTGTTCTCATTGTGGACTGTTATTCCCAGCAACGTACCAAAATCAGGAATTGCTTCCATGATCCAAACCTGAAGAGCTAATGAGAAACCTCTCAACGTATAGCCTTTGGGACGCGCCAGCTTGTCATGAGTTTTGATGACGTCCTCAACCAACATGTCAAATGCATAACGTCCCCATGGATACATCCGCAACTTGTCTATATCCATCACCAGCACGATGTATTCTCGTGGGATATTAACGGTCTTATCCTGCGCCATTACCACACCCGCAATAACAAACAAGTAGACCAACCTCAGCCTGTCTTCACGTGTCCATTCGTTAGCCGTGTCGAGGTGCTCTAACAGTAACTTCTGTAAAGTTATTCCTGTGTTATTCTGCAGCAAAGTACTCCAGAACCCGCCATCATTTTGTGAAGTTGCATTTCTTTGGTTCTTTGTAGCTGAGCCCAGTAACTGCGTGGAATTCTTGCATAGAAAAGCGAAGAGGCCTCCTTGCAAACACAAACCAGAGCTCATGTTTCTTGTCAGTGATGAGTTGTCTACACATGAAGTTGTGGATTAGTCTCGCAGAGTATCCGAGGCTCTGTTGATGCATTGCCAGAATCGGACCGAAGACAGGAACAACCAAAACTTTCTCGTACTCATTCTGCACCTTTTTCTTCAGTAGGTTTAGAGTTGACAGCATACAACGGTTGTTGATCTTTTCAACTTGAGGCTCACTCCCAGGCTTAAATAGAAGTTTTGGCAACTCATTTGAATCCATACCTACAAATGAGTAATAACAAAATGTTAAAAAACAAAACTTTTTATAAGAGAAAACAAATAAATTGATCAATAATGCAAACTTTCACTATACAAAACCATTAAGAAGTACAATCTGATTCTAGGAATTGTAAAAGTGATTACTGTTTTTCTCCCTATAAGCCTGATTTCGTGTTGATAATCCATCTTAGATATGTGATGTTAATAATCAGTAATCTTTCAAAGTTTTGGCCGAATGAACTCACAAATCAAAAACCACCTCACACAAACCACAAACACATAAGTTAATCAAATTGAAGACTAAAGAAACACTTACCCGATGGAAATCAATGAGCGATGAGACTGAAAAGAGGAGGGAGATGACGGAGAGAGTTGGTCGGAGACTGACGAAATCGGACACGAACCGACGAGGACACTTGAAACTCCACGGAGGACGAACCGTGGACGACGATGGAGGACGAAATCCTCCGGAATACACTCGCCGGAGACTGACGGAGATGCCGGATGCCGAAATCCTCCGTATTTTCTCTCGACGGAGATGTCGAAAAGAGAAGGGAAAGGGAAAGGTTTTGTGGGAAATAAAAAATAAGTTTTGTCAACAATGAAAGAAAAAAAAAAAAAAACTATACTTTCCTTTTTATGTAGACCAATCAAATTTTTTTGCCATTTAACTTAAATTTTTTTTTTTACTAAATAAATTATAATTAATAATTTAAGGGTAATGTGGGAAATCAATTAATCTAAATCCTAAGGGGACAAATTTTAGTTCAATTAATCTTAAGAGGACAATTTTAAGTTCAAAGTGTCCTATATTTCCAATTATCTCTTTTTTTTTGACATCTTAGTGTTAAAACATTTAAACTCTTCATTATTGGTTTTCACATACATGACTTATAACCAACATACGTTTGTTTTATCGTTTCTAAATATAAAACCTAAAAACAGATTAATTATGTAATACTTATCTATAAAAATTTGTTAATTTAAAATCCACGAAAAACATCATTTTAATTAATTTTTGTTTGTTTTGACGGCACATCATTTTAAAATATTACTCAAGGCACGTTTACAGAGATTATTAAGCCAATACTTTTATCATCAAAATGATCCCTTAAATAATATAGTATATATTGGTGCTTAGGATATTTCCACTCTTACCTAATGCCATAGGTATACGATATTTGACCGCATAAACTAGAGGGTATCCTGAAGTCATCAGGATAATAATTATAATTATTTTGTATTCTAATTTCTAAGAATATTCATCCAATGAAAGGCCAAAGACAATATATATAATTCCGACAAAAAAATTACAGATATTGAACTAAATGTATGTATGTATATATATCACATATAAGTCAGGCAGAAGAGAGTTCAATGAGCTGGCCACTCGTTATTATTCCCTTTTTATTTTTCTTAAATAATTAATTTTACCATATTTGTTTTTTCGCCAACGGGTTCTCTGAAACTAAGAAACTCGAACAGAGAATCCGGATGCTTTTCTGAGATTCCACTCTTTCCTAATATACTCGTTTTCCAAACCGATTTTCTCGGGAAAACAAAAATCCAATTTTTACTTTCGATTGTCTTCCGGACAGAAGAGATCTGAAGTCAATTCAGATTCTTCAATTTGGCGAGTTTTTGTTTTTCTTCTTTTTATTGAAGCTCCAAGAAGAAGAAGAAGAGAGGGAGAGAGTTTATTTGGGATTTGTTGATCAGAAAGGTCTCTGCTTTGATCTCTGTGATACACGTGGCGAAATGGGTTTGGAGCCGTGTTGATGATGTCCAAGTCCCAGATTTCGTGTAACATTCTTCTTCTGTCTCCTATGCATTTGTCTTGTTTCTGATACTAATCTCTCAGAGTGATTTTCAGATCCGTTGTTGTTTTTTTTTTTTTTCGCCTGGGTCGGTCCAACAAAATTGAGACATATAGTTTAATTATATATAAAAACAAAAAAATGATGAAGATGATGAGGAACAAACCGACAAATCTTCCGACGTCGGCGATTTACGGCGGTAGAGGTTCCGGCGGCAGCGGTGGCGGCAGGGAGTCAGGCGGTCATGATTGGGAAATGAGACCCGGAGGAATGTTGGTTCAGAAAAGGAACCCGGATTTGGATCCTGTCGGAGCTCCACCGCCGCCGATGGTCAGAGTCAGAATCAAGTACGGTTCGGTCTACCACGAGATCAATATTAGTCCTCAAGCTTCATTTGGTTAGTCTCTTTATATACCTTTCTCTAAATTCTTAGTAAAACCTCTGAATTTTTTTGGAATTAGAAGAGTCTATGGAATTGAGATTTTTAAAAGGTTAGAGATTTATGTGTGTGAAATTTGAAATTTGAAATTTGATGCAGGGGAGCTAAAGAAGATGTTGAGTGGACCAACGGGTATTCACCATCAAGATCAGAAGCTAATGTACAAAGACAAAGAGAGAGATTCAAAGGCGTTTCTTGATGTTTCGGGAGTGAAAGATAAATCCAAGATGGTGCTTATCGAAGACCCGATTAGCCAAGAGAAACGTTTTTTGGAGATGAGGAAGATTGCCAAAACCGAAAAGGCCTCTAAAGCGATTTCCGATATTAGCCTCCAAGTTGATAGGCTCGGCGGACGTGTAATGCTCGCCAAGCCCTTCTAACTTACTTATATTGTTTGTTTTTAGGTGAAATCGCGGGTTTTTTAAAAATGTTTTGGGGGATTTGTGTGTGTGTGTGTGTGTGTAGGTTTCGGCGTTTGAGATGGTTATTAAGAAAGGAGGGAAAGTTGCGGAAAAAGATCTAGTAACGGTGATCGAATTGTTGATGAATGAGTTGATAAAGTTGGATGGGATTTTGGCTGAAGGAGATGTGAAGTTACAAAGAAAGATGCAGGTATGTAATCAATAATCATCTCACGATCGAAGATTTTTCGCGATGTTCTTGGGTTAGTTGTAGTTGTAACATTTGGTTCTATGTATGTGTAGGTGAAGAGAGTGCAGAACTATGTCGAAACACTCGATGTCTTGAAGGTGAAAAACTCTATGGCTAATGGGCAACAGAAACAGTCAAGTGGTCAGAGACTTGAAACGATTCAAGAACATAGCAATGGACAGAGGCAAGAGCAGAAACCGATACAATCGCTCATGGACATGCCAGTAAACTACAAACAGAAGAAGCAAGAGATTGAAGAGGAGCCGCAGAATTCAGGGCCAGGACCATTAGTGTTGGATTCTTCTACTAAATGGGAAACATTCGATCATCATCCCGCGACACCATTGAGCTCGACTACTGCAAATAATCACGCTATCCCGCCCAGGTTCAATTGGGAATTCTTTGATTGAAGAAACTCATATTTCGTGAGACCTTTTTCTTCTCTCTTGTATGCTTAAATTCTTGTGTGGAGGTGTTTTTTTTAAGGCTTCTTCTTCTTCTTCTCTTCTTTATCATCATGATTCTTTTGATGTACTTAGATTTTTGTGGGCGGTGTTTTTCGTTCTGGGAAATAAACAGAGACGCTACAGAGTAGTGATTATGAAAAATGTGTGTGTTACAATTTACATTTTGTACTCTTTACTTTTGTTGCAAGGGACTGAAATCTACTTGATGAAAGAGAGGGTTTCTTTCTCTCTCTGTCGGTTGTTTTTTTTTTCAACTTTGAAGGATTCAAAAAAGTAGATAATGAGTGGGTCTTCTAAGTCCTATTATCATTTCAGGCTGAAAAAAAAAGTAAAACCTTTCTATTCTCATCTTTTGTCAATAAGACAACTTTTACTTTTCCTTTAGATAGAGGCAATTAAAATCGTATAATCCAAGGTGGGCCATTTGTTTTTGATTTTGTTTCACAAAAATGAAGAGAGAAAAAGTCGATTCAGAGAATTTCACTTAGAGCCAAATATTTCTTCCAAGTAATTGTTTTTCTTTTTTTTTAAACTTGTTTTCATAAATAAACATAAGAAAACTCACATAAACGTAATTTAACTCTACAATCTAAAACATCAATTTTAGTGTTCAAAGAGCGAGAAATAAGAACTAAAGAAAATGAAGAAAAATTCATTAAGTCGTTGAACCCTTTCAAGTGGCTATCCGTCGAGATCATTTGACATCTTTACCAACTCCATACAATCGGTTAGGCAAATGATTGCATCATTTCAATGCTATATGATGCTAATAAAGGGTTTCGAGAGTCGCGTTAGACGGCTTACATTCCTAAGCAATTTTCCAGGAGGCAAATGCAGTTAGATGAACTGAGTCCCGGTTGACATATTGGTAGGGATGAACAGAACAATAATTTTGAGTCATTACTTGTCCATTGGAGTAGTTTAGAGAGACAATACGACCTTTTGTGTCTTTGTATGAGGTCTAGAAGGTGGAGACTTGCTGCATTATGGTCCTCAGGGAGACTTGACAATTCGTCGGCCTCCTCTGGAACAACTCTAATTGACGAGTTGTCCATGTATCGCAATTTGGTTGGTACCGAAAAATCAACCTCAACAGTAACTAATGTAAAATGACTCATTTTTGGATAAATTTAGTATTAATTTAATTTTTATTTGTTTAATCAAAGTACAGGTTTAGTTTCTAAAAAAAAAAATTATTGTTCTGTTCAGATTTAATTATGGTTTTTCAGTTTTATAAATATTTAATAAAGTTGAACTATTCTAACCAAATTAAGACTTATTTTGATTTTAGATCGATTTTATTAGTTTTGTTTAGAAAATATCGGTTTGGTTGGTCCGAACTAATCAACTCTAATAAAACTAATTGGAACTAAGCTAATTTTTGAGAGTTGCTACAAGTTGTATGAAACTATATATCGTATCAATCATGTGGTAGTGGACTAGTGGTTCCCACTTGATGATGAGTTGTCATGTATGTCTAGACCATAGATCAATTATACTCAAGCGTGAAATTATCTAACCACTTTCATTTGGCTAGTCGAAATAATGTTATGTTTTAAATACATTAGAAAACACGGCAAGTGCACTACTTGACGGCTACATTCAGTATAAAAAGAGTAGTCTGATGGTAAATCACCCTTTCGTTATCCAAAAAAAAAAAAAACTACATGTCGTATCCACCATAACTCAATTAATAATTGAGTTCTAGATGAAGTCAATTATATCTCGCTATTATAATCATGTGGAAAAATAATCATGCAATATAGTTGACATAAAGTACATATTCACTCTCGTGATTAAATTAATAAAAGGGGCGCATATATATACCGACAATCATATCCAAATCATTATTTGTTTCATGCAATTAAACATATTATATTTACAATTATGATAGATGACAAAATAATCGATGTAAAAAAGATGAAAAATGATGACACACAGGGGCGAATCTAGAACAAATTTTCATTGGGTGTAAAAATATTTAATATTAATATATTTTAATTAATTTATTTAAAAAAATATCAGTATATTATAAAATAAATACAAATGTGAAAACAGCATTTTTCATTTTAGTGAATGTAAATTACATAAAATTTATTAGATTGGGTAAATAATTATTTTTACAAATATTAAAAAAACATTTAAAATACAAATAAAATGTAAAATAAATAAAAAAATTTATAAAGACTATAATTACTTTACATTAAAAGTGTAAATTAGTTGGAAAGAGAATAAAAACTACATATGATACAATTTAAAACCAAAAGGAAAGTATATATATTGAGTTGAATAGACGAATCACGAATGAATTTGTAAACTTATGCTTTGGATTATAGAATTAAATGATTTGATGCAGATTAATTGGAAGAAAAAAATGACTGGGTGCAAAAAGGAAAATTGAATGGGTGCATTAATTATTGTTCCATATAAATTAGCATTACTCTCTACAAAATCAATGGATGCAATTGCACACCTTTGATATAAGCTGCATTCGCCCTTGATGACACATTTGTGACTTATCAGAAAACTATAGATTCTACAACAATCAATATTAACTCAAGCTTACGTGACCTCTAAGCAGAATCATCATGGGACCAAGTTAGTAATCTAAGAAGCTATTTTTGACTATTGGTGTACTTTTACTGTATGAAAAATCGATATTACATTTTTGTTGACTTTTTTTCTCTTCCGATTCTTCCTTCTTTCACCAGGTGGGTTTCTTTATTTTATTTCCAATATTTTATTTTGTATTTTTTCTCTCTTCCCTCAATTTATTACCTCAACTGATTTGTTTTCTATTTTTTTTAATAATGTGAAAGACATAAAATAATTTATTTGGTAACAATGAATGATAATTTTATTTTTCCTTACATTTTAAGATCCATTTTGCTATAGTTTTGATGTGAAACAAGAAATTAAAAAAAAAAAACAAGAAATCTAAACATATAAAATCCAGATTGGCGTGGACATGAAAACGTGGACAATTGTGTGTGGACAGATGAGAATCTCTTATTATTAGTGTGGATGGTCATGTGTGGATAGTAATTTACTGATGATCATGGGTGGATGGCCGACGTGGACATGAAAACGTGGACAATTGTCTATGGACATGTGAGAAACTCGTATTATTAGTGCATATAGTCATGTGTGGATAGTAATTTACTGATGGTCATGTGTGGATGGTCGACGTGGACAATTATGTCTGGACAGGTGGGAATATCGTATTATTAGTGTGGATGATCATGTGTGGATAGTAATTTACTGATGGTCATGGGTGGATGGCCGACGTGGACAATTGTGTGTGGACATGTGGGAATATCATATTATTAGTGTTGATGGTCATGTGTGGATAGTAATTTACTGATTGTCATGGGTGGATGACCGACGTGGACATGAAAACGTGGACAATTGTGTGTGGACAGGTGGGAATCTCGTATTATTAGTGTGAATGGTCATGTGTGGATAGCAATTAACTGATGATCATGTGTGGATGGTCATGTGTGGATGTAGTTTTTGATATTTGCAAGTAAATTATTATCCACACATAACCATTCATACTAATAATAGGAGATTCCCATCTGTCTACACCCAATTGTCCACGTCTTCATGTCCACATCGATTTGGATTTCATATATTTAGTGGGGGTTATTGGTTCTTGCATTTTAATGAATTTCTTAGATTTAGAAATCCTAATGAATCCATTGATTTTAAAATCAGAGAAGTGGATTTCAAAGTTAAATAATTGGATTTCAAAATCAAATAAATGGATTATTGTAAATCAACCAAATAGATTTACAAGAATTTTAGTATTATAAGAAAATAAAAAAACAAACCAAAAAAATGTTTCGTTCTTTTTCTTTCACTAATCATCTAGTATTTTCCTAAAGTATAGAATATGTCCGTATATATTTGTTGCAATTATTGCTCTCAATTGATTGGCATGTTCTCTTTTTTGATCCTGGGTTACAAGAATTTCTTCATCATTGTTATTAACTTCTTCAAGATCTTATTCTTCTTCATCAGAATTTTCAGGAAAACTATCTGTTCGACAGTACTTTCGAAGAAAGTTATGTAAACCAGCACATGCAAGTACGATTTTTGTCTGTGACTTATAAGGAAAATGAGCAGCAGACTTAAAAATTAGGAATCGAGATTTGAAGATACCAAAGATTTTTTCAACAACGTTTCTCAATGAGGCATGTCGATGGTTAAACAACTCTTTTTCATTTTGTGGAGTAGATGATGTGTGGGCTGACTACATAAAGGTAAATTTTATTTTTTAAAAACGATTTACGGCTTCTTTGATATATGCAAAGATTTTTCATTATGTTGGTTTTTTTTATCGTATTTTAGGGGCACATCCGAACTATAAAAAATTTCGTGACGAAACTTTTGAAGAGTTTGATGATCTCAAAGTGATATTTGAAAAGAATGTAGCGTCGGGTAGGAGTGCGATTGGATTGGGCGATACTACTAATGCTCGAACATGTGGATTTATGAAAACAGAAAAAGAGCAAACAAATTCTGGTGAAGAGTTTTCCATGAATGTCGAGGAAAATTATGAAACACAATCATCTTTTTTTTTTGCAGCGGTTCAAATAATATTTTGGAAAAACTCCCTTTAAGAAAAAGACGGAGAACTAATCCTCTTAACAATGTTGATGATCCAATCATTCAAAAATTATAAGGTGTCTTTCTATTTTTAATTTTACGTAGTAGTTTCATCTTGAAAAAAATACA
Organism: Eutrema yunnanense; assembly: GCA_002933935.1. NCBI lineage: Eukaryota > Viridiplantae > Streptophyta > Magnoliopsida > Brassicales > Brassicaceae > Eutrema > Eutrema yunnanense. Next base: position 3,297 of record PKML01043708.1, on the reverse strand, counting down.
CACTTGTAAATCCAAATCCAACCAAATAACAAGGTTTCACTCGATATTTGCTCCTTTGTATTTTACTCTTAAAAACACATGTAAATCCATTCAAATCCAAATTAAAATCAAATCCTTATGAAAATCCTTACTATTGAATAACACTTGATTTTAACATAGATTTTAAAATCATAGAACCAATAACACAAGATTTGAATATGAATTTCAAAATTATATAACCAATAACACTTGATTTGGTTTGGATTTCCAAATCCATTAAAATGCAAGAACCAATAACCCTCCTTAGATTTCTTATTATTATTTTTTTTAGATTTCGTATTTTACCTCAAAACTATAGCAAAATAGATTTTAAAAATGTAGGAAAAATAAAATTATCATTCATTGTTACCAAATAAATTGTTTTATGTCTCTCACATTATAAAAAAAAATAGAAAACAAATCAGTTAGTGTAATAAATTGGTAAGAGAGAGAAAAAGCAAAATAAAATATTGAGGAATAAAATAAGGAAACCCACGTGAATAGAGAGTCAACATAGAGAGTCAACAAAAGGGATGAGAGTCAACAAAAGGGTAATTACATCAAAAATGAAGGATTACTAAATCATTTCACCACCCAAAAAACCCCCAAAAAATACACCAATAGACAAAAGTAAGTTTTTGTTCGAAAAAATGGGAAAAATAGGTTTGAGTGTAAATCACCCATTTAAGAATGGCACGAAACATTATATTATAAATATATCCCCAAAATATTAAATTTCAGTGGTTGTGGTATCTCCACGAGAGAATCGACCAACTTGTGCTGTGGAGTGTGGACCAAACATGTAATCATCAAACGAAAATGCAAACACACTAAAAATCGATAAGAGCTAAAATAAATTGTCGACTGTCGGTAGAAGAGGACAGAACAAGTAGGTAGTTAGAAGCAAATATAAAAAAAAGCATCACAATCAATAGTGAAAGTTTAAAAAAAAAAAAAAACAGATTTCAGATGAATCTTGAACTCTTGATACAATCATCACGAGAATACCGCAATATCAAAGAGTGTGGACAATAGAAATTGACAAACAAAACGAAACAAATAGACTACAGCCATTTCACTGATCAATACAATGTTTTGAAAAGTAAAGTGATTGATCTTTTTTTTTTTGTAATTACATAATCTAAAGATGTCAATACGTTACAGGAAAATTCTGCGAAGAACTAAACATGAGCATGCGTCTTCCCCCCACATGTACTGGGGTCTCAAAAGCTTGGCATCAACCTTTTCTTAAATTCAAATTCGTTGAAAAAGTTATTACAAAACTATATATTAAAATATAAAGGATATATCCTCAGAAAATATATATTGTCCTTAATTTTAAATAGATTTTAGATTTTTAGGGAGAATTTGATAACTATGGATAATGACAGAATTGAAAAAGTAACTATCATTAAAAGGGAATTAAGTAAATGAACAAATTGACACTATTTGCTACAAGGCAAAGATGAATAGCATCGTTCTACCAATGACAAAAGATATATTTGTTTGGAATATAATACCATTAGATACAAAGGATATGAATGCAACTATTATTTGGAAAAAATCAAATTATATTAAATGATAAAATATACTAATTAATCGACTGTCTTTGTGTATATTCAATATAATTCTGTTTAATAAGATGTTCCGTCTACATGGATGCAACTATTATGGAATGCTATTTGGACATTTGTTTTTGTTTAATTTACTAGGATTCAATCATCGCTATCTATATAGCACGGAGTAATTTTTGTTTAAAAATTATTTTGAAATTTAAGAAAAAATATTTTTATCTTAATTTAAAAATATGTTTAACTAATGATTATAGATATAGATAGAATTGTCAACTTGGACTAATCTGTTTACTTAACCCGTTTTACAATAAACTAAAATATTATTCGGGTTAATCCACAAAAAATTATAATCTTGAAAACATAACTCTAATATGCACCGCTTAATGACTATGATTTTTGTGGTCAATCCATAAACTCTTTAAAAAATAAAATTTCTCATGTCTAACCACAACAAGAAAACAGTCATTTTGCAACGAACTATATCGTTGTAAAATCGTTGCAAAAGAGGGTTAGCATCGAATTTGCGACGAATTATAGATCGTCGTTAACTGATCGTCGCAAACCACAAATCGTCGTAAATTCGTCGCTAAAGAACGAGGGACAAAAATTCGTCGCTAAATCGTCGGTAAATATTCGATGTAAAATCGTCGTAAATATAACATTGAAATTACGACGAATTGTAAATCGTCGTAAAAACGATGGAAATTCGAAGGCAAATATTTCATTGTTAATTCGATGGGAAAAAATTGTCGTCGTTAATTCGTTGCAAACTATTCGTCGCAAAATCGTTGCTAAATAATCGTCGCAAAATCGTCGGTAATAATTCGTTGCTAAATCGTTGTAAATTAGCAACGTTTTTATGACGATTAATTTAGCAACGAATTAACGACGACAATTGTTTCCCATCGAATTAACGACGATTTATAAATATATGATTTTTATTATTATTTTTGAAATTTTATTAATTTTGAAATTAAAAAATGAAAATTTTAAAAATAATATATAATAAAATTTTATTTCTAATAAAATATTATAATCTGTTACAAAAAAAAAACATAATTTAGAATTCGAAATCCTAAATCTAAATAACTATATCGTAATCGTCGAGATTCACATCGTCTTCGGGATGTCTCGACGAACCGGAAGCGCCGGCCGCTGCCTCCGCCGCTGCCGCTGCCTCCGCCGCTGCCGCTGCCTCTGCCTCTGCTCGGAGTCTTCGTTTTTCCCGTAGCATGGCCTGCATTGCCGGGTTTCCTGTTGCCAAGATGTCGAAGATTTCGTCATTCTGCGTAGCATCCATTTCAACCCGCTGCTGAAGACTCCCAATCTTCGCCTGATATGCCGTAGACCGAGTAGCCTCGGTCTCTACCCGATCCTGAAGACTCGTAATCGTGGCACGTAACACGACTGGATCATCTTCTGGCGATCGTCGTCGCCGAGCATATGAAGAAGCAGCCGAGACATCTCGAATAGATCCCATCCCGACAACCTTCCCCTTTCTCTTAGGGGCAATCTATATTTAAATTTACAATTAGAAATGTTTAAAAAATCAAAAACTAAAAATTAATAAGTACTAACTATTCTATATACCTGCTCGAAGATCCGGTCAATATCGGGTGTGGTCAACCCTCCAGACATGACCGACGAACTACCTGGAGATAGCTGTTGAGAGAGCTGTGTCTCTCGTTCGGTGACCTTGGAAGTC
>PKML01043707.1:0-91736 GCA_002933935.1 Eutrema yunnanense | reverse complement strand
CGGAAAGAGCTGGTATTTGAGGTAGGAGATAGTGTGTATCTCAAGATGGCTTTGCTGAGAGGTCCGAACAGGTCCATTGTGGCGACTAAGTTGAGTCCGAGGTATATGGGACCGTTCAGGATTGTAGAACGTGTGGGACCGGTTGCGTATCGGTTGGAGTTACCTGCGGTTATGCAAGCATTTCATAAGGTCTTCCATGTGTCGATGCTGAAGAAGTGTTTGCATAGGAGTGACGAGGTATTGGCTGAGATTCCGCCAGATCTCCAGCCTAATTTGACCGTTGAGACGAGACCTGTGAGAGTTCTCGAGCGGAGGGTCAAGGAGCTTCGTCGGAAGAGGATTCCGATGATGCGTGTCCTGTGGGACTGTGGCGGGGTGCAGGAGGAGACTTGGGAGCCAGAGGCTAGGATGGAAATGAGGTTCCAAAAGTGGTTCCAGAAGCAAGCTGCGGCTTGAGTTCCATCGAGAGGTTCCAGTTTCGGTTATAGCTGTATGCTACGTGTATTTCATTTTGTATTGCCGTTGTGTAGAACGATGTTACATTATGATGTGTAATAAGATGAGTATTTCTTATTATTGGTGGCTTTGGGAGTCACGGTTTCGCATTGCATTTGAGGTGAGAAGCGTTAATGCAAGAGAGTGATAAGATGGATGTTCTTATTGCTGTTGAGGGCGGTGCGATGACCGGGGTATTGGTTATGCACAGCAGATATTCCGGGTGCGGAATATGGGTGATGCCGGTGTTGCCTTGCGAGGAGTTACACGGATCACGGGAGGTAGTTCAGTCGAGATGCTTAGAGATATGTGACTTATTGCTCGTTGAGAGGACAGGTTCCTCTGATGCCGATAGCTCGCGGGACTGCGGTCTTGAGAGTGTGAGTGGCGATGTACCCAGACTCGGGAGGTTTATAGCCTAGAGTAATACGTGATACCGTGGATTCGTAAGGAGTATAGCATAGACGTATGATATATTCCCTAGAATTGAGTGGTATGGGGTATGGAGACTCGCCAGGTTATATTACCGAGGGGAGTGGTACGGCAGATACCCAGAGCTCGGAGATGCTGCGGTGTCTTGAGTGCTGTGGTATGGTTGATACCTTGCGAGGTATAGTGGATATCCTGCGGGATATGGCTGACGCTCGGAACTCGGAGATGCTGCGGTGTCTTGGGTGACGGGGTTAGCGTGTGTTGAGCAATAAAGTACATATGATGCTGCGGTGTCATAAGCATAGGAACTGAATGGGAAACCTCGGAGGTTGGTTTTGAACCTCGTGTGAGTGGCCGGGTTGGCCAAGGTTGTGTAATCGTTGCGACGATTAGGGTTCATTGGAGATTAACGGTAACGAAGATTCGAGGTCGAATCTAAGTTAGTGGGGGAGAATTGTAGCGCCCGTGTTTCCAGAAGAATTGATTATTGCAGTGAAATAATTAATTCGGGTTGTTCTGGAGGCAGTATCGATCGATACTGGCCTGTATCGATCGATACTAGCCGGGTTTTCCCGTGGTTATCTTCTTCTTCTCTTTCTTCTTCGAGTATAAAACCTATCCTTGGAGGAAAAAGACCAGGGTTGGTCGAGAAGGTTCGTGAAAGAAGCAGAGAGAGAGAGAGAAGGAGAGAAAGTGAAAAGAAGCTTTGCGAAGCTTAGATCTTGCGAGATCAAGGAGTTTGAGCTTGGCGAGAAGCTCGGAAAAGAGGTTTGAGACCTTGGTTTTGGGCGGGAAGTGAGGAAGTTCGATCTTGAGTTTGGAAAGATCGTTTGGAAGCTCGTTTCAGCCGTTTTAAGGTGAGTTGTGGCCAAAGGTGACCAGTTAAGCTTATGTGTTTTCGTGTAAAGCTTGATTGGTGGTTGTTTTGGTGGTTTGTATGGCGTTTCCTGTGTTAGGTCGCGAGGGTATCGACCGATACCAAGTGGGTATCGATCGATACTAATCCTTTGGGATAAGGATTGAGTCGTGTGGTATCGATCGATACTAGGGTTGTGTTGAGTGTCGATCGATACTAGGCCCTTGTCGGGTGACGCGTGGTTGCGTGGGCATCGATCGATACCACGGGGGTATCGATCGATACCGGTTGTTCTGTGATGAATGTTGTGCTTAATTAATGATTGTTGATTGTTAATTGGTGGCCTGTTGTTGGGATGATCAATCTCACTCAGCATTTGGTTAGCCAAATGTTGATGCATCACTTTTGTCGATGCAGGTAAAGATGTGGCGTGATCGTGGAATCGAGGCGGCGAAGAAGGGATGATTAGGACTCGGGGCTGCGGCCTTTTGTTGTTGTAGAACTTGTAGTTCTGAGATGTTTAAATTATTAGCGTGTAATAATTTAATGTTTAATTATTGTTTAATAATTGTTTATTATTAATTGCAAAAAAAAAAATGCGGTCCTTTCAAGAGTATTCGTGCACTTGCTTATGAAAGAGTAAAACATATATCTAACTCAAAATCAGATTTCCATTTCTAATTCAATGTACATGCCTAACGACCATTTCAATTTACATTTATTCCCTCGACCAGTGGTGAAACCATCCGCATTTATCTCTGGGACAGTATTGCCGCAAAATTTTGGGAGCGATGGAACAAAAGCGATAATCAACCAGTTGTCCTCCTCCTCACAACTGTCAACCCTAAAACAATTGGAGGTGCTGTAACCTTGAGCTCCACAACATCTACCCGTCTGTTCTTCGACACAGACATTGCTGAAACTAAAGAGTTCATCACATGGTATGTAGACATCACTTCACACCCTAATTATCACAACATTTACCCATTTATGTATGTAATTATCTAATATACATGACACAGGTTAGGTGAACGCAGTGAAAACATACCACTTGTGACCAGCTCGAGCTCTGCTATTACCAAATTGGAAACAGTAACTCTTAAAGAGATCCACGAGTTCCTCCAGACTGCAATTCCACAGGTATTATGGTTTTCTCTCTCAGCTAAACGGAAATAAATTATTCGTTTTTTCCTTATTTCCGTTAAATCACTCATAATGTTTTATACGTTATCAGTTTTTAATCCTAAAGTTTTTAACGCCCATAGAAATTATTAAGAAAAGAGGTTGCATAAATTACCTATTGAAATGTGATGGTAGTGGTTTCCTTTTGTTTTCGATCAAAGTAGTCGTCCCCGACCTCTCTTCTGGTAAATTTATGTGACGATTATTTATAGCCTCCTTATTTGTGGTTTTTTTGTTGAACTTATAGATTACATCATTTCTTGAATTGAATATTTATAACCACGTGTTCATTATCTGACTCCCATCTCACAAATTGTACTAATATAACAACTTGACTAAATAGGAGGCCAGTTTTTATTGCCTCGCTACGGTTATTGATGTACTCGAACAACATGGCTGGTACTACATCTCTTGCCGCTGCAAAACAAAATTGGAGAAATTTGAAACATCATTATACTGTCCCAAATGTAAGAAAACCAGCAACATTGGTCTAACCAGGTTCGTTACTACACTTCATAACATATAAAAGGGACTACTTTCTGACCTTTAAAATTTATCTCTCCTCTCTATTTCTATAATCTATCCTTACATTTTACATATTCAGGTACCGTTTTGAAATTTCAGTCCGAGATGAAAACAATGATGTTGCAACATTTGTCCTCTTCGACCAAGACGGCAACAACATTGCTGGAAGAACCGCTAAAGATTTCCTGAAATATCCCAAAGAGGTATACATTGTCAAATGTTTCTTCCACGTTGTTACTTACTAAATTAACAACATATTCTACCTTCTATGAAGGTGCCCGAGAATGACGGAAGCCAAAGTATGAGCACTGCAATGCCTGGCTGTCTAAAAAGTATCATTGGCCGCACCTGCAAGTTCCAGATCAAGCTCACAACATACAATTTCGGTGCTTCTCGCCAAACTTTCACCGTCTCCCGTATAGTTGAGGACAACATCGACCATCAAACGAAATCAAGCATTGAAACCATCAATGTAGACAGCGATGAGGGGAATAGTGAGCCCACAGTTGGAATGCCAACAACAAAGACACAATCCAAGTCCTCTGAGACGGTGGATTTCAGCGGTAAAAAGAAAGACAAGCGTCCATGTCTCGATAACTAATAGCAGCACTCTCATATCTCTTCATGTTTTATTTATTTTCTTTCGTCCTGCGTTGTGTTTCCAAAAGTTGTGTTTTCTTTTTAAATTACTTTTTCTGCCATCTCTTTCGTGTTCGTCCTTTGGATTATTGTGTCTAAGGCTGCTTTACATATAGAATTTCTATTTCTTTTTGTTTTTGTTTATTTTGTTTCGAGTTAAACTTATTAATGGGGGTACTATCCATCTTTCAAATATGTTTGTTTATTTTAAAATCTCATTCAAATAACGTCTATCAAGTTTGTATCCATTTAATAGTCTTCTCATATTTTAGGAAACAAATAATTACGTCCCCAAATCTCTATATTATTCTCCGTCCAAATCACAACAATCACGCACCAACTTAATAAATCAAAATTTAACCTCATTAATATATTCCTTATATATTAAGTAATTAAACGGAACATTGATGTAATATTCATTTCAACAAATGATGTAATCTATAAGTTCCAAAAAAAAACCACAAGTAAGGAGGCTATAAATAATCGTCACATAAGTTTACCACAAGAGGGGTCGGACACGACTACTTTTATCGAAAACAAAAGGAAACCACTACCATCACATTTCAATAGGTAATTTATGCAACCTCTTTTCTTAATAATTTCTTTTTGCGTTAAAAAAAAAAGGAATTAAAACTGATAACCTATAAAACATGCAAGAATAAGTTCGATGTAATTTCGTTGGTGTTATTTCATCTGACATATTTACTTCATTTCGACATCTCCTCTACAGATTTGGGATTCACGCGACTATGTTCACCGAATGGTTAGAGACGAATACATATTGTGAAGAACCAAGAGAGTTGACATACATCGAATCCCCGACTCATTTTGGTTGGGACAAAGATAGCAACGTCTGGCATAAAAGAGTATGGTGCCGCTCGATTGGTCAAATTGTTGAAGCAAGAAAGTTCACATATGTTGAATTCTCGGGTCACTTTGTCTGGGACAAAGGTAACAATGTCTGGCATAAAAGAGAACGGGACTGCACGACTGGTTCAAAAATCAACCACTCTGGCAGCAAACCAAATTCCAATAAGGCGAAAGAAGATGTACATGGATCTACCCAACAAAAAAACAAAACCATGGCTACTACACGAAGAAATTCCATGGAATTATGTGACGTAAAATGTACTAACGAATGCTAAAAAAACCAATATTGTTTTTATCAATGCAAAAATATCTACATAAAATGCATCTCCAGTGAGATAGGTTTGTTCTTAATAAAATAATATAATTATATCCATCATAACAATTTAGCTATTATGGAGTATGTTTCTATACATGTTGAGAAAAGTCATTTCATTCCCGACATCAAACGGAGCATCAATAGACTTTTCAAAATAACAATAACATTAACCAACCACAAAACTAAAGGTTTGGGCGGTGGGAATTTTGTAACAATATTATTACTTATTAAGACAGAGTATTCTATAATAGTATCATATTCACCCTATAATCATTCCACAACTAAATTAGAGAAACCAATATTTGTGTTATAAAGGGGATCAACCATGTAAATTAACAAGAAAGTACAATTACTTACAGGGAAAAAAATTAGGACAATAAAAGAACACTACACCGACCAAGAAATGAATACATAAAAAATAAAAAAAAATAAAAAAGAGAAATGAATACATTACCATATTTAACAGCAGGACAACCAAAATGAAAAGGAGAGCCAATTCAAAACGGTCAAAAAAAATCGACAAATAAATAACAGTTCCAGTTTTTGAAAAGATAATTACAACACCTTACCAAATTAGTACTATAATATTCTACTAATTAGTAGCCGAATGCAAATTGCATAATATATATGGAATATATTAATTGCATTTATCATTTGATTTAGTCCACTCAATCACGCAATCACGCAATCACCCACATTCAAATTATTATATCTCATAAATATATTACATAAATATTATGCAATTTGCGAAATGATTCAAATCACAGTATCACCCGAGAAAAAATCCTATAATTAAATGGAATAAATTACGCGTATCGTAAATTTAAATTACACAGAAACATCACGCTCCACAATAAAAATACCATAACATATCGTCAAACCAGCTTAAAACAAAAAAAATACCCTAGACAAAACAAAAAACAAACTTCTCAAACACCTAAGGTTCTACCAAAAGCTTCACATAAACCCTTCAAACAAAGTTGAGAAACACCACACCGGAGTCGATTTCGAACACATTACAAAAGGTCATTCTCCCAACATGTTCTCATAATGATTTACTTATCTTTCCCTTACGAGAAAAAAAAATACAAATGAATGCCTACAAAAAAGCAAAACATAAATATAATGTACTCTCGATTAACTAACTTTATAGTTAAATAAAATTCATCTCGATTGACGACTCCAACGAGTTCTTTTATTTGATCTCACATATTTCCTTACATCATGCCATTCGTACATGTTAAAATTTTCGGTTTGATTGATTTTTGCGTTATTGTTTTCTTCCCGTATTGGAATAAATATAAAAAGTAAACAATTCAAAGGTCTGTCCTCACATCTCTACTTCATGTTACATGAAATCTACGAGAAGATGGCCAACAGTCTGACTTTATAGTTGGGAAAGAAGTAAAAGAAAGAAAGAGAAAACGTGGACAATCAGCTGATACAAGCAACATATGTGCATCAGAGAGAATGCAACAAAACACCACCGACATGTATTATCACTGTAAGTTTGTTTGCGACTCCGAAGAAATTACATGTCCAATTTAAAAGCTAATTACAACACCCCCAAAAAAATTACATAAACACTACACAAACTTACAACGACAAACTTTTATTGCTAGGTGGTTGTACCAAATGCTCTAAATATGGTAAATCAAAAGCTATTTACAAACATATATATATATATATATATATATATAAATGCTCCCTAATGTGTTATGCAGTATATCAAAAAAATGCACGGTCTTTGCGAAAAGCGATAATGCTTTCAAAAAGATGGAAGACACGGGCATTACCACCACAAAATAAAACGGCAAGCTCAAGCTCTACAAGTCATCAAGGTTTAAAACCAAAGGAGAATACAAATACGAAAAAAACTACGGGAAGAAGAGCAGGTATATTTTTCCACATACACATGATATTGTATATCCTAAACGTCTAAAACAATTATATTGTCAACATTAGAACTCAATAATTAAAATTGTCAACATGGTTGTGTAAACCATCTTTCGAATACTATATAAAGGCTTCAGAAATCTAGAAATGTTGGTACTTATACTCATTTCTCCCTTCCTATAACGTAAAAGAATCATAACTATAGCTGAAAAGAAATTATTATAGATATAATTTATTTCACATCATTACGTAACAACATTATTGAAGGAAAACATAATTAGATTCGTAACCGCAAATCTAGAAAAATATATACTGCAGGATTTAAAAATGTTAGATCGGATTCTTCCATGCGTGCTCATAAATAAATACGAAAAAACTCTCACCTAACAAACTCTTTAAGCAGGTCTCTCAAAGGAAACACTTAACAAAACAAAACAACCGATCAAAACATATTACGATTGTAAGTTTAATATATTTACATATCTCAAGCGTTTTCTACCACATCCTCTATGGTAATATATTTTACTGCGTACTCTTAACATTGAACTATTTCAATTTTTTAAAGGTGGCTGTGAGATATGTTCCGAATACGGTAATATCCTTCTCCATTTTCCTAACACCTTTCGTTATGTGGTTCAAATTTGCATCAAAAATTATATTTAATTCATCCTTGCAGTGAGGCGTAAAAATGCACGAACTATGAGACGAGCTATCCTATTATCCAAAAGATCATCAAAAAGACTAAGAGGTATTTATAATGATTCTAAAAAAACCAATAAGAAAACAAAACAAATATATATATATATATAATATTTATATTATATTTATACAGCTAATGCGTCAACAAGTACCCAGCAATTGTCGAGACGAGAGAGAAAGGAATTCAAAGGTACGCTTAACATACCGATTAAAAATTAAACAAACCTACAAAAAAGAGAATTGTCAAATGTTGAATTAATAAATTTTCGTTATCCACACCAGATTCAATGGCCAGGGAAAATCCAATATTACAATGCACCCATTGCAATGCATTGGTATGGTATTCATAGATATCAGGAACTGATAGAACAGGAGCACCAATATTCACAATATGTTGCCAACAAGGCCGTGTCAAACTACCACCAATCAGAAAGCCACCTACTTTTCTGGAAGACCTACTGGCCAACAGTTTACCATTTCGTATGGTAATACGAATCTACAATTCCATTCTTGCATTCACATCAATTGGTGCAAAAATAGATCACAGTGTCACATATGGAAAAGGACCTCCTGGTTTTAGAATACATGGACAAAATTACCATCGTATTGGATCCTTGCTTCCCATGCCTGGTCAGCCACCCAAATTCCTACAAATGTATATCTTTGATACCGAGAACGAAGTCTCCAATCGTATAAACAGTATACCACGTAGAAACTCAGCTAGGGAACTGGAAGAAGAAATCGTTCAGGGCTTGATTAAGATGTTGGATGAACACAACTGCCTCTGTAAATTCTTTCGAAAAGCTAGAGATCGATACACAGCAAATGAAGTTCAAGACTTAACAATCAGGTTAGTTGGACAAAAAAGCAAAGGAAAGCAATATGATCTCCCAGAAGTGCAAGAAGTTGCAGGCCTGATTGTAGGTGATTTGACAGCTACTATTGGATACAGAGACGTCGTTCTGCAATTGCAATCAAACCACTTGCAACAAATCAATGATAACCACCCTTTGTTCATGAGTTTACAATATCCATTGTTGTTCCCCTATGGCGAATATGGCTTTCATACAGAGATACCACATGCAGTGACACAAGATGGCGAAAGAAAAAGAACGTTTATTAGTATACGGGAGTTTTACGCTTACCAAATCCAAACAAGGCTCGCTGAAGGGATGACAATTATAAAGGGAGGACGTTTATTTCACCAATATGTGGTTGATGCATACACAGCCATTGAGCAAGAATGACTTCAATGGGCCAAAAACAATCAAGACCAATTAAGAGCAGATTTATACAACAATGTTTACGACGCGGTTGGTAAGGGTGATACAGACGGGAAAAAACATGGGAAAAGAATAATTTTGCCATCAACTTTTACAGGAGGACCAAGGTACATGGTTGAAAAATATCATGACGCAATGGCAATATGTCGAACATATGGGAATCCAAATTTGTTCATCACCATGACTGCAAATCCAAACTGGAAGGAAATCAAAGACCACCTTGCTACCTATGGTGGGGCATCAGGAAATGAACGACCATATATTGAAAGCCGTGTTTTTAAAATGAAGCTCGAAGAATTGCTAAAAGATTTAGAGGGAGGCAGATTTTTCAGCCCATACATTGCTGGTACGTTACCGCACCTATTATATGCAAATAATGTTTCAAAAACCAACATAACTAAAACTAATATACTTATTTCCGTTCTTATTTAGTTGTCCACACAATTGAGTTTCAAAAACGCGGCCTGCCCCACGCACATATGCTTTTATGGTTACATCATGCATCTAAAGTCCGTACTCCAGATGAAATCAACAAAATCATCTCAGCCGAACTACCCAGCAAAACAGAAGATCCACTTGGGTTTGAACTTGTGGAAAAGCACATGATGCATGGACCATGTGGACACGATAGGCCATCATCACCTTGCATGGATAAAAATGTCTGCACCAAAAAATATCCACGTCAATATAACGATTTCACAACAATAGATAAATCAGGTTATATTGTCTACCGCCGACGTCACAACGAGGAGAACATTGTCATCAAAGGAACAACAAGATTAGATAATCGATTTGTTATCCCTCATAATGTTGATATCTTGAAAAAGTATCAAGCACACATAAACGTGGAATGGTGCAACACATCCAATGCTATCAAGTACCTCTTCAAGTATATTACAAAGGGAGTGGATAAAGCTACTGTTTTGATTGAAAATGGCAGAAAAGAGAAAACAAATACGGAAGATACATTGCCAAAAGAGAGGAATGAAATTCAAGAGTATCTAGACTGTCGTTATTTATCTGCATGTGAAGCTATGTGGCGTACATTTGCATTCCACATTCACAAAAGAAAACCATCCGTTCAGAAGCTTATTATTCATCTACAAGGACAACACTCAATCACATACAAAGATAAAGACAATCTTGGACGTGTCCTCTCTAGATTTGGTATTGAGAAAACTATGTTCACAGAATGGATGGAGATGAATAAACGTTGTGAAGAAGCCAAGAAATTGACATATGTCGAATTCCCGGCTCACTTTGTGTGGGACAAAGACAGTAAAGTGTGGCATAAAAGAGAACGGGGCCGCTCGATTGGTAGAGTAGTAAACATCCACCCAGCCGCTGGCGAGCTTTACTATCTTAGGATACTACTAAACGTGGTACCAGGTCCGGAAAGCTACGATGATATACTCACAGTTGAAGGAGAGAAAAGAGAAAATTTCAAAGCAGCATGTTACGCTAGAGGTTTGTTAGACGATGATAAAGAGTGGCATCATGCAATGGATGAAGCAAATCAGTGGGCAACCCCATATCAGTTACGACATTTGTTTGTCCTCTTGCTCATATATTGTGAGGTGGCTAACCCATTATGTCTATGGGAACACTGCTGGAAATCATTATCAGAAGGAATCCTTGCCCAGAAACGGAGAGAGTTTGGGTTCCCACAGTTCAATTTGGATGACGACGACTTAAAGCAATATACTCTACTTGAGGTTGAAAAAATTTTGCATCAGCATGAAAGGCCACTAACGGAGTTCAACGATATGCCTAAGCCTGATTTAAACATTCTTAAAGAAGTAAAGAACAGTTAATGGAAACAAGAACTACAGTACAATGTACAACAAGAGAAGGAAGATCATGAGAGGATGTTTACTACTCTCAATACTGAGCAAAAAAAAGTTTACGATGCAGTTTTGGAATCAGTCAACAAAAAAATGGGTAAACTATTCTTTCTTTACGGGCCTGGTGGAACAGGTAAAACTTATGTTTACAAGACAATCATCTCCAAGTTACGATCAACTGAAAGAGTTGTACTACCTGTAGCTTCATCTGGTATAGCAGCCTTGCTTCTGCCTGGTGGGAGGACAGCACATTCAAGATTCAAAATACCATTACATGTCACTGAAGATTCTATTTGTGACATTAAGCGAGGGACAATGCTATCAGAGCTACTACTCAAAACTGATCTAATCATCTGGGACGAAGCACCAATGTCACATCGACACACTTTCGAGGCACTAGACAGAACCCTAAAAGACTTGCTCTCCGAAACAGACTCATCCGCTGCAGAAAAACCATTTGGAGGAAAAACAGTGCTTCTAGGAGGAGATTTTAGACAGATACTACCCGTTATACAACATGGAACAAGAGCTGACACAGTACAAGCATCTATAAGCAAGTCATTGCTGTGGGATTCATGTGATGTGTTTGTCTTAGAAAAAAACATGAGACTCCAACAATCAGAAGCCAAGTTCGATGCATGGTTACTAAGCGTTGGGAACGGAACTGCAAAGACATGGGAAACGATAAATGCAATTAATGAAGATGATGGTCAAGTTGTGGTTGTTGATAAGCGTTTCTTTATGGAGCCAAAAGGAAATCAATTACAGCAGATTGCAGAGTCTACTTATACGCTAAATAATGAGTCACAAACCGACTTAAACTGCTTAACAGAAAGAGCTATCCTAACTCCAAGAAATGAAACAGTGGATGAGATTAATGCATACATGTNTAGACAGATACTACCCGTTATACAACATGGAACAAGAGCTGACACAGTACAAGCATCTATAAGCAAGTCATTGCTGTGGGATTCATGTGATGTGTTTGTCTTAGAAAAAAACATGAGACTCCAACAATCAGAAGCCAAGTTCGATGCATGGTTACTAAGCGTTGGGAACGGAACTGCAAAGACATGGGAAACGATAAATGCAATTAATGAAGATGATGGTCAAGTTGTGGTTGTTGATAAGCGTTTCTTTATGGAGCCAAAAGGAAATCAATTACAGCAGATTGCAGAGTCTACTTATACGCTAAATAATGAGTCACAAACCGACTTAAACTGCTTAACAGAAAGAGCTATCCTAACTCCAAGAAATGAAACAGTGGATGAGATTAATGCATACATGTTATCTCAGGCTCCAGGACATGTTAAAGAATATCTCAGCTCGGACAGCATAGGAAAAGCAGATACGACAGGGATAAATTATGAAGCACTTTACCCTGTTGAGTATTTGAACTCCTTAGAGTTTCCAGGATTGCCAAAACATAAGCTAGGCCTAAAGATAGGCGTCCCAATTATGCTTCTCAGAAATATAAATCAAAAAGAAGGTTTATGTAACGGTACAAGACTAATTGTCACTCAATTGGGTCAACGAGTGGTTGAAGGACAAATACTCACAGGCACACATGGTGGTAAAAAGGTTCTACTCCCAAGGATTATTCTATCACCAACACAATCAGAGCATCCTTTTACACTACGGAGACGACAATTTCCGATACGAGTTTGCTATGCCATGACAATTAATAAAAGCCAGGGTCAAAGTCTAAAATCGGTCGTACTGTATCTACCTAAACCGGTTTTTAGTCATGGACAGCTATACGTCGCTCTATCAAGAGTCACATCCCCTCAAGGCCTACAAATCCTGCAAGGCGCAGATGAACGAGAAGATGGAGTGAAAAATATAGTCTACAAAGAAGTTTATAACGAGCTACCAAAATAGCAAGGTTAGTACATATCAGTGAATTTCTGTTAATAATTAATATATTAAACTAACAATCCTCTTCTAATATACATGTCACTTCTCGCAGAGACAGAACAAGAGTGAGAGCGACTCTGTTTACCAAATAGTAAGTAATATAAATGACACAAGTATTATGAACACGATTTGAACCTAAAAATAGATATTTAAAAAAAAATATTTTCTAATATATGGTACAATCCGACTTACATTGGCAATGACAATCTCATAGTAATATTCAATTGTTGCATAATGGAATTGCCAAACAGAGTATAACAAATGCAAAGCTAAACTGAAGACAACAAGTATCATGGCTGAAAGGAAGGCAATGTCAAATTAAATTTTTCTATTCTTAAATATTTTATTAGACATTTAATAACTATGTATTTTCATTTCTCCCCTTCGATCTACTTTGAAAACTTACTTCACTATTCCACTATCAGATTGACAGATCATAATTACGGGCTATACAAAATATAAAGAAACAATAAAACCAAATATTCATTGCCACGTTAAGAATACTAAACAATGTAAAACTGAAACAAAACATTAAAGAGAACTATTCATTCACCACCTTTAATTCACAAATAAACATAAATACAAAACCAATAAATCATGAACAAACCGTACGAATAATAAAAAAAAAGAAACCCAAAAGGCAGAGCCAAAAAAACAGAGGGTATAAATACAACAAACATCTGCAAGAATACAAACCACAAGTAAACACTCTACAATAGACCATGGGAGACCCACAACACCTAACATACTCTTTCTCCTATGAAACACGCCTCTCTAATACACACACAACCAATACAATTCATCTAATTATCCAAAGGCCACACACACAGCAAAGTGATATCGTTATAGATATACCATACACAACAAACGGGACATCAACAACACAATCAACCATTAGAAGAAACATTGAATTCCTTCTTACTTATCACGAAATAGAAGAGATGGAAGCTACAAGAATGGCTGCATACTTTCTCCGTTTCATCAACGCCGTCGAAATATCAACTCAAATTGAATTAGGTATGACAATTGATATTTACTTCAGAATTACAGATAATAACTTGCAGGCAATATCGAGGATCGACACAGACATTCTCATAGCTGATCTAGACACTTCTAAAAGGCTTCCAACTGATGACGAGGAAACTGAGGTCTGCTCAATCTTACTACAAACATTCAAAGGAAGAAACGATATCAACAATCTAGCATGTAATCACATCTACCACCATCAATGTATTATCAATTGGCTGTATACAAAGAAAAATTGCCTAATCTGTAGGGCAACAGATCTTTAAATTATCATACAAAATTATTCTGGATACTGGGAATCATTTCAATCTCTCGAGATTAACAACCTTAGATCTTTAAAAAAAAAAAGGGGATAAATAGGAAAATTTGGGGGAACCTTCAGGTGCTAAAGAAAGATTACGGAGGAAGACTGAGCTTGGAAACCGGAATCGAAATTGATACGGCGATCGACGAAGCTGACGGATCCGTCACCAGAGGCGATGACGACTTTCGATGTCAATACTATAACATCATTGTATCTCTCTCGTGACATCCTCAAGTATCTTGCATCGGTATTTCTCCTCCAAAAACTCCAATCTGTTCTAATCGAGAATCCACCACACAAAAAATATTCTCATTTTTTTTTACAATTAATTTCTGAAAAGTTTAGTTCGGTCGCAGGAGATAACCTTCATCCTAAACCCAAACCAAACCGATATTCTAAAACCAACAAAATTAAACCAAAACCAAATCTTTCTCTTCTTTTTTTTTGTTTGGTTTTCCGTGGAATTCGATATCAAATTCCGATTTTTCGTTGGTTTGGATTTGGATACCGGCATTATTTAAAATTGACGGCCAAATGTGAGGCAAAGTCAAGGAATAATTTAATCCACTACTTTAGCGAGAACCATATATTAATAATGTAATACATGTATGATAAGTTAATATTAAATGTTATTTTAGAATTGAACATAATGTGGTAGACGATATACATACATCCAAAGAAAATGATACCAGTATAAAATGTGAAGCTTCTCATATAAATTTAATAACTGCTCTCTAAATATTTTTTACAAAATTCAAAACAGAAAATACTACCTACAACATTTCGAAACAAATTTAGCACACTACAAGTCCTACAAATAAAATTACTCCATAACAACGCTGTGAACAAAAAACATATATATATAACAAATTTTTAAATGTACGGGATACCACCTAGTACTATATGAAAACAGCTATTTGAAGCTCCTTACCCTATCTATTTCAGCCAAAATAATCTGCCCTGAAAAGCTGCCACGTCAGCTATATGTTTTTGCAAACAGTTACAAAAAAATTACACAGAGCGTCTCTTCTCCTCCTCCCAAAAACGTTATGCAACAACTCGCAAGAAAATTTATTTTATTTTTTATGTGACTCTTTTAATTTCCCAGAAAAAAACTCCTTCTCGAGCTTCTCTCGCCAGCGGCTGCAACGATTATATATATATATATATATATATATATATGTCGACTGAGGCGGCGGCAGAGGTTTCTAGGTATATGGCGGTGTCGATTGCGGTTTCCACGGCGTTTCCTGGGTTCAAATTCTCGCCGACGGACATAGAGCTGATTTCTTATTACTTGAAACGGAAGATGGATGGCTTGGAGAGGTCCGTCGAGATTATACAAGAGGTTGACATTTACAACTTTGAGCCCTGTGATTTACCTGGTTCGTTTCCCCAATTTCATACCCTCTTATTCTTCTTCTTCTTCTAGCTTTCTAAGATTCTCCTCAGTTTCGTTACTTTGAAATTGGGTTAAACAAAAGCGTAGCGCTTGCCTACTCTTTTATAGCATTTTTTCCCTGGCAATTGCGAAGCTATCTTTAATTATCCATTTGAAACTCCATTGAATCTGGAGATTTTGTTTTAAAATTTGGGTAAATTGATTCGGATTAATCATAGATTTTGGAGTTTTCTGTGTATTTGAAAGTGAAAGAGATTAATTGATTATGGTTTCAGGTCTTCGTGCCACCACATCCTTTAATCAATCACTGGATATGCGTCCTCATAAATGAGCAAACTCCTTGTCCTATTTCCAGTGAGTAGAGAAGATTTTGATGAACATTTTTCTGGAGATTAACCATTATTGGTTCTCGGAATCCTTGGATCCTAATCTCTACATTTAGTTAACAATCATTAGCTGTTAGGTTTTGTTACCTGCTAAATTACGTTTGAAAATGAGTATTCAGAGACAGGATTTCATTTCCCTGCAGTATGTGTTGCTCTTTTTAATATGAGTTTCTTTTCAATTATCTTAGTGAATGCAATAGTTGAATTAGGGAGAATATTGGTGTACGAATCAGCACAAGAGTGGCTGGGGTGTCAACGGTTTTATACAAAGTTTCACATCTCTTTTTTTTATATTTCTTTAATTCGTTCTCGCCGGTTTTTGCTTATCGGAGAAATAATGTCTCCAATAGGTGTAGCTTCTGTTGAATTCATTGATCCGAAAGAGCTTATATCGGTTTGTCTATCCCCAAAACTCTTACCCGTTTTCTATATTTTCTTCTCAATCCAACAAGTGTACATTTCTTATTCTTGGTTTTTTGTCTCTCTGTAGGTTGTTCCGATATTAAGACATGGTCTTGCTCTTGCGGAACTCGCATCCTCAGTTTGGTAGCAATTTTGTTTACCTACGCTTCATAACATGGCTTTATTTGTATTTTAGGCAGTACCATAATTGCGACGATGGATATACTGAAGGAACGTGATTTGTTTGTTCAGGAAATCAAAGTGGTAAGCATATATAGGGGCAGATTTTTAGGAAATGTTGGTGGGTGCAGAAGAATATCCTTTAGTTTGGTTAGTGTTTGCAACAGTTCAAGCTTCATGTATGTACTGGAGTTATTGATCCGGAAGTCAATGAAAAACGATAAGTCAGGCTGACTTTCATGCACTTTGTAGTGATATGAAAGTCAGGGCGTCACTTTGCTAATACATTCATTATGATTTAGGTTCATAATCCCTTGGCTTGAGCCGCTGGAGACCGCAGTTTCGGGACAGAAACGAGTTTGTGTTTACGGTTTAAGCTTTTGATGAAGTGATTCTTGTGTGAGTTATTTAAATATTTTGCACACACAATCGTGAGTATTAATATTTTGGTTTCTTACCTTTGTTTTTGATGTGTCTCGATCTCAGGTTAATGGAGATGTTTATGATAAGAGTGAGATGGAGAATATCAATGATCAGATTGCGAAGACGAAACTTGCACCATTAAAGGATGACGAGCTTCTAAAGACGGCGATACCAGACTTGGAGTAGGCCGCCCGAATGATCAGATTGCGAAGGACGTATGGAGAATGATTAATTCCTAAGAATTTTGTCCACACATCGAAGGATGACGAGCTTCTAAAGATTGAGGAATTATTGGTGTCGGAGATGGTGAGGGCATAATGTGGAACATAGATTGGTGAGCAAGGGAGAGTAACATGAATGATTCGAGAGAAATTAAGACTAAAACAGCAGCCCTGAGGTAAATGTCAGATTATAGTAGTGATGGGAATGCTGGATTCTTAAATAGAATTGATTTTGTAAGTTTTAGAGAGTTCATCATGTTGGATTCTTAAATAGAATTGATTTTGTAAGTTTTAGTAAGTTTTAGAAAAATAAGAAATTTTACATTTTCAAGGTTTTTTATTTAAGCAAAAAAATTGATTTTTTTGTGTGATTAAATTTCAAATAATGTAATCTACGGTTGTAATGCATACAATGAAAATGAAAAAAAAATCTATATAAATATACTACATAGAACTTTAAGCTCTACTTAACACAAGCCAATGAATCAAAAAGTTTTTGTAAAAAAAGTAATATGCAAAAATATATACAACCATTATAATAAATTTGTTTTCAAATAGTTAATGACAAATTAGTTAACAGATAACTTCAAAGTAATATATGTAGTTATGCTGAATATTTCACATGCATAATTACAAAATTTTAGACAAATCAAATTTTAAAGTTAAATAAATCAACTTATCATTTATCAATTTTTCTATTCGATAAACATATAATTGTTTTGGATTTATAAAGTCACAAATATTATCATCAAACCATCTTCGTAATACCATATAAAATTATAAATAACATACTCGAGCGTAGCTTTTTAAAAATTGATAACCAGATAACACCAACAAAATTAACTTCATAAATTGTTTTACAAAAATAAGACATAAATTTAACTTATGTTGGTCACAAAATTCTTCTAGAAACAAAATTATCAAACTATCTATATGGGATGAACATACTGCAAAATTCCAACAAATTATGTGCATCAAAGAACGGAAACATTCACTTATGCGGATCACAAGTATCAACCCAAAAAAATATAAAGGTACATAAACAATGAAAATTAAATAAACAATTATGAAAAACAATTACCAAAGGACAAAATATTTAATTACTGCAGAAAAACTGGAACTCTATACAACTCTAGCAACAAGATTTTTCTTCGATGATTCTGTAAACAATTTACGAAAAATTGGTAAAAGGGGAAAATATATATTTCGTTACAAGTTTGCTAACATACAATAAATGATCATGCCAGATACGATGTAATTGGGATCCCCTAATCAGACGATCAAGACCATAAATACCATATGGAGAAAGTATTAACATTATCTTTTTTTAATACAAGGTATTTATTGGCATCAATTTATTGATATTTTCTCTGGGATGTTTCCTAAACTATCTTCTCTGTTTTTTGGAATATTTTTATTATTTCATGAATTCAGCGTTATAAACAAATTAAATGAAAATATGAGAGCATCCAATCAACTCCTGAATGACATAAAATTATTAATATTGTTTTTTACCATGCAAAATAACTACAAGCAAAGGATCTCCACATATATTATAGTTTAGTATTAAATATTATTTTAGAATTGAACATGACATGGTAGACCACATATATACATGTAATGAAAATGATAACAATATAAAATATAAAGCTTTTCATATCAATTTAATAACTTTCCTGAATATTTTTTTAAAATGCTAATGATGAAAATACTAACTACAAGATTAAAAATAAATATGCACACCGCAAATCCTACAAATAAATTTTGTTTTTTAAAGATTATCTAAGAAATATGCACACCGCAAAAATATGCACACCGCAAAAATATGCACACCGCAAATCTAAGAAATAATCATAGAAAAAAGTTATCTCAAATAAGAGGATGTAATAATATAACATTTCACAAACGTGAAAATCTTACAATAAAAAAATAAATAATAAAAAACAAATATTAGTAAACGAAAAAAATATTATAAACTTTTTCTGAAACAACGGTATGAAAAAAAATTACATATATAAGAAAATATTTTATGGACACACTCCGCGCGTAGCGCGGGATAACCCCTAGTCTTAATAAGTAAAAGACAAAAATAGTAGAAGGAAAACGACTCTTTGACAAGGCATCTGTACTTTGGTAGCAAACTTTTTCATTAACTCATTAATTAAAGAACCAATATGTAACCAACTAATCAATATAACCAACAAAAGTCTTTGGGAGCTATGACGTAGTGGATATTAAACATATGGGGATTTACATATGAAATTGATAATCACTTAGAATGTCACTCTTAAAACTATTCTCGAGAGTGACTCTAACAATATTTTAAATGTGAACAACAATCGATGGTTAGTGTCACACGGAGCCTGCTTTCGCTTTTCCATTCCAAGAATCTTGTAGCAGGAAATACAACGTCAATACTTGTAAATATGAATACGCGTGGAATTTTTGCTTATCTTTAAAAAAAAAAGAACTGAGGAATGAGAATAGACAGGATCTGAAAGCGATTTGAACAGAGTTTTTGTGGAGTAAATTAATTTAGTATTTTGATTCTCAAGAACGATTTACAAGAACAAGAACAAAGACAAGACAAGTGTTTGAGTCTAGAGATAAGTTGTAGTTGAGAGTGGTATAGAGAGTTGGATTATGGTCCCCTTGCTCCTTGCTCTTGTCCTTGTTTTATACTCCGAGATCACGTTTAACGTCTTTGTTTACTCTGCCTGATTCACAATGAATGATCTTTAAGTCTGAGGCTCCAGCCGTTATGTTTAGGCGACTTAACTCACCAGTTTGAACGAGTCTTTGGTCTCGGCGGAGTTGACTAAGAGTTCTACATTTATTCCCTTTTGATCGCATATATTCACTCTGATGGGTCTTACAGCTCGGCACGTCATCTCGTTTATTCGTTTGACCTCGCTTGGCTTCTTTGACTTTACATGATCTTTTTACCATAGGTTTTTGGGCCCAATTTACTGGGCTGGGAACCCCCACAGTTAGCCCCCCAATTCCTTAAATAGAGGGATTTAACTTCCACATTTAAAGAATTTCACTCCGGAACTACTTTCATTAGGCGAAAATTTCAGCATGACCATTCACTTTCCTTCTTCACTCCGATTCGCCATCTTTTAAATGTTCATATTCTTCATAAATATTTTCTGTGGTGGCATCTTCTTCCGCTATCCGCCCTTGGTCAGAGACTTTGTCGCCTTCTCCTTTGGTTAACTCTTGGTCGGAGACTCAATGTACTCGAGATTCCTAATATTTTCTCTACCGTGATTGCAGTCTTTCTCAACAGGTCACGGTTATCATTCCTTCTCCGACCGAGAATCCGAAGAGGTCTCCAAATGGATTATGCTGTGTATTAATCAGTTTTCCGCGAGAGTGGTTTGCATTTTCCTCTTCCGAAACTCCTGGTTTAGTATCTCCATGAGACCGGTCTTTACCTTTCTCAAATAACTCCGAGTTTTGTTCATCACATACTCGTCCTCATCGTTGTAGCCTATGACTCGAGTGTTTCCTTGAGTGTGGAAGATATCTTTCGCCTTGACTTCGTGAATCCCAACGCTATTCGAGCAGGTGATATATCATGGTTTTTACCCCTTTTAGACCATGATATAAGTCCGTTTTATAGAGTCTTTCTACTATTTTATAGTGTTTTAGAGTCTTTTACAGGTTTTAGCACGTTTGGAGCATAATTGGAGATATTGGAGCTTTCTGGAGCATTTTGGAGCAAAGCAGAAGTTCGTGTAGCTGAGTACCCGATTTGAAGCATCAGTATCGGTCGATACTCACCACAGCAAGACACGGGCCACGACTTTCCAAGAGTTGAAGAATTGCAAAATTGCCCAGAAGACTTTAATAATTACAAAAAGCCCCAAAACGTGATTTAGGTTATTTAATAGGATTTTACAGCCACTTTCATGGCTATGCTTTATTCTACTCGGGATTTTACTTTGGTTTTTGGAGAGACAACTCTGAACTCATGTTTTTTATTGATTTGTTTGATGATCTATTCAATCATGTTGTTTTCATTCTCCATGTCTGAGTAGATCCACTTTAGGTTCAGGGTTCTCATAAGGGTTTTCTCTGAATGCTAGGTTGATTAGTTGATTAGGATTCACCATCTGAATTAGTTCTTCGTTTTAGGTTGTGTTCAAAGCTTGTTCTAGATTAGCTACCTAGAACATAAATCTTAGGATAATTGATTAGGCACGAGAGTGCGATTAATTACCTTATAGAACTTAGGGTGAGCAAAATAACTATTCGCAAAGAGATTTGGTTTAGTTGTTTTGTGAACAAATCAAACTTGAACTAAAAGCTGGTTTAGACTTTAGGATTCGCAAAGAGATTTGAAATTCTAGGATTTAGACTTAGATAATTCTCGCAACGACAGCTGGTTAAGTATACCTTAGTGATTTGAGTTCAAGAACCGCGCTAAATCTGAATCCTGACTAGTTAGTTTATCTGCATTCATTGATTTCTTGAAAAATACCATGAACCTATCTTTCTCCCAATTGAATTATAACTTGTTTAATTTATGCATTGCTTTCAATTACATCTTTTGGTTTAGCTTAATTCGAATCTATTTAATCTATTGTGTGATATTCTGAGTTCTTGTGTTCAACCCCTACATATACTACAACTACTGCTTTAGTACTTATAGGGTATTAATTTGAGCATATCAAATTTGGCGCCGTTGTCGGGGACTCAATTTCGCCATTAGATTTTAGCTAAGAATCGATCGACACCCTAGTTGTATCGGTCGATACCCGTCGTGAATTTCGGTTACTTACGTTCTTGACTTTTGTGTTTCAGGTGCATGCCTCTTCGTGAAACCAGAAGGAACAAGAACACTCCGCTAGTTAACCTGTCAAACGAGCAGCTAGCAAATTTGGAACGTGCAAACATGAAAGCAAAGAAGCCAGCAGAGATCAACAATAATGTGATTTTGATTCAAGATGCTGCTGGAACTTTCAGAGACCAAGATGGTCAATTGTGCAATGATAGAGGGCAGCGACTTGATGAAGCTGGAAATATCATTCTCCCTGTAGTTGTTGTGAATGCAGGGAATGATGTGGCTGCTCGCGGTAGAACGATTGGTGAATACAACAAGCATGATCAGTTCTATGCCAATCGATCAGCGATTCGCCCTCCTATTTTTCAGAGGAATGACTTTGAGTTGAAACCTGCATACTTCACTCTTGTGGGTCAGCATCCTTTTCATGGTCTTTCTCATGAACACCCGATGGATCACATAGAGAAGTTTGAGGACTTGGTTACTAGCATCAAGTGAAATGGAGTATCCTATGATTACCTCTTCTGTAAGCTCTTCCCATACTCTCTTGGTGGCGATGCAGCCTATTGGTTGAAGCAGTTACCAGCTGGGTCACTGACTACATGGGCGGAGACGAAGAATGCGTTCCTGAATAATTTCTATGATGATGCGAGATCCGAAGAGCTCATGAACAAGATTCCTTAGTTTTCTCAGGGACCGACTGAGGCATTTAAGGCTGCTTGGCTGAGATTCAGATCATATCAGAGGGATTGTCCACATCATGGGCTCACTAAGATTCAGTTGTTGGGTATTTTCTTCAGAGGGAATTATTGGAGGTATCAGATGACCCTGGATGCTGCGAGCAATGGAAATTTTTACACGGGGTATCCTGATGATTAGTATGTGCTCATTGAGAACTTGGCGTCTAGCAATAGCGCCAAGAGTGCTGATCTCGAGCGGAAAAGGCTGCACGGAGGTGTTGATGGATCGCAGATTGCTAAAGTGCATGCGAAGCTGGATTCGGTGCATAATTTGTTGATGAGGAAGCAGCAGAAGGATGTTCATCTTGCTGCAAAGGATGAAGTGGAATATGTTAACTACATTGATGGAGTTGGATTTCAAGAGCAAAGGTATCAATGCCCACCCACACCACCCAAAACTTCTGAGAGCAAGTTTAAGTCTATGCTTGAACATATTCTTCAGGGACATCAGAAGATGACAGTGGACCTCAATGGGAGGTTGGATGCTATGTACACATATCTGAACGGGAAAATTGAATCTTTCTATACTCATCAGAAGATGCTGGAAACTCAAATAGCTCAGACTGCAGCAACTGTCAAGGGATCGATGGTTCATTCACAGAACGAATACGTCAATCTTGCTGAAGATGATGATTGGGATTCTAAAAATCCTCGTGTATCGATCGATACCAGCCCAGACACCTGCACGAGGGGATCCAAAATCTCGTGTATCGATCGATACTCCTTCTGTGTCGGTCGATACTGAGGTGCAGGTCGAGAAGGAACCAGAGATTGTCACGTAGAGGGTGTACAAACCCACAATACCTTATCCTATGCCTCCCAAGATGACAAAGAAGGAATGGGAGGACGCCAGATGCAAAACTATGCTGGATAAGTTGGTTGTGGAGCTTCCTTTTGTTGATGATATATCTGACGATGAGAATTCGAACACCACCCCAGTATCGACCGATACTCCCTTGTATCGGTCGACACACGTCCAAAGTTCTGCCAAGAACGATTCCAAAGCAAAAGCATCGATCGACACCACTCATGTGTCGGTCGATACCAGCTCAGTTGCTGAAACGAAACTAGACTTGAGTGCAGAAAGAGTTTACAAACCTCATATACCATACCCCATGCCACCCAGACACCTCAGAGACCCCATTTCTCCAAAGCAGCTGCTTGGATTTGAGAAGATGGTACGAAGGATTCCCCACACACAAACTTTTGAAGAAGCTCATGAGTGCCGCCCTCTACTGAGTCACTTTCGAGATTGTAGAGAAACTGAGGAAGAGATTAAGACACTCTTCATCAATGCAAGAAGCAAGTCACTACCGCTGAAGCAGCTGACTAAGAGGGAAGACCCATAAATATTCTCAGTTCCATGCTCTATCTTTGGATTTGAATTCAAAGAGTCTCTCGTTGACTCTGAGGCTTGCTAGCGTCAATGTCATGTCAAGGGCAATTGCAGAGAGATTGAGAGCTGATATTCGTTCTCCCAAGATATCTATCACATTCGCGAACTGCTCAACCTCACTTCAATATGGTACAATCCCTGATTTGATGGTCAAAGTAGGAGATTGCCTGGTTCCTGCTGATTTTCAGGTTGTGGAGATGAATGCGAGATCTACTACGCAGTTGATTCTTGGAAGACCGTTCATGGCTACGGTTGGTGCCATTATGGACACACCCAGCAAGAGAATCTCGTTCTCGTACATTGACAAGGATGTGTACTACAAAGCCATTCCTACTAGAGGAACTCCCACACGTGTCTCGTGCATCGATGTTGTTACAGGAGGGACGTTGGTAGTTGATCTTTTGGAAGAACCTCCTGACGAACCAACTGTCACAGACCTTCTAGATAGTCCTTCTGTCACCAAGAAAGACGTCAAAACAGCTAAGGCAAAGAAGAAGGTGAAGAGAAAAGGAGTAAAAAGTGTTCCCCTTGTGACTTTAACCCCTCAGAAGTGCGATGGAGATTCAATTGAATATAAGGTGAAGTGCAAGAGAACTTCGAAACCATTCTCTAAGGCTAGAGTTATTCTCACTTCGGAGCTGAAAGAGAAAGGACATGAGTTTGTGGAGAGCATGATGAGCAGAACTCTGAAGCTGGCGATGTCAAATTGTGGAGCGTGTTTTGGCGCAAGTTATCATTCTTCTCCTGCATGATCGTCCTTAAAATCAAGCTCGTGACGTAAAACAAGCGCTTGGTGGGAGGCAACCCACTGGTGAGTTTGTTTTTGAGTTTTTTTTTCTTTTTATTTTTCGTTTTGTGTTTGTGTCAAGATAAACAAGGAGCAAAAGCACGAAATCGCCTGAGCATCGATCGATACCCTGTTGGTATCGGTCGACACCCTACGCGAATTAGAAAAGTTCATCGTGTCAACTTAAGCCTGGTATCGCTCGATACCAGGCCGTGTGTCGGTCGATACTCGATGTTCCAGCACGGTAACTTCTTGTTTTTCACAATTCTATCATGTTCTTTTGCTTTCTTTCACCAACCCTAGGCTAGATAACACTGGGGACAATGTTGTTCAAGTCTGGGGGAGGTACTCGCTGACTTTGTTTTTGTTTTTCTTAAAGTCAGTAGTTTTTTAGTCAAATTTTGTTTTAATGAGTCAAAACCTGTTGGAAATTGTGATCGTTTTCTTGAGTCTTTTGTTCTGACTCTACTTCTAAGTGACCATTGTTACAGAATCAGTTCTAGATCGGACTAATGATAAATCCAAAGGCTGACCAGTTAACTTGAAGACACCCATGTTTCCAGCAAAGTTTATTAAAGCCTGAGCCAAATTTTTGCACTTCATTGATGTGATTGATGTCCATAGAGATTGATTCCTCATTCGTACCTGACAACGTAACCCATGTGTTTATAAAGTAATGGTATTTCTCTCCCTGTTACAAGTTAATTAATAAGATGCATTAAAAGATGAGATGATTTTCTTCTGAGTATAGGGTTAGGAAAATTTCCAGCGATCCCATTATTCTACTTCAGAGGAAATGATCACACAAAGGTGGAAGCGAGGTTAGGAAAATTTCCTGTGATACCATTATTCGCCTACACCTTTGATTACTTTTAAGGGAAGAACCGGGGATTCGGTGGCAAACACCATCAATACTCGCATCTCGAACCTTAATATGTATATGCAAGAGACATAATGAGAAAGTGTGAAATTGTGATGGTTCCTTGTCGTGATATTGTATGAGAAAGAATCTAGAAGGTTCTTGGTATTAATCACAGCAATGAAACTGGCGAGGAAGGCTTGATTGAACGATGCCGTGAAATAATGTGTGTAGTCTGGGAAGCTGCCAATGTCTACGGAGAAGTACATGGTGGTTAGATCTGAAACTGGTTAGGTGATATGTGGAGCACTAAGGAAAAGGGTCATTGCAATGTTTCATGAGCATGTGAGTCTCCATGTTTTCAAACCTCTTTCTCTGGTTTACATTTCTGTTTTGTTTGAGGGCAAGCAAATGCTAAGTATGGGGGAGTTGATATATCATGGTTTTTACCCCTTTTAGGCCATGATATAAGTCCGTTTTATAGAGTTTTTCTACTATTGTGTAGTGTTTTAGAGTCTTTTACAGGTTTTAGCACATTTGTAGCATAATTGGAGATATTGGAGCTTTCTAGAGCATTTTGGAGCAAAGTAGAAGTTCGTGTAGCTGAGTACCCGATTTGAAGCATCAGTATCGATCGATACTGACTAGTATCGGTCGATACTCACCACATCAAGACACGGGCCACGACTTTCCAAGAGTTGAAGAATTGCAAAATTGCCCAAAAGACTTTAAAAATTATAAAAAGCCCCAAAACGTGATTTATGTTATTTAATAGGATTTTACAGCCACTTTCATTGCTATGCGTTATTCTACTCGGGATTTTACTTTGGTTTTTGGAGAGACAACTCTGAACTCCAGTTTCTTATTGATTTCTTTAATGATCTATTCAATCATGTTGTTTTCATTCTCCATGTCTGAGTAGATCCACTTTAGGTTCAGGGTTCTCATAAGGGTTTTCTCTGAATGCTGGGTTGATTAGTTGATTAGGATTCACCATCTAAATTAGTTCTTCGCTTTAGGTTATGTTCAAAGCTTGTTCTAGATTAGCTACCTAGAACATAGATCTTAGGATAATTGATTAGGCACGAGAGTGCGATTAATTACCTGATAGAACTTAGGGTGAGCAAAATAACTATTCGCAAATAGATTTGGTTTAGTTGTTTTATGAACAAATCAAACTTGAACTAAAAGCTGGTTTAGACTTTAGGATTCGCAAAGAAATTTGGAATTCTAGGATTTAGACTTAGATAATTCTCGCAACGACAGTTGGTTAATTATACCTTAGTGATTTGAGTTCAAGAACCGCGCTAAATCTGAATCCTGACTAGTTAGTTTATCTGCATTAATTGATTTCTTGAGAAATACCTTGAACCTATCTTTCTCCCAATTGAATTACAACTTGTTTAATTTACGCATTGCTTTCAATTACATCTTTTGGTTTAGCTTAATTCGAATCTATTTAATCTATTGTGTGATATTCGGAGTTCTTGTGTTCGACCCCTACATATACTACAACTACTGCTTTAGTACTTATAGGGTATTAATTTGAGCATATCAGCAAGAACCCTTATTTTCGTGCTCACGAAAACTGGGAGGTCCCAAAGGAGAACAATGCTTGATTGGAGGCGTATTTTTGCTATCGCGTTAGTGGTATCTTCGTTGAATGGAGTTCACCTCCTCTTTTCACGATCTGGACAAGAAATTCAGGTTTTCGTCTTTATTACCTTCTTTCTATTTGCTCTGTTCATTCTGATGCTGATCGTGTGATCCTTTTATTTTAACACTGAATCGTCGTCCCTCTGATTCCCAACAATTTCAAGTTCTTCTTAAGAAACTTTACTCCAAAGCTAAAAGATGGAACGACCTCGTTGGTGAAATCCTAGTGTCCATTGTCATGAAAGGGCAAAGCCGGACTGACGACACTCTATAGGAAGGTTTGCATCTTCCTCTTGATTTATAGAGTGCTTGAATCGCTCGTCTTCTAACCCTCTTTTTACTCCAGGAGTCTCTACATATGATGTCCCTCAGACTTCTCCTGCCCCTTTTCCTAGAGGGCAGGGGGAACTAAGCCGCTCCTTTCCAGGTTAACTGCCCGTTGTTGGAGATTGACCATCTTCTCCCAAACTTCGGCGGATTGAGGCTTTAGACCGTTCTCGGGGTGAATCACCGTATGCGGATTCCCCCAAAATATAAATTATTCCCAGTCAAGAGCCTCACTCTTTCTTTTCTTTTATTCAGACTAAGTTGTATTGGTGGTTTCCAGAATTTGGGATTTGTTCTTCTATTCTAGTATCGCTCCTCTGGTCGAACACATTGCAATAGAAGATGATTCCATATAAAAGGACCACTTTGCGAAAGTGTAGTAAAGGCTTTCTGCAATTGAGAAGCGGATCTCCGTGCTCGATGATGCTCTGAGGGAGAAAGATCGCAGATGAATGATTTTTTTGTAATATATTTTAGATTTCAAAAATCATTTTTACAGATCCGTTTTTTCTTTGATCGGTGTAAAAATATTTTTCTTTAGCTTGTTGGCGTGTTTATGAAAAATGAATTTCACTTTCTTTTTCCGTAACGCGAAGTAAAACTTTAGCCTAATAGTTTTGCTTCCTTTTGTCGTGGCATGAGGTGAGACTACCGAGCGAGTTTTATTAGCTCTACTCCCTTTTACCGTATCATGAGGTAGGAATAGTATTTTATTCCACTTCCTTTTGTAGTAGCATGAGGCAGTAATATTGTTTAGCCGTTCCACTCACTTCTATCGTTGTATGAGGTAAGAATATGGACTGAGTCGATTCGCCTATTTTCCCTTTAGTCATAGCATGAGGTGAGAGCTCCAAAATATTTAGATCATATGCTCCCTTCTACCGTAATATGAGTGGTGAATCACTGTTTTACTAGATTTTTATGTTATACCCGTGTGTTTGTTTTAATCGCGCTAAATGGTGGGTCCTCTTTTCACGTCGTTTGATTTTCACTGAGGTGTGTGGAGTGATCCATAGTTTGAATTGTTTAGACTCCAGAGAGTAAATGACTTTTGGGGAACTAAACGGTTCTTTTCTTCACTAAATTTCTTTTATTACCGAGAGACCTTTCGGG
This sequence comes from Eutrema yunnanense, assembly GCA_002933935.1. NCBI lineage: Eukaryota > Viridiplantae > Streptophyta > Magnoliopsida > Brassicales > Brassicaceae > Eutrema > Eutrema yunnanense. The sequence goes on along the minus strand of PKML01043707.1, from coordinate 62,768 downwards.
TCGACTTACTCTTGTATTTAAGGTGAATGAGTTCTCCTTTCTTCGTCAGACTTTTCCAAATGCTATTCTCTGAGATAGGGTTATTCTCTCATCTTCTTGTTGATGACTTCTCGTCTTTCGGTCTAGATGATAGATCTCATGGAGTTTTCTTCTGATATGTTCGTATTGGTTTTTTGGTTAACACCATGAGGTCTTCAGATCATGGTTCAAAAGCTTTCCTATAAAACACATATCTCGGATAGGAGGTTAGGTTTTCCCGTGCTACCTGATTCGTTGCTCTGCTTCTAACCTAATTTTTCGGTACGAGGAATTTCTTCAGGAGAAATTTCCTCTAGTGAGGTTCAGGGGAAAGACTGAGAAGCAATTAAGTGACTCCTATCCGAATAGCGTGTGCTACTCTTCTTGATGGTTCCCTCTTCTGGAATAAAAAACAGCAGGAGGAGTCTTTTGAGTGTTTGGCCTCGTCGTGCGGAAGCTTGGCATGGTTGAGGAGAGAGTACTCATCCTCTTCACTCCTTTGCCATGAGGGAGAGGTGTTCGTCTTTCACCGGATGAAGAGAGGATGATTTTTGTTCTGTTTGCTTCGTTGGTCAAATTTTGTTCTTGTTCTTACAAGACACGAGTATATATCTGTTTACTGTAAGTAATGATTTTATTTGTACCTGGCGTTGGTGCCCTCTTTGATGAATAATGAATAAAAGCTTTTGTTTCAGAATTCCTCTCTTTGTCCATCCGAGTAAAAAAATTTGACTACGGAAACCATTCATTTCCCTTGATCTTGATGAATCGACCCCCATGGATCTGTTTCATTTTCATAAAAGAATTGTATCTCAAAATCTCTCTCCATTCTTTCGAACAAAGAGTTGTTCTCCGAGTCCCCCTTTGTTCTGCCCAACAAAGGTTGGCTTTGAAGTTTAGTAGTTGTACTTGATTTTGAAAGTTGCCTACGTACCCATTTCAGGATGAAGATACGTTCCAGTTGTCTCCTTTTTCCACTTTGGGACATTGTCGTTTTAGCTATTAGATAGCTGTTGCCAGTAGAGTTAATTCGCAAAGTTAAGATCTTATCAATTTTTTTGAGAGTGAACTGATTTCAAAATTCTCACGACCCCGACTCCTTCCAAAGTTGGGAACTTAACACATTGGTGATACGTTGAGGTCAGTGTGATATGGGTAAAGTTTTCACCAAACTAATCCTAGCTACAAGTGCACATCAATCACAATTATTATAGTACGGGATCGAATCCACATGGACTTACCAATGCACGACGAAAAACATTAGAAAATTAATTAATCTAAAACAAAATAAAAGAGAGTGTGTTGATGGTGATTAACTAATAAAGTAAGTAAGTAATAAAAATCAGAGATAAATCAATAGAGAAAATGTTAGGTTTTAGGGAAATCTCATGCAAAACATGCAATGATAAGATAGATGATTTGTTAGGGATTTAAGTAAAACAGTCTTGAACACAAAACACGAATTTATAGTCTTTCCACTGTCATGGCTCCGACCACTATGTTTTACAAACCAATAGACTCATCTTTCGTTGGTTGTTGTAAAATGAAAGCATGCTTTAAATCGACCAAGTAATGAAAAAGTTCACTAAACTCCTTAACTCGACTTTTGAAAGGTTAAGACGTTTAGCTCATTAAATACTAGTTTCGGCAATATAACAATCTTTTGGAGAGTATATTAAACTAAGATCAGATTACTAAATGCGCTGTAAATTAATCATGCATTGAGAAAAAATAAAGATAATTAGAACCATATGAATATCCCTTTTAAACAATCATCATATCAATATCGAATTATCCCCTTCAACCTAACAAACGAACTACTCACTTATGATGCAAAAAACACATCAAGTATGAATATATATCATGATTAGAACACTTGTATTAAAAGAGTAAGGATGAGAAAACTTCTCTATATCGAAGTACAAAGTCGATATCTTCTCCTTAAAGCTCTTAGAATCCAAAATCAATGAAAAACTTGTAAACGAAATGAAAGAGATGGCTAATGCCGTTTTTGTGTTTATTCTAGGGTGGCTCTCTGTTTTGTGAGGGTAAAAACAAGTATATATAGCCCTAAAATTGACCTACGGTTTTATTAAACCGAAAAAGGGAGTTTATGGGTCGCAGGGGTGGCAAGATCGGTCAAGCTTCTGGGCCGAGCTTGGAACTTATTTATGCACTTGTCTCCTTTTTTCGAGTAAGACGGACATGTCTTTAGTAAAATCGATGTATGTTACTGACCACTACTCCAAACGTCTTCAACGTACTTCCATATGAAGGATGACTCAAAATGCTACATTGGCAACAACTTTCAACTTCCATCAACGGAAAGGCATCCAACGAAGGTGAAAATTCTGATGCATTTGTGCTGTCCAATTGGAGAAATCCACCTTTCTTGAGTTTTAGGTGCTTGGCAGATCTTTTGGACTTGGAAACATGTCTTGGACGTGGAAAACTCCTTTTTGGCTCCATTTTGCATCCTTTTTGATGACTTGACCTATATAGACTTTCAAACTACAAATACAAGAAAACTACCTCAAAAAACATAAAACCGAATAAAAATGCTTAGATAAAATAATAAAATCCCTATTAAAACAGTTAAATATAGAGTATATCAATTCTCCCAGACTTCATAAAATCTAGGAATATAAAAAATGTCTGAAAACGCCGAAACACACCAATTCTTTAGAATATCGTACTAACCTTCATTGTCGTAAACCAACTAGAACATATTTGACGTTAGATAGAAACCACCATGTACTTATCCGGTTACTTTTCAAATTCCCAAGTCCGGCCCACATTCTCATAAGGTTACCTAAATTCTCCATTGCTAACTCCTTTAAAGTTAAAGGCGTGTGATAACACCATATTTTTACCCATTTTACTATCTATTTTAGAACACTTTCATAAGTGTTTCATTCGCTTTTACATGTTTTTATTACGGTTTTCGCATATTTGTAGTTTCAAGACTCTTTTCAGGATACTTGGGCAAAAACATTGCAAATTGGAGAAAAAACCATATTTTCAGCTCAAAGTCAAACCGTCAGAGGTTCAACTGCCAAAGCGACTTTTCTCACCGTATGATCCAGCCCAATTTTTAGAGATATTCAATAAGGACCAGCTACCTTTCCATTCCAATTGATTTGAGGACGATCCAACAGTTCAATCAGAAGATACATCAAGATCAAGACGTCCCAGTTCACCTCTGGCAGAAGCTCCCGACACGCGGCCAAGAGGCAATTTTCCGCGGCCAAGAGGCTTCGATCCGCGTCCAAGACACGTTTCGCTGTGACCAGAGACCATGGACCCACATCCAAGCTAGTTTCGTCCCGTAAGCCCAATTTCAAGGCCCGTTCAATTTCCGTCAAGGAGAAACCCTAAAGACCTACGAAAGCAGAGCTCAAGACCTATAATTATGTGTTTTAGAGACCAAAAATCGTGTGCTTGCTTTTACACCATTTTTAGTTTAGTTTTGTTCTTACTTTTTGTTCGTTACCTTTTGCTCTTTACTTTTTGTTCGATACTCATCGAGATTGGTGATATATCATGGTTTTTACCCCTTTTAGGCCATGATATAAGTCCGTTTTAGAGAGTCTTTATGTTATTTCGTAGTGTTTTAGAGTCTTTTACAGGTTCTAGCACGTTTGGAGCATAATTGGATTATTGGAGTTTTCTGGAGCAGTTTGGAGCAAAGCTGAAGTTCGTGTTGCTGAGTACCAGATTTCACGATGAGTGTCGATCGATACCCCCTGGTATCGATCGACACCCATCGCAGCATGACACGACCCGCGACTTTAATGAAGATTTGAAGAATTGCAACTTGGTCCAGAAGTCTTTAATAATTACAAGAAGCCCCAATTCGTGATTTAGGTTATATATAGGAATTTTACAGCCACTTTCTTGGCTACACTTTATTTTATTCTGGATTTGTGAGAGAGCTTTTCAAGGGAGACAAGTCTGATACTCTGTTCGTCAAGAAAAGATTTCGAACCCTTTTGTTACTCTTTCTTATTTTCTATTGAGTATTTATTCAAACATATTTATTAATTCAATTTCAATGTCTGAGTAGATCTCTTGTTAGGTTTAGGGATTCTCATAAGGGATTTCTTTGAATGCTAGGTTGATTAGTTATTTAGGGTTCATAATCTGTATTAGTTCTTCACCTTAGGTTGTTCTCAAAGCTAATTCTGGATTGATCACCTAGAACTTAGATCTTAGGATAATTGATTAGGCACGACAGTGCGATTAATTACCTGATAGAACTTAGCGTGAGCAAATTGATTATTCGCAAAGAGATTTGGTTTAATTGATTTGTGAACATATCAAACCTGGAATTAAGGCTGATTTATTCTTAGGGATTTGCAAAGAAATTTGTGATTCTGAAGTTTAGATTTAGATAGTTTTTGCAACGACAGTTGGTTAATTATACTCTAGTGATTTGAGTTCGAGAACCGTGTGTAACCTGAACCCTGATTTGTTAGTTTATTTTGCATTCATTGATTTCCTGAGAAATATTCCTGAACCTATCTTTCTCTAATTGAATTACAACTCGTTCACTGTTTACTGTTTTCTTTTAAATTGAACTGTTTAGCTTGATTTGACACTATACAATTTATTGTGTGATTTCTCTGAGTTCTTGTGTTCGACCCCTGATATACTGCAGCAACTGCTTTAGTACTTTTTAGGGTATTAATTTGAGCATATCAAATTTGGCGCCGTTGCCGGGGACTCAATTTCGCCATTAGATTTTAGCTGTCGAGTTTTGACTAAGCCCGTCGGTATCGATCGATACTACCTAGTATCGGTCGATACTCGTCGTTACTCTTTGTTGATATCGATCGAGCCCACTTGGTATCGATCGATACTCATCGCGTTTTTGTTACTAACGTTCTTGGTTTTTGTGTTTCAGGTGCATGCCTATTCGTGAAACCAGAAGAAACAAAAGCACTCCGCTAGTCAATCTATCGTTAGAGAAGCTAGCACGTTTAGAACGCACAAACAGAAAGACAAAGCAAACATTAGGGATGAACAACCTAGTGGTTTTAAGAGCTGATGAAGCTGGAGTCTTGAGAGACCAAGAGGGTCAAGTGTGCAATGAGAGTGGGCAACAACTTGATGAGGCTGGAAACGTCATTGCCGTTCCTGCTGTTGTTGGTCAGATTGTCGCGCCAGCTGCGCATGCCAACGTTGGGAATGCTGGAGTTGATCGAGGTAGAACACTTGGTGAGCACAACATACCTGATCAGTTCTTTGCCAATTGAGCTGCGATTCGCATCCCAACTTTTCAGAGGAATGACTTCGAGCTGAAACCTGCGTATTACGCTCTTGTAAGTCAGAACCCTTTCCATGGCATACCTCATGAGCATCCAATGGATCATATAGAAAGGTTCGAGGATTTGCTCACTGGTATGAAGTACAATGGAGTGCCCAATGAGTTCCTTTTCTGCAAACTTTTCCCGTACTCTCTTGGTGGGGATGCTGCTTATTGGCTGAAGCAGTTAGCTCCTGATTCGCTAACTACATGGGATGAGACGAAGAATGCATTCCTGATAAACTTCTACGATGATGGGAGATCTGAAGAGCTCAGGAACAAGATCTCTCAATTTTCTCAAGGTCCAACAGAGGCACTCAAGGCTTCTTGGATCCGTTTCAAATCATATCAGAGAGATTGCCCGCACCATGGGTTCAATCAGGTTCAGTTGTTGGGTACTTTCTACAGAGGGATCGATTGGAGGTACCAGATGGCTTTGGATACTGCGAGTAATGGGAACTTCAACACCAGATATCCAGAAGATGCGGTTGTACTAATTGAGAACTTGGCGTCTAACAATAGCTCCAAGAATGCTGATTTCCAGCGGAAGAAGCAGGCTGCAGGAATTGATGGATCGCAGATTGCTGAAGTTCAAGCGAAGTTGGATATTCTGATTGGGAAATCGAAGAAGACTGTACATTTTGCTGATGGAGTCGATATCATGGTTGAAGAAGAGGTGGAGGATGTTAACTACGTTGGTGGTTCTGGTTTTCAGGGTAAGCGATTTGGATACAACAACAACCGAAACTTCAACAACAACAATCAGCAAGGTGGGTACAACTTTGAGGGGAACCAATCTGGTTTCGGAACGAAGCAATTTACTCAGAAACCACTTCAGAGCAGCGATTTCACTCGCAATTATGGGAACTCTTCGCACCAACCAGTCTCTCCAAAATCCACAGATAATAAGATGGAATCCATGATGGAACATATTCTTCAGGGACAGCAGAAGTTGCAAGTGGATTTCAATGGAAAGTTTGACTCTCTGTACCTCGATCCGAATGGGAAAATCGAAGCCATCAATCTTTCCCAGAGGAAGCTGGAAACTCAGGTTGCTCAGACAGCCGCAGCTGTAAAGAGGCAAGAAGGATTTCTGCTAGGGAAAACTGAGAATCCAAGAGCACACATCAATGCCATCACTTTGAGGAGTGGAAAAGAGGTGCTTACAGGAGTGAAGAACAGTCCAATCGCAGAAAATCTCGTCGTTCTTGCTGGAGATGACGATTGAGATTTTCAAAATCCCCAGGTATCGATCGATGCCAACCAGTGTCAATCGACACAAGTCTAGACATCTACCCGAGTGGATCCAAAGACCCGTGTATCTATCGATACCCCTCAAGTATCGATCGATACTGAGACACAGCCAGAGAAGGAGCCCGAGATTGTCAAGGAGAGGGTGTACACCCCTAAGATACCTTATCCTATACTTCCTAAGCTGACAAGGAAAGAATGGGAAGATGCTAGATGCAAGGTTATGTTAGACAAGTTGGTTGTGGAGCTTCCGTTTGTTGATGCTATTAAGACTTCTCCAGCTTTCAAGAGGTACGTGAAGAAGATGGGTCTAGCAGTCTGAGCCTTGAAGAAGGTGTCATGATGATTTCAGCTGAGTGTAGTGCGATTCTACTCAACAAAATCCCCAAGAAACTGCCAGACCTAGGGAGTTTTGTTTTGGATTGCACCATCTTCACAGAGAGATTCGAGCGTTCTCTATGCGATATTGGGTCGAGTGTGAACCTTATGCCACACTCAGTTGCCACGCAAATGGGAATGACAGATTTCCAATCTACAAGGATTTCGCCGGTACTTGCTGATCGCTCAGTGCGACTTGCATAGGGACTACTCGAAGATGTCCCAATCAAGATTGGGAATTGCTTGATCCCAACAGATTTCATCGTCCTGAAGTACGATGCTGAGCCTAAGGATCCTCTTATCCTGGGCAGGCCATTCCTTGCGACTGCTGGAGCCTTGATTGACTGCAAGAATGGACAGATAGCTCTCAACATCGTTGATTTGGTGATGTCCTTTGACATGGAGAAGATGATGAAAAGGCCAACCATCGATGGACATACATTCTATGTGGACACCTTCAGTGACATAGCTGAAGAGTACTTCCTGGAGATGCACCCTGAGGATCCACTGGAAAGAGCATTGGTCTGTTCGGCCACTTCGGAGATCCGTTCATGTGACGATACTGCTGGATACTCGAAGATGTTTGATTCTGCATCACCAGTATCGATCGATACCCCTTTGGTATCGGTCGATACCCTGCGGCCAGAAGGAGGATTGGTCGACAATTCTAGGCAAGCTGCTGGGCTTGGAGATTGGAGTACAGAGAATGCCCCTAAAGCCACTTCCAGCAAATCTGAGGTATAGTTTTCTTGGTCCTAATTCTACATACCCTGTCATCGTTAATGCTTCCTTGAACAACGCAGAGATTGCCTTACTGCTGAACAGGTTGCGCAAGTATCGCAAAGCTCTTGGCTATTCTCTTGCTGACATTTCAGGTATAGCACCAGACTTGTGCATGCATCGGATTCACCTGGAGGATGAGTCAAAGTCTTCGATTGAGTGTCAGAGGAGGATGGATCCGAACCTGAAGGAAGTGGTCAGGAAGGAAGTGATGAAGCTGTTGGAAGCGGGGATTATCTATGCCATCTCGGATAGTCCTTTGGTTAGTCCAGTTCACGTTGTGCCTAGGAAAGGAGGCATAACTGTGGTGAAGAACGAGAATGACGAGCTGATCCCTACAAGGACAATCACTAGTCACAGGATGTGTGTTGACTACAGGAAGCTGAATGCGGCTACACGGAAGGATCACTTCCCATTGCCATTCATTGACCAGATGCTGGAGAGGTTAGCAAGTCACCCATACTACTGTTTTCTTTATGGGTACTCAGGCTTTTTCCAGATTCCTATACATCCAGAGGACCAGGGAAAGACGACCTTCACATGTCCCTATGGCACATTCGCCTACAGAAGAATGCCATTTGGATTATGTAACGCTCCAGCGACCTTTCAGCGATGCATGATGTCGATTTTCACAGATATGACTGAGGAGTTTATGGAGGTATTCATGGATGATTTTTCTGTGTATGGATCATCTTTCAAGGATTGTCTGGATAACTTGTGCAAGGTACTTCAAAGATTCGAGGAGAAGCACTTGGTTCTTAATTGGGAGAAGTGCCACTTCATTGTGCAAGATGGTAATGTTCTTGGGCACAAGGTTTCTAAGGAATGGATTGAAGTCAACAAGGCTAAGATTCAGGTCATGACAAGCTTGCAACCTCCACGATCTGTTCCTGAGATACGAAGCTTCCTTGGTCATGCTGGGTTTTACAGGAGGTTCATCAAGGATTTCTCTAAGCTTGCACGCGCACTCACAGCCCTGTTATGTAAGGAAGTCAAGTTTGACTTCACATCTGATTGCCTTGTAGCGTTCGAGGAGATCAAGAAGGCATTGATGAGTGCTCCTGTAGTCCAACCACCTGATTGGGATTTACCTTTTGAGGTTATGTGTGATGCCAGTGATTTTTCTGTTGGAGCTGTGTTGGGTCAGAGGAAAGACAAGAATCTCCATGCTATTTATTATGCCACCAGGACATTGGATGATGTTCAGCGAAACTACAACACCACTAAGAAGGAGTTGCTTGCAGTCGTTTTCTCTTTTGAGAAATTTCGGTCCTACTTGATTGGGAGCAAGGTCATTGTTCACACAGACCATGCTGCTCTCAAATACCTGCTGAAGAACAAGGACCTCAAGCCTCGTCTGTGCCGATGGGTTCTTTTACGTCAAGGGTTCGATATCGAGATCAAGGACAAGAGAGGAGTTGAGAATGGAGTTGCTGACCACTTATCGCGCCTAAAGGTCGATGAAGTCGTGCCTATTGATGATTCCTTACCAGAAGAGGGTGTTTACTTCATTGAAACTCAACCATTTAATGATCGGTCCGAAAATCTGCAATTTTCACGAGTGCAGACCTTCAATATCGATCGATACTCACTTAGTATCGATCGATACAAGACTCGATCCGACCCTGTTTTGCCTGCAGCGCACTTCAACTCTTTTGACGTCTATACAGCTGCTGTATCTAGTCCTGCACGAACATGGTATGCTGACATTGCTAACTACCTTGCTGTAGAGATTGAGCCCAAGCATCCCACAAAGTATGCGAAGAAGAAGTTTATGCGTGAGATGAGACGATTCTATTGGGATGAACCTTACCTCGACAAGAACTGCTCAGATAGTATCTATAGAAGATGTGTTGCAGAGTCTGAGATGCCTGCGATTCTCTTTCATTGTCATGGTTACGAGTATGCTGGACACTTTGCTACCTTCAAGACGGTGTCCAAGGTTCTTCAAGCAGGCTTCTGGTGGCCTACTATGTTCAAAGATGCTCATGCCTTCATTTCGCAGTGCGACGCTTGTCAGAGGAGAGGAAAGATCATTAAGAGACACGAGATGCCACAGAATTTCATCCTTGAGGTTGAAGTTTTCGATTGCTGGGCCATTGATTTTATGGGTCCCTTTCCCTCGTCACACGAGAACAGATACATCCTGGTTGCTGTGGACTATGTGTCCAAATGGGTGGAAGCGATTGCTAGTAAAAAGAATGACTCCGCGGTGGTCATTAAGCTATTTAAGACCATCATCTTCCCTCGATTTGGAGTACCTCGAATTGTGATAAGTGAAGGTGGCTCTCACTTTATCAACAAGATTTTCGAGAGGTTGCTAAGGAAGTATGGTGTAAACCATCGAGTGGCCACTCCATATCACCCTCAAACCAGTGGGCAAGTCGAGGTCTCCAACAAGCAAATCAAGGAGATTATGGAAAAGACAGTAGGTGCTACTAGAAAGGATTGGTCTACAAAGTTGGATGATGCGCTATGGGCCTACACGACTGCTTTCAAGACACTGCTGGGTACTACACCGTTTCACTTGCTGTATGGGAAAGCATGTCACCTTCTGGTGGAGATAGAGCACAAGGCGGCGTGGGCAACGAAGTTGCTGAACTTTGACATCAAGCTTGCTGCAGAAAGGAGGTTGATTCAGCTGAACGAGCTGGATGAGATTAGGCACCACGCCTACGAGAACTCGAAGCTGTACAAGGAGAGAACTAAGGCCTATCATGATAAGAAGATCATCTCCAGACATTTCGAGCCCAACGATCAGGTTCTTCTGTATAACTCTCGTTTGCAATTGTTTCCTGGTAAACTGCGTTCTCGTTGGTCAGGTCCCTTCACAATCAAAGAGGTCAGACCACATGGAGCTGTCGTGCTGATTAGCCCTACAGGAGATGAGTTCACTGTCAATGGACAAAGGGTGAAACACTATTGGGCGAAAGCCAAGATTCCAATAGGAAAAAAATGCCTTTGGATGATGCACCCACAGCTTGAATGGCGTTACAGTCAAGCTAATGAAGTTAAACGGGCGCTTGGTGGGAGGCAACCCACTGGTGAGTCTGTTTTTGAGTCTTTTTCTTTTGCATTTTTCGTTTTGTGTTTGTGTCAGGATAAACAAGGAGCAAAACTCGAAATCGCCTAGTGTCGATCGATACCCCATTGGTATCGGTCGACACCAATCGCGAAGAGATGGTTCATCATGTCGATTTAAGTCGGGTATCGATCGATACCAGGCCGTGTGCCGATCGACACCAGATGTCCCAGCAAGGTAACTTCTTGTTTTTCCCAATTTGATTATGTTCTTTTGTTTTCTTTTACCAACCTTAGGCTAGATAATACTGTGGACAGTGTGGTTCAAGTCTGGGGGAGGTGTCTGCTGACATTGTGTTTGTTTTTCTTAGAGTCAGTTGTTTTATCGAGTCATTCGTTGTTTTATTGAGTCAAAACTTGCTGGAGATGATGATCCTGTGCTTGAATTGTTGTTTTGATTTTGTTTTTGAGTGACCAGTGTTGCATGATCAGCTCTAGATCGACTAATGAAAAATCCAAGGACTGACCAGTTGACTAGAAAACATCCATGTCTCCAGCAGAGTTCTTTTGAAACCTGAGCCAAATTTTTGCACTTCATCAATGTGGTTAGTGTTTTTAGAGCTTGATTCATCATTCATATCTGATAAAGGAACCCATGTGTTTAGAATAATAGTATTTCTCTCCCCTGTTATAAGTTGATAAATAAGAGCATAAAAGATTGAAATGATTTTTGTCTGAGTAGAGGGTTAGGAAAATTTCCAGCGATACCATTATTCTACTTAAGAGGGAATGATCACACAAAGGATTGGAAGCGAGGCTAGGATTTTCTTATGATGCCATTATTCGCCTACATCCTTTGATACATTGAGAGGGAAGAACTGGGGATTCGGTGGCAAACACCATCAATACTCGCGTTTCGGACCTTGATGTGTATATGCAAGATCTAAAAGAAAAGAGAGAACATAATAAGAAATAAGTCTGGGGGAGAGAAATTGATACAAAAAGTATGAAAAAGGGTGGTTCCTTGTCATGATATTGTATGGTAAAGAATCTAGAAGGTTCTTGAACATTGACCGCAGCGATGAATCTGGTGATGAGGGTTTTATTTGAACAATGCTGAAAAATAATGTGTGGAGTCTGGAAAAGCTGCGAATGTCTACGGAGAAGTACATGGTGGTTAGATCAAAAGCTGGTTAGGTAACATTTGGGTGCTTGGGAAAAGGATCTCTGCGATGGTTCCTGAACATGTGAGTCTCCGTGTTTTCAAACCTCTTTCTCTGGTTTAGTTTTCTATTTGCTTGAGGGCAAGCAAAGGCTAAGTCTGGGGGAGTTGATATATCATGGTTTTTACCCTTTTTAGGCCATGATATAAGTCCGTTTTATAGAGTCTTTATGTTATTTCGTAGTGTTTTAGAGTCTTTTACAGGTTCTAGCACGTTTGGAGCATAATTGGATTATTGGAGCTTTCTGGAGCAGTTTGGAGCAAAGCTGAAGTTCGTGTTGCTGAGTACCAGATTTCACGATGAGTGTCGATCGATACCCCCTGGTATTGATCGATACCCATCGCAGCATGACACGACCCGCGACTTTAATGAAGAGTTGAAGAATTGCAACTTGGTCCAGAAGTCTTTAATAATTACAAGAATCCCCAATTCGTGATTTAGGTTATATATAGGAAATTTACAGCCACTTTGTTGGCTACACTTTATTTTATTCTGGATTTGTGAGAGACCTTTTCAAAGGAGACAAGTCTGATACTCTGTTCGTCAAGAAAAGATTTCGAACCCTTTTGTTACTATTTTTTATTTTCTATTGAGTATTTATTCAAACATGTTTATTGATTCAATTTCCATGTCTGAGTAGATCTCTTGTTAGGTTTAGGGATTCTCATAAGAGATTTCTTTGAATGCTAGGTTGATTAGTTATTTAGGGTTCATAATCTGAATTAGTTCTTCACTTTAGGTTGTTCTCAAAGCTAATTCTGGATTGATCACCTAGAACTTAGATCTTAGGATAATTGATTAGGCACGACAATGCGATTAATTACCTGATAGAACTTAGGGTGAGCAAATTGATTATTCGCAAAGAGATTTGGTTTAATTGATTTGTGAACATATCAAACCTGAAATTAAGGCTGATTTATTCTTAGGGATTTGCAAAGAAATTTTGGATTCTGAAGTTTAGATTTAGATTGTTTTTGCAACCACAGTTGGTTAATTATACTCTAGTGATTTGAGTTCGAGAACCGTGCGTAACCTGAACCCTTATTTGTTAGTTTATTTTGCATTCATTGATTTCCTGAGAAATATCCCTGAACCTATCTTTCTCCAATTGAATTACAACTCGTTCACTGTTTACTGCTTTCTTTTAAATTGAACTGTTTAGCTTGATTTGACACTATACAATTTATTGTACGATTTCTCCGAGTTCTTGTGTTCGACCCCTGATATACTGCAACAACTGCTTTAGTACTTTTTAGGATATTAATTTGAGCATATCAATTGGTGAAGAAGTTTTCTCCAGACTTAGTTCTTAAAATCGAGAACCCTCTTTCATCAATCTCATGCTTTTAATTAAATCATGTTTTTTATTTCTATTATGTGCGAGTAGTTTAATCGTTGGGTTTAAAGGGATTATTGAGGGGAACTCTATGTTCGATAAGGATTTCACAAGGTAAAACCCTAACCGAATTCTAAAGCTCTTTTTTATAGATCGTTGTTAATGCGTGAATCTAGCGTCATGAACTAGAGGCTGATTCATAGGTTTTAAAGAACCACCATAAGTGCTGAATCTAAATGACCGAATCTTTGATCTATAAGAGTGTGTCGCATCGTAAGATACGAAAGTATACTTAAGGAGTGCCGTAAACTAAAAAGAACCAGCACGAACAACACGATTTTCTGCGCGGCCAGAGACGAAAGCTACTGGTCGAATATATAGATTGTTGGTGCGTAGGATGTACGAAAGTAGACTACGCCGTTTATTATGTTCAGTTCGTGGAGTTGAAATCTAGAATCGTGCTACTAAAAGCTTAGGAGCCGTGATTGAATCGAGCATACCCTAAGATATCCATGTCGACCTAACATCATTTTATTACTGCTTACAAATCGTTTTTCTTTTTTTATTTTATGTCATCGATTTTCGTACCTAGATTTCAAGCAATTTTCCATTTTTCGTTCTTTACAATTTTCGTGACAAAAACCCTATAAAATTTATTCTCGTTCTAGATTTCCTTGCTAATTCGGTATTTCAAGGTCTCATAGAACATCTTTCCCTCTTTGTTGATTGATACCTCAAGTACTACAACGCACGTCTGTGCACTTGCATAACTTTAGGTTATATATTTAAAACTCGAGCAGTTGGATTAACAATCCGCTCGCATCAAGTTTTTGGGGCCGTTGCCCGGGGAGGAAATTACTATCGTTCTGTCACACCTTAGAGGTTACACTACAAGAAAACTGCCATTTTACAACTAACGGGAATCGTCGTAAACTGGTCGTAAAATATCGTTTACGACGGATTAGCGACGATTAACAATTCGTCGTAATATGATCGTCGTTAATCGGAAATCGTCGTAAGATGGTCGTAACATTAAGGACGACTAAAAATCATCGTTAATTCGTCGTATATTATTCGTCGTAAAATCAATGTAAATTTACAACGATTTTACGACGAATACATTACATCGATATCACGATGAAACATTACATCAATTTTACATCGAATTATACAATTTTTTTTTCGACAATCCGTCGTAAATTCGTCGTAATAGGATGAAACATTACATAGATTTTACATCGAATTATACAATTTTTGTTTTGACAATCCGTCGTAATAGGTAGCTGTGAATGCGTTGGTAAATCGATGTAAATTCGTCGTAAATTAGTGTAAATTCGTCGTAAATGTTGAGTCGATGTAATACATATATATATAATATATATTTTTATTTTTCAATTAAAATTAAACAAAATAATTAAAAAATTATATTTATAAATTAAAATTTTATAAATAAATTCAAAATATAAAATAAAATTCAAAATACAAAATAAAATTCATAATACAAACTATTGTTCAGGTGGAAAACGTAAATTATCAAAAAGCTCGTCGTCCGATCCATGCTGCTCCATATTCGCTCGTTCTTGCGCGAGCGGATCACTCAGATAAGGCTGGCCCGATGTCGATCCTTGCTGCTGCCTCAGTGCAGCCGCCAAAGTCGGGTTATACAGGGCAATAATATCGAAGAGAGTGTTGTATCCTTGGATCGTCTTATCGTATCCTTCGATCTTCTCATCGTATACCACCTGCTTCGCCCGCAAAGTGCTGATCTCGGTGTTGGCGGTGTTAAACTCGGTCCGCAAATGAACCGGATCGTCGAAAAGCTGACGACGGGACGAGGCGGCGGCACTATCTGCGATCGATCCCATCCCTAAAACTCTGCCCTTTTTCTTCGGGGCAACCTTTAAAAAAGAAACTTAAAATTTAATAAATTGTATAAAGAAACGTTAACTTTTGTAAAAAAAAAAACGTTAAATTACCTCTGCGTATATCTCGTCGATCTGGGCAACCGTCAAAGTCGCAGTGGATTGGACCGAACTACCGCCAGGTGATAGCTGCTGTGAAAGCTGAGTTTGACGCTCGTCGATCATTGCATGAGCATTATTGTAGATCGCCTCTACTCGAGGATCTACAAAAGAGCCGTCTTTCTTCTTGTGAGTTTCCGCAAAAACTCGGGTCATTGGAGGAAGTTCGCCTCCATTTGCCTAACAAAAAAGACATTCAAAAAGAAATCAAACGGTTGATGGGTAATATAAATTAATAACAAAATCACATAAATAAAATATTAACCAAAAAAATTATTACCATTTGAAGGCGTCTTCCCGCAAAAGACGTTTGACCCGACGTATGTGGCATTAGCGCTGGAAGAGCGTCTGGACCCATAGTGTTCCGAGAAGCCGAACACTTAGCGGCCACTTGCTGTGAATGCGGATCTCTCCAATATGCCGTCAAGCCGTTCCAAACATCGGAAGACATGTATGGAGGCTTCCCATGATCGCCTTTAACCTCCCACCTCCTCTTCCAATCGGAGACGATATTGTTGAGCCGCAATTTTACCTTCTTTTTGAATTCCGTCTTCACCGTCTCGTTGATCGCAACGTCCCGATGCCATTTTTGCTATACAATTAAAATTAAAATAAAATTAGAAACGAATAAAGATAAAGAATTCTCCAAAATAATAATGAATTTAAAAAAAAATAAAAAATTTACCGCAAAACATTTAAACCATGTCTCGACAACGTTTTCCAGAACCGAAGCCCAATTGCGGTGAGGCTCCATGAAATAGGCTTTAATGGTGTCAGCCACACTCCGTCCAACTTTGTTATCTTCCTTAAACCTGAGAAATAAAACAAAAATCATTAGTAAAAAAAAAATTAATAATGTTATTAAAAAAAAATTTTTTGTAGTTACGTACCAAAAAGTATTCGGGAGCCGTCGCGGATCTAACAAGTCTAAAGAATCATGCCCCAACGACTGCAAAATATCTTCGACCGTCAATCCCGTTTACAACAACGGCGGTCGAGGTCCTGCTTCTGGCGGCGGTGCTGATCTGGAAAAAGAATCTGGAACTGCGGACTGTGTCGCAGAAGATGACAGGAGTTGCGAATTAGCACTCGGTCCCGTCTCGAGAAACTGCCGATAGTGTGTCCTACGTGGCGTCATATCTAAAAAAAAATTGAAAATAACTCAATTCCAGTATCATATTATTCCAATCATAACTAATAATTCCAATCCTAACTAACAATACAAAATCCTAACAAACATTCAAAATATAATTTAGAAAACCAAACAATTTTTTTTACCTTTTTTCGTAGGTAGGGAGAGGTGAGAGCGTTTTAGAGACAGAGTGAGTTTTGGAGAGATTGTGAGTTGTGAGGGAAAAATCTGGTCACGTATAAATAGATTTTGTGGCCGTCGTAAAATCGTTGGTAATTTACGACGATTTTACGATATCCCATCGTAAAATCGTCGTAACATTAAAAACGAGAATTTAACCAATCGAAATTTCTCCCCACGCGGTAAATTAAATATTTCGATTTACGACTACATTACGATAGATTCGTCGTAAAATCGTTGGTAACTTACGACGATTTTACGACGAATCCGTCGTAATTTCGTTGTAATAAATTAATTCTATGTCCTGAACCCTAAATCACAATACACATATCTTGGAAGTAAGAACGAAGTATATTTGTGCATCTAATATTTCTCATAGTTAACAACATAATCAATGTCGACATAAATCCGTCGTATATTCGATGTAAAATCGTTGTAATGCTATTCGATGTAAATCCGTTGTAAATTTTTATTGCAAATCCGTTGGTATTTTCTAGAAAATTTCTATAAATACATTCCACCTTCAATGGTAACTCCAAAAAAAAAATACACACTAAATATATACATACCCACGTTTCCTTGGGTTTTGACGCTGATCATTGTGTACCCACTTCTTGATGATCTTGCCAACAAAGAATTCAGTGGGATATTGTTTTCAAGTATAAAGACAGTCTTCATAACTACCATAGGTGAATGATTCATAGAATTGGACATCTATGTAAATCCGTCGTAAGATAAAGATGCCCAATTCTATGTATCTTTCACTTATGGTGGTTGGTCTTTATGAATCTAGAAAACTAGACCCCCAGAGTTCTTTGTTGGCCAGATCATCAGAATTGGAAATACAACGGTCTGCGCCAAAACCCAAGGACGACATTGCGACGATATTACGACGAATGTGGTCCTAGGCGTCGTAATTTTGTCGTAAAATTACGACGATGTTACAACGACTAGTACCACATTCGTCGTAAAATCGTCGTTAAGTACCATCGGATTAACGACGGTTAACTGTATATTTGGGGTTTAGAGTTATGTAATAAAGTTTAACTAACCCTAATCTACGTGTTTCATTCACAAAAATTGTTAATTCATCAATGTTTCGTCGATTTTTTATTAGTTTAATAATTTTACAATAAAAACTTAAACATTTAACAAACCGAAAATTATGTTTATTAATCAAATTAATAAATTACATATATATATAAGCTTTCAATCAGAATCATCATCTTCGTTGAGCTCATCATCTTGATTGGGTTCATCATCTTCAGGTTCATCATCATCGTCACTTTCTTCTTTTTTNAACAGTCTTAATACCTATTCCGATTCGGTAAACCAAATCGGGGGTATCGAGTTTACATAAGTGAAATCTGATGGGTAGACGCGAGCACCTCGTGCTAACTTGTCTGCCACTGTGTTGCTTATGCGTGGGATGGGTAGACGCGAGCACATCGTCACTTTCTTCAAACTCGTCGGAATCGCCTTCTTCTTCTGTGTCGTCAGGTAGATATTCAAGTTGTCTGTTTCGTGGATCAATTAAAAGAATGTTCTCCGTAATCTCTGGTTCTGTAATGTCAAGGCAAGAATCTTGTTGCATTGGAAGATCATCAACACCAACAATTTTACCTCTTGGAGCTATTTTAATAACCGATAACCATGAGATCCCATATGTTCGAACTCGCGGATATGGAACGAACGTTACTTGCTCTGCTTGTGATGCTAGGCTGAATGGCTCAAACTTGTTGTAACGTCGTGATTTGTTGACGTCAACCACACCAAATTTGTTAATTCGCACCCCTCGACCGACTGTTGGATCGAACCAATCACATTTGAAAAGAACGCATTTCAACTTAACCAGTTCGGGGTACTCCACTTCATATATTTCCTGCAAAACCCCATAAAAATCTATTTCATCCCTAACACATACTCCGTAGTTGGTAGTTGCCCGACGAACGCCATACTTGTATGTATGAAACACATAACCACGGGTAAAATACATGGGTGCGGTCGTTATCTTCCAGATGGGGCCTAGGAGTAACTCATGAAACCAAAATGGATATGCAGGATCGCCATGATCAACCTATGATAAGTGTGCATGTTAGATTGAAAGCCGATATAATTAAATGAAATATTTATAACTATATAAACTTACTTGCGTCTTCAACCACTCAACAAAGTGACGATCTTTACGGTCGTTTATTTCATCATCTGAAACCCCTTCAATGCATTCTCGTACATGGGTAACAAATAAGCTGCAAAATACATATATAGACATAAAAATTAACACATTTAATTATAATATATTAATTAATTATTAAAGACTGATTAATTAAATAGTTTTGTTACCTTTCGTAATGACTCACTTCATCACAGTTTAGGAGGATGTCGTATGTGCGTTGTGCATGTCATGCTCGTTATCCCACCAAACTTCCTTCAATTTTCCACTAAGACGGCCGATTGGTGAGAAGATGTCTAGGACACCCTCTACTGCATAAATTCGTCCCACACCGCCATCATCGTATCGTCGGGGAACCCGTTTGCGTGTGCGGACTTTTGTAGCGAAATAATATGAAGTGAAGTGTGAAGTTTCTTCTGTCAAACTTCCCGCAACAATTGATCCTTCAACCCTTGCTAGATTTTTTGCCTTTCCCTTTAAATGTTTCACGAAGCGCTCGAATGGGTACATCCACCTAAACTGAACAGGGCCTCCTAATTCTGCTTCGTGGGGGAGATGAATGGGAAGATGTTCCATAACATCAAAAAACGCAGGGGGAAATATCTTCTCCAAATTGCACAACAAGATTGGAATATTAGCAGCCAGCTGTGCAATTACATCTTTTGACAACGTCCGTGTACTAAGATCTCGGAAAAACGCTCTGATGCCTGCAAAGACAAAATTATATACATTGTAACATATATATATAATTATTCTCAGCAATTTTATATGTGATGAAGTATCTTACCTCCAATTGCTTCATGAACATTTCCTGGAAGGAGTTCGGCAAATGCAAAAGGAAGTAAACGTTGCATAAACACGTGGCAGTCATGACTCTTCATCCCTGAAAACTTTTGTCCTTTCTCAACAGATTTAGCAAGATTGGATATATACCCATCCGAAAACTTCACGTCAGATGAAACCCAATTGAACAACGATGCCTTTTGTTCAGCACCAAACCGAAATATAGGAACAGGTGATTTTCCATTGCTCAATATATGCAACTCATTTCTGTTGCAAATATATGGCAAGTCCAACCTTGATTTTTCGCTGTCTTTGGTTCTTCCTTTCACGTTTAACACTGTATGCATGATGTTATCAAAAAAAAATTTCTCAATGTGCATGACATCAAGATTGTGTCTCAGCAGATGATTTTTCCAGTACGGAAGATCCCAAAAAAGGCTTTTCTTGTACCAATTGTGATTAACCCCGTATCCATCAGGCATATTAGCTGGAGTGTGCCAATTTCCCCCACGATTCACAATTTCTAGTCCCCCAAAATGATCTATTTGCGCTTCTAGATCTTCCTAAGGACAAAATGAAAACTTTTGTCCTTTCTCAACAGATTTAGCAAGATTGGATATATACCCATCCGAAAACTTAACGTCAGATGAAACCCAATTGAACAACGATGCCTTTTGTTCTGCACCAAACCGAAATATAGGAACTGGTGATTTTCCATTGCTCAATATATGCAACTAATTTCTGTTGCAAATATATGGCAAGTCCAACCTTGATTTTCCGCTGTCTTTGGTTCTTCCTTTCACGTTTAACACTGTATGCATGATGTTATCAAAAAAAAATTTCTCAATGTGCATGACATCAAGATTGTGTCTCAGCAGATGATTTTTCCAGTACGGAAGATCCCAAAAAAGGCTTTTCTTGTACCAATTGTGATTAACCCCGTATCCATCAGGCATATTAGCTGGAGTGTGCCAATTTCCCCCACGATTCACAATTTCTAGTCCCCCAAAATGATCTATTTGCGCTTCTAGATCTTCCTAAGATAGATACACTGGTGGGGGGGACACGCACGATTTTGTTCTTCTTAAATAACCGCCTGTTTCTCCTGTATGGATGGTTGATTGGTAGAAACCGGCGGTGACAATCAAACCAACATGTTTTCGACCATGTTTCAGTTGAAACGCATCTGTCCGATCGAGGCAGTAAGGACAAGATAACCTCCCATGCGTCGTCCAACCTGATAGCATTTCGTATGCAGGGAAGTCGCTTATTGTCCACATAAGCACCGCACGCATCGTAAATTTTTTTTTCCTCAAACAGTCATATGTCTGAACTCCTGTATACCACAACTGTTTCAACTCATGTATGAGAGGCTGCAAAAACACATCAAGGGACCGCTTCGGATGATTGGGACCAGGGACTAAAATATTCATGAAAAGAAATTCCCTTTGCATGCACATATCTGGCGGAAGGTTATAAGGAGTTACGATAACTGGCCATAAAGAATATTGCCTACCAGACATACCGAATGGACTAAATCCATCAGTGCAAAGGCCAAGATACACATTTCGTTTAGAGTTAGCAAAATCGGGGTGTACCGTGTTAAAGTGTTTCCAAGCTTTTGCATCTGACGGGTGAGACACTTCTCCTTCTCTCTGTGAATGTTCTGCATGCCACCTCATCGATGCAGCTGTCCTTTCAGATTGATACAATCGTTTCAACCTATCAGTTATAGGAAGATACCACATCCGTTGGTACGATATCTTAGTACGCCCAGTTGTTTGCAGCCTAAATCTCAGTTTTTGGCAAAATCGACATTCCTGCAGCTTATCATCATCTTTCCAAAAAAACATACAATTGTCAACACATACATCTATCATCTCAGAAGGCAACCCAAGACTAAACATCAACTTCTGTATCTCATAGTATATTTCGGCAGCCAAATTATCCTTTGGAAAATACTATTTAATAAGATCAGCCCAATCATCCATGCAAACCTCAGCTAAGTTATGATCAGTTTTAATTGTCATCATTCTAGCAGCTAACGAAAATTTAGACTGACATTCTCTACATCCATCGTAGAGTGGCTGATTTGCAGCGTCTAGCATATCATAAAATCGCTTCGCATCTACGTTGGGTTCCTCAACAGTACTATTATCAGCATTTGTTTCATGAAATGCATCATTAACCATGGCATGCATCCTATCATGATATGCACCCTGATCAAATTGATGTTGACCATGATCATAACTACCTTGATAATTACTACTACTATCCGTTGCTTGAGTTCTTTCAAAACCCTCTTCATGTTGATACCAAACATAATATTGCGGCATAAACCCTCTATTTAGTAAATGCTTCCACACCGTCTCAATAAACATATATCTCGTATTCTTGCATTTACGACAAGGACAAAACATCTTACCACTTTCCACGGTTGTTTGCATATTTCCGGCTTGATACATGAATATTTCAAGCCCCTCTTTGAATTCTTCCGAATCCTTTTGTGTATACATCTATTTTCGTAGTTCATATATAGACATTTATAGTGTTTTTTTTTTATTATTTCGTTTGAAGTTAGGCTGTATTTATAGAATTTTTTTCAGAATTATCAACGATTTTCCAACGGATTTACAACGAATTTTACGATGTAAATTTAGTAGGTGGACCTATTAAAAAACGTGGTCTACCTAACCGGGAATATGCGACGTCAAATCGTCGTAATATCAACGTAATATGCATAAGCCATATTCGTTGTAATATCGACGTAAATTACGACGATTTATGTTGTCGTCGTAAAATCGTCGTAATTTTACGACGACATATATATACAACGATTTTACATCGTACACATATTTCGTCGTAATGCTGTCGTAATGTCGATGTAAAGTTACATCGATTTAAAACGGTCGTCAATTTTCGTTGGAAATGGACAGTTTTCTTGTAGTGTTAGTAAATCGACTCAAGAACAAACTTTTTTTTTTTTTCGTTTTTGTTTTTCTTCGTTTCAGGCTTTGAACACATGAACTCGCCTCTGGAGCGAGATTTCTACTACGAGCAGGGTTGCTACTACCCATCTTGTGCTCACTACTCTCACGATTCACAAAACGACTGTGACTGGTTCTACATGGATTGGAAACCGGCACCGACAAACTACTCTCGAGGACGCTACGAGCATCCTTATTCCCGAGACGAGCCTTTTGCGTCTCCCTTTGTCAACTCTTGATAAAACTCATACCGTCTCCCTCTTCAAATCTTGAACCAACACGATGAGAGCTTGGAATTCATAACTCGCTTAAAGTAGCTAGAATAAATCATCAATCAAACCATCGAATCCCAAGCTAAGTCCGGAGCCACTTTAAACGAGAAGGTATACTCAATGTCCGTCGAATTCAACAAGAAGTTCGATGATCTTGATGCCCACGTCAAAATCCTTGAAGAACATACCCTTAAATACGCTGCAACACTCAACGAGAGGATGGAACTCGTTGAAGAAGAACAAGGAAGACAAAAGTTCGATATCCGAAAAGCTAAAGATTATGTACGTACTTTAAAATATAAGCTTGAAGACTTGGATAACTCTATCAATGACGACAAGAACACCGCCTACGACCACACCCTCGAGTTGTGGGAAGGAGTAGGAGAAGTTAGAGACAAGTCGAGAGAGCTCAATCTTACACAAGATCGACTCATTTATACTATCGATGAAGTGGAAGAGAAAGTGGAGAAACTTTCTAAAAACCATCAGGACCATGCCACAACACTTGAGGTTCCTGTCCTTGAGCTAGAGGAGAAGCCGAATGGCTCTCTAGAACAAGAAAACAACGAAGGAGATGAAGAAGACGACGAACCAAACAAGTCCCCACGAATCCCCTTCCCCGCGATCACAACCCCCCTCCTTGTCGCGGCCAAACCACCTTTCGCCGTGGGTGCGTCCTCCCGATCCGTGGCCGGACTGCTTTCCACCGCAGCTCCGCCTCCTCGCCCCGTGGCAAGCTCTTGCTCACCTCTCCTTGGACCTCTCGAGTCCCGTTCACCCTCCTTCAAGAAAGCCATCTTCTCCATTGATTCGTAAGCTTCAACAAACCCATCAAGTGACTTGGAACCAGACTTAGATGCAGCTTTCAACATGGTTCGGTCTACTCAATCACCCGAGGAAATCGAGGAACAATACTCCGAATAAGAAAACCCAAGGTTGTTCTTCCGCGAATATGATTTTAGTACAATGTATGGCTCAACCTTTGAACCAACACCTCCTGCATGTCCAATACCTGAGGACCCAAGAACACAAAACATCTCCCGAGAAAGATTTATCGAATTTAACAATTTTGTGAAATCGATCCTGATGTACGAACCTTTCTCGGACGTGTGGGAAGAAGGTTGTCTACAAACATTCTTCCGCTACAACAAGGAGAGTAGAGAAGACATTCACACCTACTTTACGAGAGCAAGGCATTCGACAACACCATATGGTACGTCTTATGCTATTTGTATATTTCATCACGAGAAACACAAAAGTTACCCGGACAAGATTAGCCGGGAAAAGTTAGAGGAATTCAATAGCGTGGTTCGTGGTCTACCTCGAGGAACCACGTTTTCTAGAGCATGCACGGACCACATGATTGGTCACTTCTTTTGTGAAAGCAAAGAATATGTTTAGAAGATAGAAGATCTCTTTGCAAATGCTATGAATGGAAGACCCGTTCGAAGTCTCTATAAGATTCCAGAAAAAAGCAGTTTCTAATCACTTGTAGCATCTGAGGAGTCGAGTATAAAGAAATTCTTTGTGACTCTGGAGCATGCCGTAGCATCATGTCAACATCAACCGCCAAACGCCTCGGTATCAAGCACGTGCACCGTACCCGAACAAAAATCAACATGGTTGATGAATCTTCTGCTACACCTAAGGGGATCACCTATGATATTCCCGTAAGGATTGGAGATTGCATTGCCCCCGTCGACTTCTACATTGTCAAAGCGACGAAAGTTGATTCTACACCGGTAATTCTAGGGTGGCCTTTCTTGTCAACCGTCGGAGCCGTCATGGATTGGCCAAATCGATGTGTTTCCTTTGTTAATATCAACAAAGACGTGTTCTACGAAGCTGTCCCGCTAAAGCTTAAGAAAGAAAGACTTCTCAAATCGAAGGACCCTGATCCCGACTCACTATGGAGTGATGAGTCACATGACGAGGAAACCAAAAGGAGATCAAAGAAGACTTGTCGAAAGACATTTTCTTTCTATGACTAATCTCGTCTAGCTACCGACGTTGAGCTAAATGACAATAAACAAAAGTGCTCAATGGGAGGCAACCCATTTTATGTACGTTTTTATTTTTAGTTTTTATTTTTATTTTTTATTAATGTTTTATTTTTGTTAGATTCACCTTTAAAAAAAAAAATCAAAAAAACCCAAAAAAAATCAAAAAATCAAAAAATCAAAAAATCAAAAAATCAAAAAATCAAAAAATCAAAAAATCAAAAAATCAAAAAATCAAAAAATCAAAAAATCAAAAAATCAAAAAATCAAAAAATCAAAAAATCAAAAAATCAAAAAATCAAAAAATCAAAAAATCAAAAAATCAAAAAATCAAAAAATCAAAAAATCAAAAAATCAAAAAATCAAAAAATCAAAAAATGAAAAGACAAAAAGATGGAGGCACGGTTCAAAGCAGCTGCTCGAACCGTGAGGAAGGACTTGACCGCAAAAGAGGATAGATCGCGGGTGCGTCCCACCAACCTGCGGCGAACCAGCCATCGACCGCGTGTGCCTCCCACCGACCCGCGGTGAACCAGCCATCGACCTTGGGTGCGTCACACCGACCCGCGGCGAAGCCCCCTTGTGACCGTGGTCATAACCCTTCGATCCGCGGCCAGGTCCCTGTCATTCGCGATCGATTTGCTCTGATCCCCGACCGACTCAAATCAATTCCCAATCACCCCCACACCCATTCCCAATCCCCCATCACCACAACACCATCTACCATTCCCCACCCACCACTATTACATTCCCACATCCAGGTAAGTTTTCTTTTTTTCCGAAACTTTTTCAATTTTTCATACATCTATTTCTCGTCCGTACTCGATTTATTTCACACTGGGGACAATGTGATTTAAGTCTGGGGGACGATTCCATCCTTTACTAATCATCTTTTCTTTCATGAATCTTTGCATTTTCACGCTTTCTTTAATTTTTTTTCAAGTTTTTCAATAAAAGTAGGAATACGTTTTGAGGGAATGATGAAAGAAATTCATGATGATAACCGACCAGTGTGCTTCTACGCTATTTTCTAGTAACATGCTCTTTCGTAATTTGGTTCTATACTATGTGGTAGCTAGAGTTTCTGTTAATGCGAAATCCCCAGAGGAATTTAGACCGTAAAGATTCTTTAGGATGGAATATACTAGCTCTATTATACATGGACTTTAACCTGACTTAATTTTCTCATCATAGGTTTAGGCAAAGATAACGAATCATACATTCAGGATGTTCTTTTACCTTTTACCCCTCTTTGTCGTACTTGAATGGCCAGCTCATCTTTAGTTGGTACCCCACCCAAAACTTAACCGTTGTTCATGCCTCATGCATTCTCTCTTTGTGTCTTATGTGCAGATATGTGCAAAAACGCCGGAGAGGGAGGAACAACCCATTTTCTCGTCACTAAAGACGAAGATTATACGCGATCGGTGGAGGTGAATTCAACAAAGACGATTGATTGGTTCTGCCTTGGAAAACTCAAAAACATGGTAAATTTTCGTGCCCCAAAGACTCTATCTCAAATAAAGACGGTTTCCCTATCGAAAAAAAAATCAAAAATAATTGAAAGGGAAAGGAAACTAGAACCTAAAAAGAGTCTAGGTTAGCCGAAATACTTTTGAGGCATCCATGGTTCGTTTTTGAGAAGTCTGTCATTCCGAGCCCACATAAAATTCTAAGTTTGGGGGAATGACATAAAACTTCTGTTTTTGGAGAAAGGAGGAAGTGCAACATTTTTACCCAAGAAAATGTTACTAGAAGCTATGGGTCTCAATAGGTCTATTCTCTCTATGTTTTGCATAATATCTCGCGCACCCTCCGGCGAAACCGAAACACTCTTAACCTCACCTCTAAATGCCTTTAATGCCTAGCCTCGATTGTCTTGGTTTGATCCTTTTGATGAGAAGTTCACGTTTGCACTTAATGAATTTAGAGAGTTAGTTGGCCTGAATTTTGGATTTTGAAAGTTTATATTTTGTATGACGGAAACCGTGGACTAGTGTTACTGAAACTTCTGGTGATAATTTTCTAGGCTATAGATTGCGATCGATGGTTATGGTTTAGAAGGACGTTCTCTGAGATTTCTAGTTTTCTATGATTTTTGTTTGATCTTTCCGCGCTTTGGTTTTGTTTTGTTTGAGGACAAACAAAGTCTAAGGGAGTTGATAAAACCATTTTTACGCATTTTACTATCTATTTTAGAACAGTTTAATAAGTGTGTTATTTGCTTTTACATGTTTTTATTACGTTTTTTGCATATTTGTAGTTTCAAGACTAAATGCATGAATTGTTCATCTATAAGAGCGGGTCACGTCGTAAGATATGAAAGTATACTAAAGGAGTGCCGTGAACTAAGAAGAACCAGCGCGAACAACACGATTTTCTGTGCGGCCATAGACGAAAGCTACTGGTCAAGTATATGGATTGTTGGTGCGTACGATGTACGAAAGTAGACTACGCCGTTTATTCTGTTAAGTTCGTGGACTTGAAATCTTGAATCGTGTTACTAAGATCTTAGGGGCCGTGATTGAATCGAGCATGCCCTAAGATATCCCTGTCGACCCAACACCATTTTATTATTGTTTACAAATTGTTTTTCCTTTTGGTTTATACCATCAATTTCCATATCTAGTTTTCAAGCAATTTTCCGTTTTTTGTTATTTACAATTTTCGTGACAAAAACACTATAAAACTTATTCTCGTTCTAGACTTCCTTGTTAATTATGTGTCTAAGGTCTCATAGAACAACTTTCCCTATTTCTGTGGATCGATACCTCAAGTACTACAACGCACGTCTATGCACTTGCAGAACTTTTAGGTTATAAATTTAAAATCCAAGAGTTTGGATTATCAATCTGCTCGCTTTAGCATGCGGTCTCATCGAGGGGGTATCAATCAAAGAAAATATAGACTTTCCTTAATCAAGTTTCCTGCTTACCCAGATAATCTTAATTTCGGTTGATTTCCTCTCTTTTTTTCTCTCTTCCTTTGATTGATTTCCTATTTTTCTTTTTGTTTCACGGGATCAAGGAATACGAGCTCGAGTATTGATGGTGTTGGTGTTGGCCACCGAATCTTTGGTTCACCTCTTTGGATAAGTTTGCATGAGACGAGAGTATTGATGGTGTTCGCCACAAAATCCCCGGTTCACTCATTTTTGGCATACTTTCATGAGACACGAGTATTGATGGTTTTTGCCACTGAATCCCGGTTCCCTTCCGCTCCATCAATATCCTTTATGCATTGAAGTACTTGACTGAAGAGAAGAGAGAGGGAAACTGTACTCACACAGACTTGTCATGGCAGGCTTGAAAAATGTGTCTTGGTCGATGTATACCAAGTCCCAAGATGAGAAAAATTACGTTGAAGCCAGCGCTAAATCCTTCGGTTCCCTTAGAGAATTGGGCATTTTTATGGTAGGTCGGTCCACTCCCGGGTTTTCCATTAGTAAAAATATGTAGGGGTGGGCACAGAGCGGATATCTCAGGAAATTATACTATTTGTGATTTGCTCCATTTTTACCGAATATCTAATTTTGTGATTTGCTTTGCTCCGGAAAAATACGGATATCCGGAGTTCCGGATATCCGGAAAATTTACGGATATCTATTGCGCTCCATTCAATATAAACAAAAACTAACAAAAAAATGTTTATAATTCATTTTTTTATCCAATATGAACTAACAAGTATAAAACAAGTGAAATCATCTAGTTTCATTTTTATATAAAGAATGATAGACAAAATAATCATACAAAAAAATAATATATTCACTTCAACTTCAGTATAAACATTTTTATTAATATTCAATTAATTATTATAGAGTTTATATATTTTTATCGTGCATATTTTTTATTGGATTTTTTTATTTATTAAAAAAATAAAGAAAATGTAAATAAACATTATAAATTTATAACATATTATGTATATATATATGATCTACGGATCGGAGCGGATATCCGGCCTTCCTAAACTTAGTATTTGAGATTTGCTTTGTTTTAGACGGATACTACATTTTAGTATTTGCTTTGCTTTGAATCTTTACGGATATCAAGATTTTTCGGATCGAATCGAGAAGAATACCGGATCGAAACGAATCTAACGGATAATTTGCCCAGCCCTAAAAATATGTGGTCAATCTCTGTTAGAACGGTCACTAACGGCCAATCTTTAAGAAAAATTCATAATTTCCAACATAATAGTTTTGACTCAATAAAATGTACGACTAAAAAAATATCATTAAAATGACTTAAGAAAAATAAAAACAACATCAAAGAAAAATAAAATACGTTAGTAAACGATATATCTCCCCCCCCCCAAACTTACTTCGCACCGTCTCGGTGTGAAAGTGAGCTAAATAAGGGAGCGGACAAACTCGATAAAATAAAAAATAAAATAATAATAAAAGAGAAAATAAATAAAAGAAAAATTATGACGAAGGGACATGGATCAGAACGTCTCAGAAAAGGAAGATGAAATTTCTTTGTCGTTGGATTCGCGAGAAAGGACCTTTGTCTTGTCAGAATCAGCAACGAACTCAACCTCTTGTGGCATATAGCTTGTGGTGTCGTCATCGGCAGCCTCGGTCTGATCGAAACCAAAGAAGAGTGAGAGGTTACCTAGCTCGTTGTCCTCTTGCTCAGTTCCTCGGGTCGTTTTTGATTTCTTGAAGAAACATGGTACAAACTTCTTGACCACCTTGTCGAGTTTGGAGATCATCTCTCCTTGAATTCAAAGTTGGTCTTGAATAATTATCCTCTCCTCACGTTATTTTGCGATAGTGGCATATAACCATTGGTCCGTATGGTTTCTCATTGGTGCCGTGATTGGCTGAACCAAAGGAGGAATACCGAATGATGATGCATCTGAGATCGAGTGGCGTCGAGGCTCAACAACGTGGCAAGAATTGCGTGCTGCTTTTGCTCGAGCTTTGTTGAAGAAGCTAATCCCTACAATAGGATCTCCCGGTGTACGCATGAACCACATATCCTTAGGAGGGTTAAAAGAAGGGTTACCGTCATGTAAACGAGGAAGGGTCTCGCATGAAAGAAGGATACATTGTGTCTCCTTTGAAGAAGGTGGCGTGAATACGTAAGCGAAAAGCTTGGACTCTTCAAGCCAACCAGCGAGATAACCTTTCCGTTGAAGCCCGGCGAGGTCTAGTTTGTTCTCATATGGAAGCGGTTCTTCATTCTCGAAGTCAACTCCACAATGTAGAAGAATCGCAGTGATAATGCCTCCAAAGTTGTTATAAGAATTGATTTCCTTGCGTTCCTTTGAAGTGTGTTATAGGATTTTGTCGTTTCTAGAATCAATTACTCTAGATGCTATGTAGCATAAGAGGTATCAATCCAAATGGGTTAAGTTCCAAGCACTATGAATACATAAAACTTCTTAATAAAAGCTAAACAAAGTTTTTTTGAGTTTTGATCTAGCAACCTAATTCAAAATTAAAGCAAACAAAACAAGAAACTAAGCAATGCTAATCGATATTAATGCAATGATAAAAAGGCGAATCCAAGGATAGGGTTATGAAATTAGAGTGACCTTATAGCTAATTTATGATGTCCAATTGCTCACACAATGCTAATCCCTAGGGAATGATCACTAATTATGACTAATCCTTTCTCAAGTCACTAATCACTTTGCTAAATATTTAATTAAGAATAAATTCTCATTTGTGATTAAATGAATAACAAGCATTAAAATTAATCTTCCAATCAACCAATAAACATCTTAAACATCCACTCTCATGGGCTAAGCATGTTTATCTCTTAAAAATCTCTTTGGGGGATTTCATCAAACACCTTGTGGGTGTGAAATTCTCTAGCCTTTAGGATAGGCGTGATTAGCCAACCAATACTCACTACGGATTTCTTCCCTTTAGTTGCCCATGCCAAAGCCTTGTAATGAGGCAAATGTCTCACCAAAATAGTCGCTAGAGATGGGTTTCTCTCATTGCCATTGAAAACCATCCCGTTCTTGAAGGTCTTTATAATAGGCTTCAATCCAAGAGCCATCAACTCCATTTCATCAAGTGCCACTGTCCCATGCTCAACCTTGGCGAAGAACATATGAGCTAGTGCTTTGTGCACATATCTAATGGCCGGGTTTCGAATGTTAGAGTTCTTGCTAGTGCCCGGTTGATAACTTCTGGACCAAATGGTTTCCCAAAGATGTTGGAGCTCTTTTTCGGGATAGTAAAAGTGCTCCCCCGCAGGTGCCCTCTTCATTGAAACCAAATATTTCACTAAGCTCATGAAAGGTCACTCTAGTAGTGTGGCGATACAAATTAAACTCAATTATCCCATGCCCGGTTTTCGCATTTGCTCGCGTATCCCCTTCGTCATAGAAGGCCACCTTAAGAGATGCAAGGAATTTTCAAGTTTGCACTTGGTGAGCTTGATCCATCATTCCAAAAAATTTCCAAGTCCCATGTTGTTGAAGATGATCTTCACATCATTGAGTATTCCCATCTTCTCCGACACTATGGGATCCACAAACTTTCCTTGCTCAAACCCCATGGCCATAAACTTCTTTAGACATTCGGATTCGGTTGGGTGGTTCGTCTTTTTTACCGTCTCCAAGCTCTCTTCTTTATCCTCACGTGCAATGACACATTGGGATTTACCCGGCGTGCGGGTTTTACCCTTTACTAGACCGCAAGTGTACGACACACGCAGTAGTATTTAGGAATCGAATCAACGGGGAACGTTGTTCAATTTCTAACGAGTTTTAACTTATGTCTAGACGAAAAATATATTTTTATTGTTTTGTCACGTCGTAGCAAGAGAAATAAACTAAGTTAAGCAATGAAAATAAATCTAATCTAAGTGAACAGTAGCAAGCAATAATTATTTCGAGGTTGTGAATCAATTAAACAAAGCGTTGGGCAATCAGGAATTTTCTAAGGTTTATGGCCGATTTTTACGAGGAAATTTCTAGGATTTCTAAAGCTACTTTTGTCGACTTTGGGTTTTTGAACTTGGAACACATACGCTGCGTGTAGTCTACTCCTGTAATCCTACACACCTACTCACTTCAGTACTCGGACGGTAGCTTTCGTCTCCGCCCGCGCAAGAAGTGAATGATACTCTCAAATGTCGTTTACGCCCACAATTCCTCTGTAAGTATACTTTTGAAATCTTACGACGGATTTGCTCGTCTACCCTAGGTCAACCGATTAGATACAACACTCTCGTGGCTCTAAAGCGCCTAATTTCAGTTGCTAAGACGGTTAGTCAAGCAACGGATTAACAACAAGGATAAAACGAAGAACCGTAATCGTATCCTAGACTAAAAACCTAATAAGAATCGCACCATAAATCCCCCTTCAAACCCCTTTCATCCAACAAGAGAATTACTCAGCCATAGCTGAGGTAAACATATTCAATAAATTCAAGAGAAAACAGTGCAGAAAAAGAGATGGAGAAAGCTTCTCTATCGAAGAACAATGATGAATAATCCTTCTTCCAATCCTTGAAAAACCAAGAACACAAGTTGCTAGGGGTTTGCCTATGCCAAAAAGCGTGAAAATAATCTAACGTGTCTGTCTAAGAGGCATAAAATAAGTATTTATTGAGGTATTATAGGTTTTGGGTTTGATGAGAAATGACGGTTTTGGCCTCGGTGAAGAAACGAGTCGAATTGGTCGCGACATGCCCTGGCCGTGGGTGCGGGCTCTCCAGAAGTGGCGAAACCAAGTTTATCCAAAAATGTACTTTTGCTCCGAAATGCACTCTTTTATTCCGAGTTACCTGAATCGTCTTTCAAATCTCTAAAATATGAAAATCACTTGAAAACGGAGTTAAAACACCTGCAAATAATATGAAAGTGATCCATAATAATGGTCAAAAACCTGTGTTATCAACTCCGCCAAACTTAGATCTTTGTTTGTCCTCAAACAAAACAGAAATCTAAACTCGGAAAGAGGTTTTCGTAAATATAGGAACTAACAAAATTCTCAGTGACCGTCCTTCTAAACCATAACCAACGTAATGCATCAATCGGGCTTAGTCTAGAAAATTCTCACCAAAGTACTACAACGCTAATCCACAGTATCCGTCATGCGAAAGTCTAACCACATAGATCCTAACTTTCAGTCAACTAGCTCTTAACATTCATTAAAGATTGTGTGATTCTTACCAAAAATATTAGACAAGACAATCGATGCTAGGCATTTAAGGGCAATTTAGAGGTGTTTCGGATTACCGTATTTTCTTCGGAGGATGCTATATATTATGCAAAACAGCAAGAGAGGATGGAGATGTTGGTACCCACAATTTTCAGTCACTCCTTGCTCGCATAAGTGGTGCTGTAAAACTCCTCCTTCGTAGGGACTTTTCTCCCCTGTCGTTCCCCCGGACTTAGATTTTTCTCCGGGTAATGATTCGAACGGCTTCTTACTCCTCACATACTGAAACATAGTTGCCTTGGTAAAAATATAGACTACTCTAAGACTCTTAGGCTTTTATTTTCTTTCCTTTCAGGTTTTTTTTTTTTTTTAGAAAGGGGAAAACGGGAGCCTTAGAGAGTACAAAAATTACCAGTTACAAATGATTTCCAAGGAAACTTTTTAGCTTGATTTTTCGATACCTCCACAACCGAATTCGTCTAGTCTCTTGTCTTTTCGAGTGATTGAAAAACTGTGTCGTTCCTCCCTCTTCGGCTTTTTTTTTTCTTTCTTTAGAAAGGGTTTCGAGTATTTTTTATTTTTTTTTTAGAAAGGGGAAAACGGGAGCCTTAGAGAGTACAAAAATTACCAGTTACAAATGATTTCCAATGAAACCTTTTAGCATGATTTGTCGATACCTCCACAACCGAATTCGTCTAGTCTCTTGTCTTTTCAAGTGATTGAAAAACTATGTCGTTCCTCCCTCTTCGACGTTTTTGCACATATATGCACATAAGACAACAAGAGAGTTGCATGAGATTTGAACAAATGTTAAGTTTCGGGTGGGATACCGGCTAAAGATGAACCGATCATCAAGGACAACAAAGAGTGGTAAAAAATTAAAAAGATATCCTAGATGTATGACTCGTTGTCTCGCCTAAAACAATTGATAAGAAAATTAAATATAGGTTGAGTCCAAATAAAATGAGCTATTATATCCTGTCATAAATAATTTCTATGGCTCGAAATCCTCAAAGGATATCGCATTGAAAGCACTCTAGCTACCGCCTAGTCTAGTACTAAACCACAAAAGAGCTAGCACGAGGAAATAGCGTAGAAGCACACTGGTCTATATCATCATAGATTTTGTTCTTATGTTCCTGAAAAATACTTAATAAAAATACTACACGAGGTCTTAAAAATTCAGCGAGAATTAAAAAGATCCAAAGAAAAGAAAAATAGATTAGTCATGGATAAACATCCTCCCCCAGACTTAAATCACAATGTCCTCATTGTGAAAAAGTTGGTGAAAGGATGGTAAAATCATTAAAATAAAAGATAAGGTGAAAGAGATCGATTAAACCGTGGTGATAAAGTGTATGGCTAGGCGTCGCCTGAGCCATCTGTCCCAGAGTCGGGCGTGTTGCCATCGAACTGGTGGTGCTCTTCGAGGAAACGCATCATGCGCATGTATCGTCTCTCTTGTCATGCTATCTTCTTCTCCATGGCTGCGTATTCTGGTCCATGTACTATCTTCTTCTCTATGGCTGCGTATTCTAAGCCCTAAACATCCTTAATCATCTAATCATGAAATCAATCATCTCTCACATGGGATTTGAGGGTTTGTTCATGATTAGTGATTAGGTATTTTCTTGAATGATTAAGGATATTTAGGGCTTAGATCATTTTCTCCCTCTCTTATTATAATGCTCTTAGTGCTAGATTAAGATTGAGAGAGTTAATCTAGACCATATGGCATTTCATGCACACCAAGTGTTTGATGAAATTTCCATACCAATTAGATAAGAGATTTTATTTGTTTAGCCTATGAGAGTAGTTGTCTAAAGAGTATTATGGCCATTGGAATTCAATATTAATGCTTGTCGATTATCTTTTCACAAACGAGAGTTTGTTCTTGATTAGTTAATTAACAAAGTGATTAAGGCCATGAGAGTGGATTAGTCTTGTTTTATCATTCTAAACCTAGGGAAAAATGCTTGTTTGTGTTAATTAGCACCCTTGATCAATCAATGAAGTCACCCAAGTCAATAACCTCACCCTAGAGCTTGCTTTAATCATTAGTCAATCTCGTTTAGCACTTGTTAACTTATTTGCTTTGCTAAATTTGAATTAGGTTGCTAGAACTTAAACTCAAAACACTTTGTTTGCTTGAATTAGAAAGTATCTTGCATTCTTGTTGCATCAAACTAGACCCTAGATTGGATTGACACCTAAAACACTACAATGACATGTGAATTTAGGATTGATTCTTGAGTAGGTAAAATCATATTTATCAATTGGCGCCGTTGTCGGGGACTCGCTCCCCAAGGAACAATTGATGTTAGTAAGCATTTTGAGACAAGGGATTGAAGCCTTGAGAGGTTTGGAGGACGCTAAGGGATTGACGGGTAGAAAGCTACCATGGTTCGCGGATTTGGTAAATTACCTAGCTTGTGGAAGAGAGCCGCCTAACTTGGAGGGCTACAAGAAGAAGAAGTTATTTCATGACATCACAAGGTACTATTGGGATGAACCGTTCTTGTACAAGTTGTGTTCGGATGGTTTATGTAGAAGGTGCGTGGCGGAGGAAGAAACGATCGGGATCTTGTTCCATTGCCATGGTTCGACCTATGGATGTCATTTTGCTTCATTCAAGACAACGACAAAAGTTCTCCAATCCAGTTTTTGGTGGCCTAGCTTGTTCAAGGACGTCACACTTTTGTCACCGCTTGTGATGCGTGCCAAAGGAAGGGTAACATTGCTAGGAGGGACGAGATGCCCCAAAATCTCATTCTTGAGGTCGAGATCTTTGACGTATGGGATATTGACTTTATGGGTCTATTCCCTTCTTCATATGGGAACCAATACATCTTGGTAGCGGTGGACTACGTGTCTAAATGGGTTGAAGCAATCGCTAGTCCAACCAATGATGCTAAGGTAGTTCTCAAGCTCTTCAAGACCATCATTTTTCCGAGGTTTGGGGTTCCAAGAGTTGTGATTAGCGATGGGGGTAGCCACTTCATCGACAAGGTCTTCGAGAATCTACTCAAGAAGCACGGCGTTAGGCATAAGGTGGCCAAGCCATATCACCCTCAAACAAGCGGCCAAGTAGAGGTTTCAAACAGATAAATCAATGCCATATTGGAGAAGACCGTGGAAAGTTCGAGAAAGGATTGTGCTAAAAAGTTAGACGATGCATTGTGGGCTTATCGGACGGCATTCAAAACACCTCTCGGGGCTACACCATTCAATCTTCTCTACGGGAAGTCATGCCACTTACCACTCGAGCTTGAGTACAAGGCCATGTGGGCCGTGAAGCTACTAAACTTTGATCTCAAAATGGCACAAGAGAGGCGTTTGATCCAACTTCAAGAACTCGATGAGATTAGGCTTGAAGCATATGAGAGCTCCAAGATCTACAAATAACGGACTAATGTCTTCCATGACAAGAACACTGTGCGCAAGGACTTCAAGGAAGGAGACCAAGTCTTGCTCTTTAACTCGCGTGTCAAGTTGTTTCCCGGGAAGTTACGCTCTAGATGGTCCGGCCCCTTTGTGATTAAAGAAGTGAGATCTTATGGAGCCGTTGTTCTTGTGTACAGGAATGGGGAAGAATTTGTTGCGAACGGCCAAAGACTCAAATCGTACCACGTCAACGAAATCATTACGGAGGGAGTCTCACTTCTTCTTGATGATGCTTCTACCGCTTGAAAGTGGTAACAAACGCCGAACTTAGTGACGTTAAACAAAGTGCTATTGGGAGACACCCCAAGCTTATCATTGTATATACTTCTAGGATTCTTATTTTCTCTTTTTTTCGTAGTTCGTTTTGATGTTTTTGTTAAGTGTTCTAGGGACTCCAAGGTCGATGAGGCAATACTGATGTGTCACACCGATGAGTGACATCGGTATAACCATGCCGGGGGAAAAATAGGAGCAATATCGAGGTAACAAATCAGTGCAACAAATCGGTATCCAAACCGAGGGAAATTTTCTTAGCACCGATATGTTCCACCGAGGAGTGACATCAGTACAAGTGTTGCCATGCTGAGGGAAGTTCAATACCGACGTGTCTCACCGATATGTGACATCGGTACGGCCACGCCGGGAAAAATAGGAGCAATACCTATTTGCAAGTCTCGAGATCAATTACTCGATATACTATTGCTAGTATATGCTAGTATAAGCGATTCAATCCAATGGGTAGTGTTTCAAGGCACCAAGAATACAAAGGACTTCTTAAGTTAAGCGAAATAAGCAAGAGTTGTTGTTTATCTAATGAACTAAGAAACTTAAAGTAAGAACAAGAAGTAGCAAACTAAACAAGTTGTAATGCAAGAAATATAAACGAAATCAAGGATGGGATAATCGAATTTAGATGATCCAAGACTAATTCATGATGCTCAATGAACAAACAAAACTATTCCTAGGCAATGATCTTTAAGTGTGACTAATTCTCTCTCAAGACATTAATCACCATGTTAATTACTAATTCAAGATCAAACTCTCATTTGTGAATTACTAACTAGCAAGCATTAAGTGTAAACAATCAAGATCAACCAAATATACACCCTATACAAGAACTCTCATAGGCTAGGAATGCATATCTCTTGATTAGCTTATCAAGGCATTTCATCAAACACCTTGTGGGTGTAAAATGCTCCTTGGTCTACATTGGCTTTCTCAAGCCTAATCTAGCATTAAGACCACTAATCAAGAAGAGAAACAAGATAATCTAACCCTAAGCATCATAAATCAATCTTGGAATCACCCTAACTCTAACTCATTCTCAAACTCTAAGAACTACTCACTAATAACCATGGTTTCAACAAGTCTCATAAAAGAAGAGTTAAAACCCATGATCAATTGATTGGATGATTAGAAAATTGAAGATAGATGGATAGATTCAAAGAAAACAATACTCAAATGCATAAATAAAACGGATCAATCTCTTACAAATCACTCTAGATCACACGTAGCTACGGGTTTTGCTTAAGAAAAGACTTAACCCATGAAAATTAGGTTTATGGATTTAAATAGTGAATAGTGAATAGTGACGAACTGAGTCGACCCGGTTAAGTTGGGTAAAAAGGGTAGTAAGGGTCAATAACGATGTCACTCATCGGTGCAACATCTCGGTATTGGACCTGGATTTGTGCACCGATGAGGCACACCAATTTGTGACCTCGGTATTGAACCTGAGATTTCTTGATGTCGTGTGAGAAACACCGATGTCACTCCTCGGTATTGCACGTCGGTGTTAAGGCTGATTTCCCTCGGCAGATTTCCGAGGGATTTCCGAGGAAGTATTTCGGACGGACTAGTCCTCGGAAATCCGTCAAAATTATCCCACGCGGATTATGCCTCGGAAAGCCGTCGGTAAATTCGGCCTCGGAAATCCGTCAGAAAATTCCGAGGGATTTCCGACGAGATAGAACCAACAGCCAAAATCCATCAGAAATCCCTCGGAAATGGCCATTTCCGAAGGCTTTCCGACGGATTTGGCCGTCCAAAACGGCCTGTTTTCTTGTAGTGTTCCCACGGTCTTCTCCAATATGGCCTTGATTTGTCGGTTTGAAACCTCTACTTGGCCGCTTGTTTGAAGGTTATATGGCGTGGCCACCTTATGCCTAACCCCGTGCTTCTTGAGTAGACTCTCGAAGACCTTGTTGATGAAGTGGCTACCCCCATCGCTAATCACAACTCTTGGAACCCCAAACCTCGGAAAAATGATGGTCTTGAAGAGCTTGAGAACTACCTTAGCATCATTGGTTGGATTAGCGATTGCTTCAACCCATTTAGACACGTAGTCCACCGCTATTAAGATGTATTGGTTCCCATATGAAGAAGGGAATGGTCCCATAAAGTCAATACCCCATACGTCAAAGATCTCGACCTCAAATATGGGATTTTGGGGCATCTCGTCCCTCCTAGCAATGTTACTCTTCCTTTGGCACGCATCACAAGCGATGACAAAAGCGTGAGCATCCTTGAACAAGCTAGGCCACCAAAAACCAGATTGGAGAACCTTTGTCGCTGTCTTGAATGAAGCAAAATGACCTCCATAGGTCAAACCATGGCAATGGAACAAGATCCTGGTCGTTTCTTCCTTCGCCACGCACCTTCAATATAAACCATCCGAACACAACTTGTACTAGAACGGTTCATCCCAATAGTACCTTGTGATGTCATGAAAGAACTTCTTCTTCTTGTAGCCATCCAAGTTAGGCGGCTCTCTTCCACAAGCTAGGTAATTTACCAAATCCACGAACCATGGTAGCTTTCCATCCGTCAATCCCTTAGCATCTTCAAAACCTCTCACGGCTTCAATCCCATGTCTCAAAACGCTTACTAACATCAATTGCTCCTTGGGGAGCGAGTCGTCGATTGGCACAAGATCTTCAATGCGCATCCTAGACAAGTGATTCGCAACTCCATTCTCGATACCCTTCTTATCGATAATATCCATATCAAACTCTTGGAGTAATAAGATCCATCGCAAGAGGCTTGGCTTGGTATCTTTTTATCATAGATATGCCTTAAAGCGGCATGATCCGTGTAAACGATGATCTTGGAGCCAACCACATAGGACCTAAACTTCTCGATAGCAAACACAACCTCAAGTAGCTCATTCTCCGTGGTAGCATACCTTCCTTGTGCATAGTCAAGTGTCCTACTTGCGTAGTAGATCACGTGAATCTTCTTGTCCTTCTTTTGCCCAAGAATCGCTCCTACTGCATAGTTGCTAGCATCACACATAATCTCAAAAGGGAGACTTGATATATCATGGTTTTTACCCTGTTTAGACCATGATATAAGTCCTTTTATAGAGTCTTTATAGTACTTTGGAGTCTTTTAGAGTCGTTTACAGGTCTTAGCACGAATTGGAGCATTATTGGAATTATTGGAGTTCTATGGAGCATTCTGGAGCGAAAGTGAAGTCTGATGACTAAATGTCCGATCTGGTCGGCAAGCATCGATCGATACCCCTTGGTATCGATCGATACCCGCCGACTTATCATGGGCCGCAACTTTTTGAGAAGTTTGAAGAATTGCAAAAGTGCCCAGAAGACTCTGATAATTACAAGAAGACCCCAAGTCGTGATTTATGTTATAAATAGGAGTTTTAAGCCATCTGTTTAGGCTATGCCTTATTATTGCATTTATTACTTTGGTTAGAGACAAGTCTGATTTCCCTTCGTCCGAGATCAGATCTCTAAACCTTGTTTATTATTCTATTGATGATTTATTCAAACATGTCTTTTGATTCAATTGTCATGTCTGAGTAGATCTACTTTAGGTTTAGGGTTTTCTCATAAAGGATTTCTCTGAATGCTAGGTTAATTATCTGTTTAGGATTCACCATCTGAATTATAGTTCTTCGCTTAGGTTGTGTTCATAGCTAATTCTAGGTTGACGAATCTGGAACTTAGATCTTAGGATAATTGATTAGGCACGACAGTGCGATTAATTACCTGATAGAACCTAAGTGAGCAAATTGATTATTCGCAAAGAAATTTGGTTTAATTGATTTGTGAACATATCAAACCTGTTATTAAAGCTGATTTAGACTTTAGGATTCGCAAAGAAATTTGGAATTCCTAGGATTTAGATTTAGATAGTTTTCGCAACGACAGTTGGTTAATTATACTTTAGTGATTTGAGTTCTAGAACTGCGCTAAATCTGAATCCTGTTAGTTAGTTTATCTGCATTCATTGATTTCCTGAGAAAAACCCTGGGCCTATATTTTCCTGATTGAATTACAACTCGTTTACTGCTTTCTGTTTTCTGCTTAACCTGAATTGCTTAGCTTAGCTTGATTCTACAATTCATTGTGTGATTTCTGTGAGTCCTTGTGTTCGACCCCTAGCTAGACTACAACTACTGCTTTAGTACTGTTAGGGTATTAAATTGAGCATATCAATTTTGGCGCCGTTGCCGGGGATTCAATTTCACCATTAGATTGTAGCTGTCGAGTTTCGACTAAGCCCGCCAGTATCGATCGATACTACCTAGTATCGGTCGATACCGAGGCGATTTTCTATCTGATATCGATCGATACCATCAGTATCGGTCGATACCGTTCGTAACTTTGGATACTAACTTTGGAAGTGAGGCTAGGATTTTCCTATGATGCCATTATTCGCCTACATCCTTTGATACATTGAGAGGGAAGAACCGGGGATTTGGTGGCAAACACCATCAATACTCGCGTCTCATACCTTGAAATGTATATGCTAAGCTGAAAAGAAAAAAAAAATAATAAGAACATAATAAGAAATAAGTCTGGGGGAGAGAAATTGATACAAAAAGGGTGGTTCCTTTGTCATGATATTGTCTGGTAAAGAATCTAGAAGGTTCTTGAATACTAACTGCAGAGATGAAACTGGCGATGATGGTTTTACTTGAACAATGCTGTGGGATTTTGTGTGGAGTCTGGAAAAGCTGCGAATGTCTACGGAGAAGTACATGGTGGTTAGATCGAAAGCTGATCAGGTGACATTTGGGTACTTGGGAAAAGGATCTTCTCGATGGTTCAGGAACAGGTGAGTCTCTACGTTTTCAAACCTCTTTCTCTGTTTAGTCTTTCATTTGCTTGAGGGCAAGCAAAAGTTTAAGTCTGGGGGAGTTGATATATCATGGTTTTTACCCCATTTAAGCCATGATATAAGTCCTTTTTATAGAGTTTGTATAGTGTTTTGGAGTCTTTTAGAGTCATTTACAGGTTTTAGCATGTTTGGAGCTTAATTGGAGTTTTTGGAGGATTCTGGAGCATATCGAGGTGCAGAGTCATGCAGAGACGTCAGAAGTTTGGCATTCGTTGAAGACCTTCCCACCGATGGATTGAGCTCAAATTTGGACACAAGACAGATCATTGGATTAGCTTTCATTTGGAAGTGGACTGAGGCCATTCCAACGGTGCGATCGAAAGTTATGCCAGTTTTCGTGAAGACTGTCTAGTCTGTCGAGCAGAGGAGTCGACGCATAGGATGAGTATCGACCGATACTACATAGTATCGATCGATACTGCTCGAGAAAATAGGAAACACGACTTTTTAGAGGCCTAAAGACCCTGCAACTTGGCCCAGAAGACTTTAATACTTACCAGAAAGCCCAGAACGTGTTTTTAGCCTATATTTAGGGTTTTCAGCCACCTGTTTAGGCTATGCTTTATTTCTGTGTTTGATTTTACTTTGGTTTTAGAGAGACAAGTCTGAATCTCCCTTCGTCCGAGATCAGATCTTTAAACCTTCTTTGATTATTTATTGATGATTTATTCAAACATGTCTATTGATTCAATTGCCATGTCTGAGTAGATCCACTTTAGGTTTAGGGTTTTCTCATAAAGGATTTCTCTGAATGCTAGGTTAATTATCTGTTTAGGATTCACCATCTGAATTATAGTTCTTCACTTAGGTTGTGTTCATAGCTAATTCTAGGTTGACGAATCTGGAACTTAGATCTTAGGATAATTGATTAGGCACGACAGTGCGATTAATTACCTGATAGAACCTAAGTGAGCAAATTGATTACTCGCAAAGAAATTTGGTTTAATTGATTTGTGAACTTATCAAACCTGTTATTAAAGCTGATTTAGACTTTAGGATTCGCAAAGAAATTTGGAATTCCTAGGATTTAGATTTAGATAGTTTTCGCAACGACAGTTGGTCAATTATACTTTAGTGATTTGAGTTCTAGAACTGCGCTAAATCTGAATCCTGTTAGTTAGTTTATCTGCATTCATTGATTTCCTGAGAAAAACCCTGGGCCTATATTTTCCTGATTGAATTACAACTCGTTTACTGCTTTCTGTTTTCTGCTTAACCTGAATTGCTTAGCTTAGCTTGATTTTACAATTCATTGTGTGATTTCTGTGAGTCCTTGTGTTCGACCCCTACACTTACTACAACAACTGCTTTAGTATCTTAGGGTATTAAATTGAGCATATCAATTTTGGCGCCGTTGCCGGGGATTCAATTTCACCATTAGATTGTAGCTGTCGAGTTTCGACTAAGCCCGCCAGTATCGATCGATACTACCTAGTATCGGTCGATACCGAGGCGATTTTCTATCTGATATCGATCGATACCATCAGTATCGGTCGATACCGTTCGTAACTTTGGATACTAACTTTGGAAGTGAGGCTAGGATTTTCCTATGATGCCATTATTCGCCTACATCCTTTGATACATTGAGAGGGAAGAACCGGGGATTTGGTGGCAAACACCATCAATACTCGCGTCTCATACCTTGAAATGTATATGCTAAGCTGAAAAGAAAAAAAAAATAATAAGAACATAATAAGAAATAAGTCTGGGGGAGAGAAATTGATACAAAAAGGGTGGTTCCTTTGTCATGATATTGTCTGGTAA
Source organism: Eutrema yunnanense (assembly GCA_002933935.1). Lineage (NCBI taxonomy): Eukaryota > Viridiplantae > Streptophyta > Magnoliopsida > Brassicales > Brassicaceae > Eutrema > Eutrema yunnanense. The sequence goes on along the minus strand of PKML01043707.1, from coordinate 19,424 downwards.
AGAATCTAGAAGGTTCTTGAATACTAACTGCAGAGATGAAACTGGCGATGATGGTTTTACTTGAACAATGCTGTGGGATTTTGTGTGGAGTCTGGAAAAGCTGCGAATGTCTACGGAGAAGTACATGGTGGTTAGATCGAAAGCTGATCAGGTGACATTTGGGTACTTGGGAAAAGGATCTTCTCGATGGTTCAGGAACAGGTGAGTCTCTACGTTTTCAAACCTCTTTCTCTGTTTAGTCTTTCATTTGCTTGAGGGCAAGCAAAGGCTAAGTCTGGGGGAGTTGATATATCATGGTTTTTACCCTGTTTAGACCATGATATAAGTCCTTTTATAGAGTCTTTACTGTATTTTGGAGTCTTTTAGAGTCTTTTACAGGTCTTAGCACGTTTGGAGGATTATTGGAAGTATTGGAGCTTTCTGGAGCATTTGGAGCAGAGTTAAAGATCGTGTTGCTGAGTACCTGTTTTCACGGCCAGTATCGATCGATACCCCCTGGTATCGATCGATACCCAGCACAGCAGACACGACATCGCGACTTAATGAAGAGTTGAAGAATTGCAACTTGGTCCAGAAGTCTCTGATAATTACAAGAAGACCCCAACTCGTGTTTTAGGTTATAAATAGGAGTTTTCAGCCATTGTTTAGGCTATGCCTTTTATTGCTTTCTATTACTTTGGTTTTGAGACAAGTCTGATTTCCCTTCGTCCGAGATCAGATCTCTAAACCCTTTTTACTATTCTATTGATGATTTATTCAAACATGTCTATTGATTTAATCTTCATGTCTGAGTAGATCCACCTTAGGTTTAGGGTTTTCTCATAAAGGATTTCTCTGAATGCTAGGTTAATTATCTGTTTAGGATTCACCATCTGAATTATAGTTCTTCGCTTAGGTTGTGTTCATAGCTAATTCTAGGTTGACGAATCTGGAACTTAGATCTTAGGATAATTGATTAGGCACGACAGTGCGATTAATTACCTGATAGAACCTAAGTGAGCAAATTGATTACTCGCAAAGAAATTTGGTTTAATTGATTTGTGAACATATCAAACCTGTTATTAAAGCTGATTTAGACTTTAGGATTCGCAAAGAAATTTGGAACTCCTAGGATTTAGATTTAGATAGTTTTCGCAACGACAGTTGGTTAATTATACTTTAGTGATTTGAGTTCTAGAACTGTGCTAAATCTGAATCCTGTTAGTTAATTAGACTGCATTCATTGATTTCCTGAGAAAAACCCTGGGCCTATATTTTTCCTGATTGAATTACAAATCGTTTACTGCTTTCTGTTTCCTGTTTAACCTGAATTGCTTAGCTTACCTTGATTTTACAATTTATTGAGTGATTTCTGTGGATCCTTGTGTTCGACCCCTAGCTAGACTACAACTACTGCTTTAGTACTGTTAGGGTATTAAATTGAGCATATCAAGACTCCAATCCGGTGCTTGCACAATGGGATCACTCACAAAAGACTTCTTGATCTCCAAAATTGCCTCACGGCATTCTTCATCGAAGTTAAACTCTACTTCCTTGCAAAGAAGCCTTGTGAGTGGCCTTACTATCTTTGAAAAGTCTTTGATGAACCTCCTATAGAACCCGGCATGACCCAAGAAGCTCCGGATATCCTTAACCGGCATTGGCGGTTCCAAACCCACCATAACCTCGATCTTGGCCTTGTCTACTTCGATTTCTTTCTCCAAAATCTTGTGCTCGAGGACGATACCTTCACGAACAATGAAGTGACATTTCTCCCAATTCAAGACGAGATTCGCTACCTCGCACCTAGTGAGTACCTTGCAAGGATTGGAAAGACAAACACCAAACGAAGAGCCATATACAGAAAATCGTCAATAAAGACCTCAACCATTTCTTCGATCAAATCCGAAAATATAGACATCATACACCGTTGAAAGGTTGTCGGTGCATTACATAACCCGAACGGCATTCTTCGATAGGCGAAGGTACCATAGCGGCATGGGAATGTTATCTTTTTTTTTATCATTGGGATGTATCGGGATTTGGAAGAATCCCAAATACCCGTCAATAAAGCAATAGTATGGGTGGTTTGCAAGTCTTTCAAGCATTTGGTCAATAAATGGGAGTGGGAAGTGATCTTTCCTAGTGGCGGAGTTAAGTTTTCGATAATCAATACACATCGTATGACCGGTTATGGTTCTAGTGGGTACTAATTCATCTTTTTCGTTCTTCACAACCGTCATTCCTCCCTTTTTAGGCACCGCATGGACCGGGGACACCCTCCTACTATCGGAGATATGATAGATAATCCCGGCATCTAGAAGCTTTAGAATCTATTTCTTAACGACTTCTTTCAAATTTGGATTTAACCTCCTTTGATGTTCGATAGAAATCATCGATTCATCTTCTAGATGTATCCTATGTGTGCAAAGAGTAGAGGAAATGCCTTTGATGTCATCCAAGGAATAACCAATGACTTTCCTATACTTCCTCAATTCGTTGAATAGGGAGGACAATTCATCTTCTTTCAAGTTTTCATTTACTATGACCGGGTATGACTCGTTTGGACCTGGGAAAGCGTACCTTAGCCCAACGGTAAAGTGGTTTGAGGTCGATTTTAGGAGCTTTGAGTTCACTCCAATCATCATCCACGCTAGTCTTACCATTGCTAGCTTCTTGCCCGTTCTCATCTTTCTCCACTTCCAAAGCAAAGCTCTCTTGGACCGAGCTTATTGTGGAGTCGTCTTCACCCTTCATCCCTTGAAGACCCAAATCGAGGACCATGACTTCACCAACCATTGGCTTGTGTGAGTCCAAAATCTGCTTGTAACCCTCACTAGCTTCATCCAATACTCGTGTTCACTATGATCCTTGACCAAATCAACTTGCAAACTGTCCTCAAGATTCAATTCTTCCAAGAGCTCGTCCGCTAATTCATCTATCGCTTCGATGTAGAATACTTGCCCATCGATGATGGGTCTCTTCATCGCTTCATTAATGTCAAACTCTAGTACCTCGTCCTTGCCCAAGTGAAGATCGATCTTTCCTTTTCTCACGTCAATGATCGCACCCGCGGTTGCCAAGAAGGGTCTACTGAAAATCAAGGGGTCCTTGGGTTCTTCGTCCATTTCGAAGACCACGAAGTCTGTTAGAACAATGAAGTCTCCAACCGCGATTGGCAAATCTTCAAGTAGCCCAATTGGTACTCTAACGCTTCTATCCGCAAGGATTAAGGAAATCATACAAGCTTTGTACCTCTTGAGTCTTAATCTTTTAGCAACGGATTGCGGCATTAGACTCACGCTAGCTCCTAGATCGCAAAGGCAATTGTCGAAAGCAAGAGGTCCCAAGGCGCACGGGAGTATGAAACTACCCGGATCTCCAAGTTTATTTGGTACTACCTTCTTTTGGATTATGGCACTACAATCATGTGTCAATACAACCATGGACTCCATCTCTTTAGCTCTTCCTTTCACGGTATCCTTTAGGAATTTGGCATATTGAGGCACAAGCAAAAAATGCATCAACCAAAGGCATGGTGAGCTCGACCTTCTCCATTTGTCTATCAAACACCGCCTTGTACTTCTACATAAATTGTTTCTTAAAGCATCCGGGAAATGGTAGCTTAGGCACATCAGGTGGTGGTGGGACAAATAGAGTTTCTCTCTTCTTCGGCTTCTCTTAAGCAACAACTTTGGTCTTGATCTCCTCAACCCGTTTACCCTTGTCTTCGCATTCCAAAACCGTGTCTTCAACTACCACTTCATCTTGAATCTCAAGTTCCACCCCCCCCCCACTTTGGTTCTCAATGTCCTCGTTGAGATTGGATAGGGCTTCTCTAGTGGGTAGGACCGTGCCACTTCGTAGTGTGATGGCGTTTACATACTCCTTAGGGTTAGTCTCGGCCTTTCCTAGTAGTTGACCTTGTGGCCATGAAGAGGAAGCGACTCCTTTGCCCTCGAGTTGCTTAACCATGAAGCTCAACGTCTCGAGCTTGGAGTTTAGATCGTTGTAAGAACAATCGACCGGTGTATTGATCTCTGCTTGTCCCTTGAGGAGTTGTTGAAACATGGTGTTCAAGTCAAGCTCTTGCGGTTTAGACGTAGTTGCTTGACCTTGGGGAACGAATCCTTGTTGAAACACGGGCGGTGCATTGAAAGGTGCTTTGTCTTGAAACCCACCTTGGTTTCCTTGGAAAGTGTTCTTTGGAACATAGCATTGGTTGTTGGATGCTTTCCCTTGTTGTTGTGGAATAAAATGCTTTTGTTGACCACCTTGGTTCCCTTGTTGTTGTTGAGAGTAGATTTGGTCTTGTGGATTCTCCACATTGGTGTTCCGGTAGGAGAAATTAGGATGGTTCCGGGAATTGTTGTTGAAACCCCGTTGATAGCCTTGATTACCCACAAAGTTCATCTCCTCTTGGGTGGTGCCTTCTACAACCTCATCTTGATAACCTTCGTTGTCGATCTTCTCGTTGAGGCTCTTCAATTCCTTGGCCCTCTTTTGCTCATCAACGTCGCTAGTGGTTCTTGTTGCGCGGTCATAATCATCCCCATACGTACCATCGTTTTGAGCAAGGTTCTCCACGAGGTCCATCGCATCAACCACTCATTTTGCCAAGAAGTTTCTGTTAGAGGCGGTGTTATATAGCATATGTATCTTTGGTAAGGCACCACGGTATATCGTACTCAAAGGCGAGGCATCCGAGAATCCGTGGTGTGGACATTAAGTGGTGTAGCTCCTACATCTCTCCCAAGCTTCATTAAAGGTCTCATGGTTCCGTTGAGTGAAACTAGAGATGTCATTTCTCAACTTCCCGGTTCGTGAAGGTGAGAAGAACTTCGCCAAAAATGCTCTCTTGCACTCATCCCAAGTGGTGATCGAACCTTGAGGAAGACTCTTTTTCCATTGATGGGCTTTCTCACCGAGAGAGAAGGGGAAGAGTCTCAACTTGAAGCTATCCTCTGATACACCGTTCATCTTTGTAAAGCCACATATCCGATCAAACTGATCAATGTGGTCAAGAGGGTCTTCTATGGCCAAACCGTGAAACTTATTGTTTTGGACCATGTTAATCAAGGCGGCTTGCACCTCGAAGTTGTTAATCTCGACCGAAGGAGCTCGGATACTTTGGCGATTCCGGTGAGCGTTCGCGGCATCACCCGCACCAACCACATCGTGAACTCTAGGAGGGTGGTTTGGAGCCCTCACGTTATGGGCGGGTGGGTGTGGGTTTTGGTCGTTCGCTCTTTGACCTTGGTGGTTTCCATTACCACCTTGCCTATGATGTGGAAGGTTGTCCACATTGTCATGAATGTCCCCAAGTGGAACATTTTCAAAGTGATCCATGTCGATCTAACCTTGTTGTAGTATCACACGTGCTTCCCTTGCTCTAACCCAGCGATACGAGCGATGTATGTCGTCCCTCGTTTCAACTAGGTCGTGGTTGCCTCACGTATGCATACACCTCTAAGATTGAGAGATAGCAATGGAAAGTGAAAGACATTTGTAATCAAAGAGAAAGTGAAACTTAATCTGAAAAAGAACCTAAATCTCAATGTTGAAATCAAAACTCAATTGGAAATGGCGCCAAATTGATGAAGGACTTTTGCAAGTCTCGAGATCAATTACTCGATATACTATTGCTAGTATAAGAGGTTCAATCCAATGCGTAGTGTTTCAAGGCACCAAGAATACAAAGCACTTCTTAAGTTAAGCAAAATAAGCAAGAGTTGTTGTTTATCTAATGAACTAAGCAACTTAAAGTAAGAACAAGAAGTAGCATACTAAACAAGTTGTAATGCAAGAAATATAAACGAATTCAGGGATGGGATAATCGAATTTAGATGATCCAAGACTAATTCATGATGCTCAATGAACAAACAAAACTATTCCTAGGGAATGATCATTAAGTGTGACTAATTCTCTATCAAGACATTAATCACCATGTTAATTACTAATTCAAGATCAATCTTTTATTTGGGAATTACTAACTAGCAAGAATTAAGTGTAAACAATCAAGATCAACCAAATATACACCCTAGACAACTACTCTCGTAGGCTAGGAATGCATATATCTTGATTAGCTTATCAAGACATTTCATCAAACACCTTGTGGGTGTGAAATGCCCCTTGGTCTAAATTGTCTTTCTCAAGCCTAATCTAGCATTAAGACCACTAATCAAGAAGAGAAACAAGATAATGTAACCGTAAGCATCATAAATCAATCTTGGAATCACCCTAACTCTAACACATCCTCAAACTCTAAGAACTACTCACTAATCACCATGGTTTCAACAACTCTCATAAAAGAAGAGTTAAAACTCATGATCAATTGATTGGATGATTAGAAAATAGAAGATAGATGGATAGAATCAAAGAAAACAATACTCAAATACATAAATAAAAAGGATCAATCTCTTACAAATAAGTCTATATCACACATAGCTAGGGTTTTTGCTTAAGAAAAAAGACTTAACCCATGAAAATTAGGTTTATGGGTTTAAATAGTGAATAGTGGCGAACAGGGACAAACTGGGTAACGACTCGGTTTAGTTGGGTAAAAAGTGTAGCATGGGTCAATACTGATGTCACTCATCGGTGCAACATCTCGGTATTAGACCTAGGTTTTTGCATCGATAAGGCACACCGATTTGTGACCTCGGTATTGAACCTGAGATTTCTTGATGTCGTGTGAGACACACCGATGTCACTCCTCGGTATTGCACGTCGGTGTTAAGGCTGATTTCCCTCGGATTTCTCCCGGGAGTTGCACCAATATGTTGTCTCGACTTGTGACCTCGGTATTGAGGAGAAAGAGTGCTACCGAAGAAGCACACCGATGTGTGACGTTGGTGTAATCCCCTGAAGCTCCAACACCGATGTTACTCCTCGGTGCTAGACATCGGTGTTAAGCTCGATTTCCCCCAGTTTCAATACCGATGAGTCACACCGATATGTGACCTCGGTGTAGTCCCCTGAGGCTTCAACACCGATCGGTCATACCGATATGTGACCTCGGTATTGGCTTGCTGAGAATCCTCATGACTTTGGCTTCGTCTCCTTGTCTCCAATCCGATTGGCCTCACGTCCTGAGTCTCGAGTCTTCTCCAAAGTACCTAAAATACGTCCCAAAACATGCCAAACTTCCTAGGACCTAATGCAAACACCTAATACTCTAATTCAAACCAAAATGCCAAAGAAAGCTATGATCATGCATGCAAATGACTAAAAGTGTTAACCAAAATGCAAGGTAGAACATGTAAAATGCATGAATATCAAGAATCATCCCATATATCAATCTCTAGGTGTCCCGAGGAGGCTGATATACCTATCTTTTACATGATTTTTATATGGGTTTTAATATATTATCTAAGTATTTTTATGCCGTTTTATGGATTTAGAGTTAGTTTTCTCGTATTTGTAGTATTTAGAGATTTTACAGGTCGAAACATTAAAATGATGAATCATGGAGAAAAATCACTAAATCATGTTCATGCCATTTTAAAAAGTCAATCATCGGTGCAACATCTCAGTATTGGACATGGGTTTTTCACCGATGAGGCACACCGATTTGTGACCTCGGTATTGAACCTGAGATTTCTTGATGTCGTGTGAGACACACCGATGTCACTCCTCGGTATTGCACGTCGGTGTTAAGGCTGATTTCCCTCGGATTTCCCCCGGGAGTTGCACCAATATGTTGTACCGACTTGTGACCTCGGTATTGAGGAGAAAGAGTGGTACCGAAGAAGCACACCGATGTGTGACGTCAGTGTAATCCCCTGAAGATCCAACACCGATGTCACTCCTCGGTGCTAGACATCGGTGTTAAGCTCGATTTCCCCCTGTTTCAATACCGATGAGTCACACCGATATGTGACCTCGGTGTAGTCCCCTGAGGCTTTAACACCGATCGGTCATACCGATATGTGATCTCGGTATTGGCTTGCTAAGACTCCTCATGACTTTGGCTTCGTCTCCTTGTCTCCAATCTGATTGGCCTCACGTCCTGAGTCTCGAGTCTTCTCCAAAGTACCTAAAATACGTCTCGAAACATGCCAAATTTCCTAGGACCTAATGCAAACACCTAATACTCTAATTCAAACCAAAATGCCAAACAAAACTATGATCATGCATGCAAATGACTAAAAGTGTTAACTAAAATGCAAGGTAGAACATGTAAAATGCATGAATATCAAGAATCATCCCATAGATCAATCATGGAGAAAAAAACACTAAATCATGTTCATGCCATTTTACAAAGTCAAAAAGACGAGCCAAGCACCTAAAACTCAAGAAAAGTGAATTTCTCCAATTGGACAGTACAGATGCATCAGAAGTTTCATGTTCGTTGGATGCCTTCCCCAGAATGGATTGAGATGAAATGTGGAACCAAGATATAATTTTGAGTTAACTTTCATCTGAAATTTGTTTCAAGTCATTTGGAGCTGTAGTGAGGAAGTTACATCAATTCTACTGGAGACATGCCCGTCTGGCTCGCAAAGAAAGCAATGCATGAATAAAGCCCAAGCTCGGTCCAGGGGATCGGCCCGGAGAGTTTTCTTCTCACCCGACGCCCACACCATGGGTCAGGAGCTCGACCCAGATCCTTGGCCGACCCTGCACCTCTACGAATTAATATTTCCTTTTTTGATCTAGAGTAAACCCAAGCCGACTTAGGTCTTCTCTAAACCCTATATATACTTGTTTCTAGCCTCTAGCACCTAAGAGGAACCACAACAAACACATCTATCATAATAAAACCGCAGCCATAATTTCTTTTCATAGTTTTTATTCTAAAAGATTCTAAGAGGAGTTCTTCCCCTTTGTTCAAAGATTTTCGGTTTGATCTTCTTTAACCCTTATTCTTTTAATAAAACAATGAATTCCCTTTACTTTCTCTGCGTGTTTACTTTCATTATGTGCGAGTAATTCACTTGTTAGGTTATGGGTTTTTCAATAAGTGCATAACATGTTAATTTGATATCGAACGTTTAAAAAGGGTTTATCATATGGTTCTTCACCTTTATTTTCTCTAATTGATGATTGCTTGGTTGGCCATGTAGTGATCTAATGTTTGGTTTATATACTCTCCATAAGCTTGTTATATTGCTTGATCTAATATTTGGTGAGCTAGGCGTTTTAACCTTCCAAAAGTCGAGTTAAAAAGTCTAGTGAACAATCTTAACTTGCTCGAACTAATGCATGTTTTCAATCTACAATAATGATATACTATATTTTACTGTTTTTATTACGGATTTTAGTATTTTATGTAAGCATTTTCATTCGGTTTTGTGCTTTTTGAGGTAGTTTTCTCGTATTTGTAGTTTTAAAGTCATAATACGTCAAATCGTCAAAAGGATGCAAAATGGAGCCACAAAAGAGTTTACCACGTCCAACACATGTTTCCAATTCCAAAAGATCAGCCAAGCACCTAAAGCTCAAGAAAGGCGGATTTCTCCAATTGTACAGCACAAATGCATCAGAGGTTTCACCTTCATTGGATACATTCCCGTTGATGGATTGAGATGAAATTTGGTGGATATATATCATTTTGAGTCATCTTTCATATGCAATTGGTTTGAAGTCATTTGGAGCAGTGCTCAGAAAGATACACCGATTTTACTGAAGACGCGTCCGAATTGGGCCTGAGCTCGGCCCAGGAGCTCGGCCTAGAATCTTGGCCGACTATGGAGACCTTGCGACCCAAAAACTTCCTTTTCGTTTTAATGAAATCCTATGTCGACTTTAGGGCTATAATACCGGTTTTTGACTATTTTTATGGATCACTTTAATATCTTATGCATGTGTTTTAACTCTGTTTTCAATGGTTTTCAAATGATTTATATGTTTTAGTATTTTGAAAGACATTTTAGGTAAGTTGGGATAAGAGAGTGCATTTCGGAACAAAACTAGGTTGTTGGATAAAGTCGGACAGTCAGAAGTCTTGCAATTAAAGAAGACCTTCTCATCGTCTGATCATCACCAAATTGGGACGCAACAAAGTAATACAACCAGCTTTCAAATACCATTGGATTGGAGATGATCCAATGGTTGGATCCTTAAATATACCTGAAGCATTGAAGACATACGAAGCTACCCCAAAGAGAAGTCCACCGCGGTAGGAGAGCCCCGACCCGCGACCAAGCTTCATTTCGCCGCGCCTGGAGGAGCTCGACCCGCAGCCAATCACCTGTTCGCCGCGGCCAGAAGCCACTCACCTGCGACCAAGCCCTGCTCGACCAAAACGAGTATTTTCATCACTGGAGGTTAAACCGTCTTTCCACATCAAAGACGCACATCATTAGACATTTTTCTTTTATGCTTTGAGGTACCATGAAAGCTAATGGAACTACTACCACCTCAGAAAGAGACTGTACTGTACGTACGGTAGGCTTAGATCCTGATCCTATTGGCGACAGCAGGACCTTTCTTGTTGTTGGGACAGTTGCTCCTACGCTACTATCGCTCAGCACCCATCAAATGGAAGAAGATGCATGTCTTGAAGAGTTATGCCTCAAGCGCAACGATTTACGCCATAAAACCACTTGGGCTACATTCTTAGCTCAACCAGAGCACGCCTCGAAGTGGAATAAATCCAATTGGATCCCAGATGAAGGAGTTATGCTATTTACAAATCAGGTGTCTCCCAATTTACCCGATTTGGATATAGGTGCATTGATTGGAGGTTTCCGACCGAACCAGGAGGAATTAAGCTACAAACCGACTTGTTCTGGAATCTTGATCCATCAGGGAAAAACCGACAATTAGATGCATCTCATTTTCGGTTCAGACTTGAGAGTTATCGATTTTACAAATCGATGGACCTGCTTTGGACGCAATCCAGCGACTAGGCCAAAGATCGAGTTACACAGCCCAACTCAGGAAAGCTCTAAGCCCAGGACCACTTGGATAATATCAATGGGCCTCTCATGGATCCAGCAAGCTAAAGATCCAACGAAATTCCCATCGGATCCACAAGTTACACCCATTTTCCCAAAACGGGTTGACTTGGTTCTGTTTAAGGAAAGTCCTCGATCCAATGGTTGCTACACCTTGCAAACATATCTATGGTGACCAGGAGAGATTCTAAGGCAACTAAGAAAGCTTCAAAACACCTTACCATGCACCAATACACACAGGATCAGGCGGATCCCCTTGCAAGTATACTTTCCTTTTATGGCTGCGTTCACACTTAGGGCCATAAATGGCCAACGGCTCTTTGCCTTTGAATGCCACGACTTGGGCAACTTTTATGAAGATCAGAATGTTCCAGAGAGGCTCACATATCCTCTCAAACCGTCCAGATACAAGGCGACATCACAGGTTCCTTATTTTGCTGATTTGCTCATTATTGTCCAACGGCTAGTTTTTGATTATCTTTGATTTGTTTCTTGCTAAGAATTTCGTGTAGAGCTTTATATAAGCTCAGCTTAGCTTTCATTTTTAAACCACCTTTCAATCAAGAATTTTATAAAGTATTTTGTTTTTCTTTCAAATAGTGTTTCTTTGCGAAGATTGTTTTGTTCTTTAGAATATTGTGTGCGATTCACTATATTCTCTAGACGCCTCGGATTAAGTTATTTGTGAGATTCAAATAGCTTGTTCGATCAAGGATTGAGGGAGTCAATCACCATCGATTGAGAGAGTCAATCAAACCACCATCTTCCATCTCACCATCGTCCCCACTTCCGCAACAAAGCTTGGAATCTCTCGATCATCGAGTGGTCATAGTATTGGAGTGATTCCGTGNAATCTCTTGATTATCATGTGTCCGTAAGTTTGGTGGATTCCATCTTACATCATTGGTATCAGAGACTAAAAGCTCCTATCCCAGGTTGTGTTCATCCAACCTTTATCTTTCAATTTTCTGTTTTGTTTTGTTTTGTTTCATTCGTAATATCAAAAAAAAATAAAAAAAAAATTTGTTCTTGTTTCAATTCTGTTCTTAGTTATTTTGTTATTTGATTTCTCATAAATTAAAACCAAAATAAAAATTGTGATTTGATTCTTTTCATTCTATTTTGTTCTTGTTTCCTCACAAACTGAAAATCTCAACAAAAAAAAAAAAATTGCTTTAATCATTTGTGCTTTATTCCTGTTTTATTTAAAATCTAAAATCCATAAAAATAATTTTTGCTTGTCGATTTTCTTTTATTATAAACCAAAAAAAATAAAAATAAAAATTTTTCCTTTTGTTTTGTTTGAATTTTCTAATTTGTTTTAGACAAAAAAAAAAAAGGAAACCATCGTTTCTTATTTTGCCATTTATTTCTTTCCATTTTCTTGTTATTTGCTTTTAATTCTCATATATTATCAAAGCACGATTCTGATCTCTTGCTCCTTGTTTTGCGAGGTACTTACAAAACTAAGACGCCATGGATTGTGAAGATGACGAGAGAAGTGAATTTAACACCTCCGAGGTAGATTGGGGTGAAGAATCAAACAACTCGTGTGAGGAAGTGGATGATCATGGCAGCCTGTCATGGAGTGGAGAAACTGATTCTGAAATCAGTTATGAAGGAGAGCCAGAACGTGAGGGAAACGAACCAGAGCATGAAGAATTCGGTTATGAAGATGAAGAATGGCGTGAGGAAGTTGACCCTGAACCACCAGTCCGCTATTCATNTGGAGTGATTCCGTGCTTATATCATTTTGGTATCAGAGCTTTAAAAGCTCCTATCCCAGGTTGTGTTCATCCAACCTTTATCTTTTAATTTTCTGTTTTGTTTTGTTTCATTCGTAATATCAAAAAAAAAAAAAAAAAAATTGTTCTTGTTTCAATTCTGTTCTTAGTTATTTTGTTATTTGATTTCTCATAAATTAAAAACAAAATAAAAATTTTTGATTTGATTTTTTCATTATGTTTTGTTCTTGTTTCCTCATAAATCGAAAATCTCAACAAAAAAAAAAAAATTTTACAAGAAATCATTTGTGCTTTATTCCTGTTTTAATTAAAATCTAAAAATCCATAATAATTTGTGCTTGTCGATTTCCTTTTATTATAAACCAGAAAATAAAAATAAGAATTTTTCCTTTTGTTATTTGAATTTTTGAAATTTATTTTAGTCAAAAAAAAAAGAAGAGAAAGTTAACATACTTTTGAATTTGAATTTGTGCCATTAAACTTGTTGCCTTTTCTGTCATTGTCGAATCTTGAATTATTCATTTTTCTTGTGTATAACTATTGACGTTTAGCTTTTTTCCCTTGTCTCTTTTTGTGAGGATCACTCCAAAAAAAACCAGAAACAATGGAGTACTCGGATGAAGAAGATCATTGGAGTGAAGGAGAAGGACCCGAATACGCCTTAACCTATGAGGAGTCTGATTATGAGGCACCACCATGGCCCGGAGATGGCTATTCAAGCTCTATTTTTGAAGAGGAACAAGGCGGTGGAGAACCTGAACCGGAGCCCCCAGATCACATCTCTTTTTCAGGTCATGGACAAGGACCAGAAGCTTACCTACGGTGGGAGGAGGACATGGATTATTGGCTTCGGTCCCACAACATCCCAAAGGAGGATAGATTGTCCTACGCCATTAACACACTTGTTGGAGATGCTCATACATGGTGGATACAAGAAGAAGCTCGGGCCTACTATCATAATCCGATCATCCATTGGGGTAATCTCAAGCAGCGTATGTACATAGAGTATGTACAGAAGTCCCACAACCGCAACTACATCCCCAAGAGGCATATGTTCCCAACAACTTCAAAAAGATGGATGTCAACACAAAAATCGCAGCCCATTCTTGACCACAAGAACGCCTACTGCCCTGAGCCAGGGAAGGTGATTTCAAACACCTTAAAGAAGCAAACAGAGGCTAAGCAATCATTTCAAATAAAGGAGGTTCAACAAACGCCAAATCCCATACCATTGCTTGAACCGCAAAGCGAACAAGAACAAGGTAAGTCCTCTAACACTCTAAATTTATTTACGTCTAGACACAACTTAGAAATAAATAGAAATCGACAACGATCACCCCGTGGATTCGATCCCTACATACTAATGCGTTTGTTGTGCACTTGCAGCCTAGCTAAATGGTAAAACCCGTGTCAGGAGCGATCCCGACGTATTAGTAAACTATAATAAAACGGGGTTAGGTCGACATGGATAACTTCGGAGAATATTTGATTCAAACACGGTACCAAAACTCTTAGTGATATAGATTCTAGTAAACTCCATGAACTAGAACAAAATAATGTGTGTAGCCTACTTTCGTACATCCTACACACCGATAGGTCTCGTCTTTGGCCGCGTAGAAAATTATGATGACACAAGTACGTTAGTAAATATTCACGGCACTCTATAAGTATACTTTCGAAATCTTATAGCGCGACACGCTCCATATAGATTAATAGTTTGGGTGGTTAAATTCAGCACTTTTGGTGGTTCTTATAACATCTAGGGATCAGCCTGTAGTTCATGACGCTAGATTAATGCATTAAAAATAAGGTATATGAAAGAATTCTAGAATATTGCTAGGTTTACCTTGTGGAATCCTTATCAAACATGTGAATCCCCTTTGATAATCCCTTTAAACCCAACGATAAAACTACTCGAACATAATTAAAGAAAGTAAAGACATAATTAAATAAAGAACAAGAGATTGAAGAAGAAGCTTATCGATTTTAAGAATAAAGTATGGAGAAAACTTCTCTTCCAATTTCTAAAAGTAAAAGCAAAAACTTAAGAATAAAAAGTAATGCAAAAAGTAAACTAAAATGAAACACACTAAGGCACACAAAATAAGGATTCCTAAAACACATATATATAGGTTTTCTCTCTTGTTTTCGTCGGTCTTTAGGGTTTCTCCAAAGTTGGACTTGACGAGATTCGAACGGGCTTGCAAATAGGCTTACGGGACCGAAACAGGGGCTGGCTGCGGGTTCAACATTTCTGACCGCGGCAAACCAGTCCTTGGCCGCTGGTGGAGAGCTTCTGCCAGCAGTGAACTGCCTCTTGGCCGCGGGTGGAGCTGCTCTGGAAGTGGCCGTATGGGACGTCTTGATCTTCATGTAACTTTTGATTGAACTATTGGATCGTCCTAAAATAAAGTTGGAATGGAAAGGTAGCTGGTCCTTCTTGAATATCTCCAAAATTGGGTTGATCAGACGGTGAGAAGAACCTCTTTGGCAGTTGAACTTCTGACGGTTTGACTCTAAGGCGAAAATCTGGTTTTTCTCCAATTTGTAATGCTTTTGCCTAACTAACCTGAAAAGAGTTTTGAAACTACATATATGCGAAAACCGTAATAAAAATATATAAAATCGAGTGAAACACTTATTAAAGTGTTATAAAATAGACGATAAAAATAGGTAAAAATACGGTGTTATCAAGTACCCAACCCGAACCTTAAACATTTTTTAAACCTCATGCATTCTCTCTTGTCATCTTATGTGCAGTTATGTGCAAAAACACCGACGAGGGAGGAATGTCACAGTTTTCAGTCACTCGAGACAAGAGACTAGACGGGCGTGGTAAAGGTGACATCGACAACAAAAGCAGCTCGATTTTTTCTTGGAAATATCAAACTCAATGGTAAATTTCGTGCTCCTAAGACTCTGTCCCAAAAGGCGTTTCCCACATGCGTAAGAAAATAAAAAGCCTGAAAGAGTCTCAGTTGGCCAAGAATTTCAAGAAGGCAAGCCTTGGTTCGTTTGTAAGAATTTTAGACGAGATTCATTTCGAATCCAGCGGAAACACCTAAGTCTGGGGGCATGGCAGAAATATTATGTTACCAGAAAGGAGGAACTCGCAGCAACATCTATGCGAAAGAAGAAGTTACTTGAAAGTTTGGTTATATCTTTCATCCTCCGGCAAAAAAGGTAACCTGGAACACTTTTAACCTCACCTCTAAAAAGCCTTATATATCTAGCCTCGTTAGTCTTGGTTAGTCATTTTGATGAGAAGTTCACGCAAAGTTTAATGAACGTAGATAGCTAGTTGCCTGAAATTTGGGTCTAGATAGTTCAGATTTCGCGTGACGGATACCCTGGACTACCTAAGATTTTTTTGGGCTGAGTTTAGATGGATATGGTTCGAATGGTTATGGTTTAGAATGACGGTCTCTGAGCTTTGTGAGTTCCCATGATTTTCAATTTTCTTTTCGAGCTTTGATTTATGTTTTGTTTGAGGACAACCAAAAATCTAAGTTTGGGAGAGTTGACATAACCCTATTTTACACCTATTTAGACATCATTTCAAGATCTTGTGTAGCAGTTTTAACCTTATTTCTAATGGTTTTCAAGGGATTTCAATGTTTTGGAGTCTCAAAAATCTTTTCATGTAATTTAGGCTAAAGAAGCCCAAAGGGGAGCAAAAGTCCATTTTGGACAGATTTGGACCGCCAAAATTTCGACACCATATGAAGATCTTCTCACCGTCTAATCAAGTTCAATTTTGGACACAAGATAGAGGTCAACCACCTTTCACCTCCGATTAATTGGAGGACGATCCTACGGTTCAATCTCAAGAACCATGAAGAGAAATGAAGTCCTGTCAAGCTGTCTCGGAAATGAAGCATAAGCAAAAAAATGCACCCTGGCCGCGACCAGAAGGGGCGTGCCCACGGCCAGGAGACATCTACCCGCGAACAGCTTCACTTTCTCCCGAATAAAGCCCAACTTCAAGCCCACTTCAAATATGTCACCTGTTTTGCCCAAAGATGAACCCTATCCGCCTCAAGAGACCAGAAGACCCTATAAATACCATGTTTAGGGTGTCACCACGAAGATACACCTTACACACTTCAATAATCACTTCATAATAAGCATAGATCGAGACTTTATAGCTTTTAACCGTTTTCCGATCTTTTTTCTTTGGAGGCAGATCTCAACTATGTATTTCATAGAGAAGATTTTGAAACCCTCTTATTTCTTTATTCTTAATGTTTTTGCAATTCTTTATTAATCTAATGATGTTTTGCAATTCAATGTATGAGTAGTTTACTTGTTGGGGTTTAAGGGTTTTCGAAGGGTTTAATCATGGATCTATCATATTAGGTTGTTAGAATTAGGATAATTATTTCAGTTCTTCGTTATCTTCTTGTTTGTTAATGCATGTTGCTTGATTGATCACCTAGTAACCGATCTAAGGAAGATAAAACCACTAACGTGCTGAATTTATTAACCTAAGCTAGAGTAAGCGAACAATTGTGTTATAAAATACGAAAGAATACTTATAGGGCTTTGTGAGCGCATATTGCTGATCTGATTGCGTAGTTACCAACGAAAACTGAGTAACTAAGTTATTTAGGTATATGTGTTTAGTTATATGAGAGTAAGTTAAAATACAATTTCGTGTTTTAGTTCTTGAACTCAGTCGACTAAGTCGCTAGAAATCCTATCTACCACTTGTTTGATTCGATCCATGAACCCCATAGAAGTTCTTGCTGCCCAACATTTATAATAATTGAATTTACACTGTTTAGTTTCTGTTTTGTTATTTTATTTTCTTTCCTGAATAAACCGTGACACTCACTCTGAAATTTGATAAACTAGGGATTGACCCCCGCGCTTCGCGCAGGCTTATTTTATATTCATATATTATAAATTTGTTTATATGCTATTTTTTAGGAAATAATTTTTTTTTTAATTTCGAATTTTAGTTTAATAGTCGGATTATGTTTATTGCATTGTGTGTACGCGCATGTGTTTTATTTTTTTCTCCTCATTAGTGTTTGTATATAACAACGGTTTTCTCTTAATTATGTTGTTAATTTATGTTGAAATATTATTTTTTATGTGTTTATATATTGTATGTGACTACTGTGTGATTCCAATTACAGTTTTATATTTATTTTTATTTAATACTATTTCAAATCTCTCATAAGTTACATATTTAGTTGAACGTATAATATTACATTGTTGTTCCGGAATCTATAGTTCATACTGAGGTCAATTATAACTTCATCAGCCCGTCTACACATTAACTAAACAAACAACTTACATTTGATGATAAATGATTTAAGTACATGTACATATTTGAGTATTTAAAATTATATATTTATGTACGTATAGTTTTAGGTTGTTTAGAATTACACCATCTAATAGGGAATCTTTTCTAATGTTTGAGCCTTTATACTTATATATATTTTGGCCCAAATATTTAATTCTTCGTGAAAGACCACTGACAAAAGATCTGTGATTTTTTCCTTGTTCTCCATCTCCGAAAAACATATCCTCTCTAACTTCTAAAAATCCAACCAATCCCACTCCCATAAATGTATGCATGTAGCATGTCTATGTATGCATATTTTATCCAAATATATATACTTTAGCAATTGTTGGTGACATATATAATTAGCTTGCTGACTTTATGCTATAAAAATGTTCGTTACACTTTAGCTAAATCGTGGAATTAGACTATATCTTTTGTTAATCTGATTTAATGATATTATACATTTTATTACCTTTACTATAGAGAATATTGTAGTGATGACGTGGATAGTTAAAATTGAAATAAAATTCTCTCATTATATAATAGAGTAATTCTATGCCTCGTGCGTTGCGCGAGATAACATTTTTAAACAACTATCAATACGAATCGTTGAATATAAATATAATCATTTGAAGTTTTTAAAATCATTTATGTTAATATTTGTAGAAACAACAAACTTATTTTTCCAAATGATATAAAACATAGATATTGCCAAATGATATAAAACATAGATATTTGATATTTCTGAACTTTAGTCAATTTTTCACACTTTTTACTGCCAATTATTTTGTTATCTTGCACTCATTCCCTTTCCGGTAGTTATTTCTTTTCACTTTCTCTTCACTCACATATAAAAGATTGGAAAGTGATTTGATTTTCAACTCATTGTATAACTATTTTCTCCTTTTCATCTTCATACACTATGCTTTCTCTTATCAGTTGCATGAACTTTTTGCTGATTTGAGCGTCAAAAAATCTTACTAGTGATATACATTTGTCGTGGCGAGGATGTTCCCACCTATTATGATGCACGTCAAATCTGCTTATTAAATATCGATTCTTATCTTTGAACATGTTTCTATCTACCAGACATCATATATTATTGACACACCTTGCACTCTAACCTTACTATTTTTTTAAAAAAAAAACAAAAATTCTCTCATGATATATTTTCATCTATATTATATTATGATTTTAGCTACACATAATTTTTGATTTTGATTTTCTTAAAATGTGTAACTTGTTGCAAAAAAATGTAACTTAAAAACTCATTAAAAAGTCTAAATTTTTCTTGAAAAATAAATATTCTTATTTTGAGTAAAAACAGTTTAAATTTTGTATTTACTATTACAATTAATTTGTAATTTTTTATTATCCTAAATCATTTGTAACTATTAGAAAAAAGCTTTTTGATCCATTTAATATATTTAACGTGATAATTGTTTTCCATATTTCTTAAAAAGTAATAACTGTTCCATTAACTATATGTTAATATATAAT
>PKML01043706.1:0-33474 GCA_002933935.1 Eutrema yunnanense | reverse complement strand
CTAGTCCTGCACGACCATGGTATGCTGACATTGCTAACTACCTTGCTGGAGAGACTGAGCCCAAGCATCCCACAAAGTATGCGAGGAAGAAGTTTATGCGTGAGATGAGACGATTCTACTGGGATGAGCCTTACCTCTACAAGCACTGCTCAGATGGTATCTACAGAAGATGTGTTGCAGAGTCTGAGGTGCATGCGATTCTCTTTCACTGTCACAGATCTGAGTATGCTGGACACTTTGCTACCTTCAAGACGGTGTCCAAGGTTCTTCAAGCAGGCTTCTGGTGGCCTACTATGTTCAAGGACGCTCATGCTTATATCTCACAGTGTGATGTCTGTCAGAGGATAGGGAAGATCAGCAAGAGACATGAGATGCCACCGAATTTCATCCTTGAGGTTGAAGTTTTCGATTGCTGGGGTATTGATTTTATGGGTCCCTTTCCCTCGTCATACGAGAACAGGTACATCCTGGTTGCTGTGGACTATGTATCCAAATGGGTGGAAGCGATTGCTAGTAAAAACAACGACTATGCGGTGGTTCTTAAGCTGTTTAAGACCATCATCTTCCCACGATTTGGAATGCCGCGAATTGTTATAAGTGATGGTGGTAGCCACTTTATTAACAAGGTTTTCGAGAGATTGTTGAGGAAGTATGGCGTGAATCATCGCGTGGCTACTCCGTATCACCCTCAGACCAGTGGGCAAGTCAAAGTTTCCAACAGGCAAATAAAGGAGATTATGGAAAAGACTGTGGGTGCTTCTAGGAAAGATT
This sequence comes from Eutrema yunnanense, assembly GCA_002933935.1. Lineage (NCBI taxonomy): Eukaryota > Viridiplantae > Streptophyta > Magnoliopsida > Brassicales > Brassicaceae > Eutrema > Eutrema yunnanense. The sequence continues at coordinate 32,703 of PKML01043706.1, read as the reverse complement.
GCTCTACAAAGTTGGATGACGCGCTATGGGCTTATAGGACTGCTTTCAAGACATCGCTGGGTACTACACCGTTCCACTTGCTGTACGGAAAAGCATGTCACCTCCCAGTGGAGATAGAGCACAAGGCAGCATGGGCGACGAAGTTGCTGAACTTTGACATCAAGCCTGCTGCAGAAAGGAGGTTGATTCAGCTGAACGAGCTGGATGAGATTAGGCACCACGCCTACGAGAACTTGAAGCTGTACAAGGAGAGAACTAAGGCCTATCATGATAAGAAGATCATCTCCAGACATTTCGAGCCAAACGACCAGGTACTTCTGTATAACTCTCGTTTTGCAATTGTTTCCTGGTAAACTGCGTTCTCGTTGGTCAGGTCTCTTCACCATCAAGGAGGTCAGACCACATGGAGCTGTCGTGCTGATTAGTCCTACAGGCGATGAGTTTACTGTCAATGGACAGAGGGTGAAACACTATTGGGCAAAAGCCAAAATTCCAACAGGGCAGATAATGCCTTTGGATGATGCACACACAGCCTGAATGGCGTTACAGTCAAGCTAATGACGTTAAACGAGCTCTTGGTGGGAGGCAACCCACTGATGAGTCTGCTTTTGATTCTTTTTCTTTTTATTTTTTGTTTTGTGTTTGTGTCAGGATAAACAAGGAGCGAAACTCGAAATCGCCTTAGTGTCGATCGATACCCCATTGGTATCGGTCGACACCAATCGCGAATAGACGGTTCATTATATCGATTTAAGCCTGGTATCGATCGATACCAGGTCGTGTGTTGGTCGACACCAGACGTTCCAGCTCGGTAACTTCTTGTTTCTCTTCGTTTTATTCTGTTCTTTTGTTTCCTTTTACCTACCCTAGGCTAGATAACACTGGGAGCAGTGTTGTTCAAGTCTGGGGGAGGTGTCTGCTGACATTGTGTTCGTTTTTCTTAGAGTCAGTTGTTTTATCGAGTCAAAAACGTTTTATTGAGTCAAAACTAGCTGGAGATGATGATCATGTGCTTGAATTGTTGTTTTGTTTTTGTTTTTGAGTGACCAGTGTTGCATGATCAGCTCTAGATCGACTAATGAAAAATTCAAGGACTGACCAGTTGACTAGAAAACCCTATTTTCGTGTGCCCCTTATGTGTGCCATTTTAGTTTACTTTTTGCACCAAACTTTGTTCTTATTTTTTGCTTTTACTTTTCGAGATTTGTAGAGAAGTTTTCTCCCGACTTTGGTTATAAAATCGAGAAGCTTCTTCTTCAATCTCATGTTTTTTATTAAATCATGCTTTTGCTTTCTTTAGTTATGCATGAGTAGTTTCTTTGTTGGGTATAGGGTTTTCAAGGGGTTCTCATGGATCGATTTTTCATTAGGTTTTTAGATTATGATATGGATTAGGGTTTTTCGTTCTATCCTTTTTGTTAATGCATGGTTGCTTGATTGATCACCTTGCAACTAAACCTATGTATTTTTAGAGCTACGAAAGTGCTGGATATATATGATTGATATAGGGTAGGCGAGTAATTCCGCTATAAGATACGAAAGCATACTTGTAGATGGATTGTGAGCGTTAACGAACTTATTTTTGTCATCATAATTTTCTGCGCGGCCAGCGACGAAAGCGATTGGTCGAGTAAATAAACTATAAGTGTGTAGGATGTACGAGAGTAGGCTACACATAATTTTATGCTCCAAGTTTAAGAACAAATAGACGACAAAAGTCGATTTAAAAATCCTAATTAATTGCTTATGAATATCGACCATGATCCCTAGAGATTTCCTGATTGCCCAACGTTTCGTTTAATTGTTTTCAACCTCGTTTTACTCATTCGCTTAATTTACTTGCTTTCTTATTTTCTCGCTTAGTTTATTTAATTCCTAGCTACAAAATCGTGACACACCAAAACCCCCTTTTCTAAGCTAAGGTCTCATAGAAAAGCGTGCCTTCCATGTGGATCGATACCCTAATTACTACTTCGTACTACTATGCACTTGCAGACGCCTAGTGTTTATATATTTTATTACATGAAGTTGAGAGATAATCCCGCAGTCATCATATACATGTGTGAGTTCTTCAAAGCGGCATGGCCAGTTGTGAAGAAAGATTTTGTGGTTCCCATTCGTTCTTTTTTTTATAAAGGATTTATGCCAAATGTTATAAACATGACTATTTTAGCTCTTATACCAAAGAAGGAAGAAGCAAATGTGTTGAAAGATTACATGCATATATATCTCTTGTTGCAATGTGTTATACAAAACGATATCAAATGTGCTAGAAAACAGATTGAAAAAGGTCTTACCAAAATTCATTGCTTCCAACCCATCGACTTTCGTAAAAGAACGTCTACTGATGGAGAATGTTCTACTTGCGTTTGAATTGGTGAAGAATTATCATAAAGGAACGGTTTCTGCTAGGTGTGCAGTTAAGATAGATATCGCCAAAGCTTTTAACTCAGTTCAATGGTCTTTCCTTCTTTCCAAATTGCAGGCGTTGAACATACCAAATAAACTCATTCATTGGATCAGACTTTGCATTACGACGGCTTCGTTCTCGGTTCAAGTGAATAGTGAGCTTACATGGTTTTTCAAAAGTGCTCGGGGTCTAAGACAACGATGTGCATTATCTCCATATCTTTTTGTGATATGCATGAATGTACGTTCAAAGATGCTTGATAAGGCGGCAGTGGAGAGGAAGTTTAGATATCATCCGTATTTCAAAAACATCAAGCTCACCCATCTTTATTTTGCTGACGATCTAATGATTTTCTCAGATAAGAAGAAGCAATCAATTGAGGGTATTCTTGAGGTTTTTAAGGAATTTGATGAGGTATATGGCTTGTGTATAAGCATGGAGAATTATACACTATAGAGAATCATACACTATATATGGCATGAGTACTGGAAGCGACAAAAGATGAGATCCTTGAGCAGTTTCCTTCTGATACAAGGACCCTTCCAGTCCGTTATTTAGGTCTCCCACTTCTGACTAAGAGGATGATAATCAATGATTACACGCCATTATTGGAGAATATAAAATATCCAACTAATAGCTTCGGTAATTCAAAGTTTGACAAATTTTTGGATGTACGCTTTTAGACTCCCAAAAGCGTGCATTGGAAAAATTGATAAGCTTTGCGCAGTGTTTCTTTGATCGGGACCAGATTTGAATCCGCAGAAGGAGAAAATTGATTGGTGTGATGTTTGTAAACCCAAAGAAGAAGGAGGGTTAGGTCTACGATCTCTCATAGAGGTAAACAAGGTTATATGTCTCAAGCTACTCTGGCAAATTCTATCTTCTGATTCATCGTTGTGGGTAGATTGCATTCGTAAATTGTTAATCAGAAAGGGGTCTCATCTTGCGGCTTCTTTCACAAAGTTTGTAGTCCATAGTGGTGACTCAACATCTTTATGGCACGATGACTGGTCTCCTATGAGAAAAATGATCAATCATACGAGTATAAGGGGATGCATAGATCTGGGAATTGGCATTCACTTATCGGTTGAAAAAGTCCTTAATACTCATCGAAAACGTCGGCATAGAGTGGAGATTTTAAACATGATTGAGGATACGATTCAAGATCAAAGACAACGAGATATTTCGCAAATTGTTGATGTGGTTTTTTGGCGATTAAAAAACGATAAATACAAAGCCAACTTCAACACCAAATTAATGTGGAATCAAATTCGTGTTGTGCAGCATGTTTGTGAATGGTATAAGGGCATATGGTTTCTTTATGCAACGCCCAAATACTCATTTATATCATGGATTGCGATGCACAATCATCTTTCCACTAGATACAGACTTCTAAATTGGAATATCGGAGCAACTGGTTCATGTGTTTTCTGTCAAGATTTAGAAAGCATAGACCACTTGTTCTTCATGTGAAAATTATCAAAGGAGATATGTGCAGGATTAACTCGAAAGTTACTGGGCAAGACATACACGACAAGCTGGCAAGATCTCATTGCTATTCTCCTCGGCATCGAGTTGGACACGATCAGACTTTTCCTCGGTAGATACACATTTCAAGCAACGATATATTCTATTTGGAGAGAGAGAAATGGAAGACGACATTGCGAGCCTCACACCCTCCTTCCTTAACTGGCTAATCAAATACATTGATAAACAAGTACGCAACATACTAACTTCGATACGAAGAGTAAGAGATGCAAGATACGAAGAAGAAATACAAGTCTGGTTTAGAATCCGATGAGAAAATTCACGAATTTACTTAATTTTCTATTGTTTTCTGTTTATTTCACTAATGTGGATACACCTTAAACCTCGAAACGAGAAACATTCATTGCAAGTACGATTTTTTTGGATGAATAAATTTTACATTCAATTAAAAAAAAAGTTGTTTAGTTTGGGCAACAAAAATCTGACCACGACTCCAAACATTAACACTAATTTTGTACCCAACAATGCATAATATTTCACATTCAAAGAAGAAATTGATTGTGAAAGTTGTATAGCTGTACGTTTGATATATTACAGTTGTAATGAATGGCTTACAACTCATACAAAACAAAAAAAAAAAATAGAAAGGTGCGAGAAACTTGAAATAAAATTAGAATTATTAAAAACTCAATTATCGTAATAAAGAATAGAACGTCCCAACAAAGAACTCGTCCTTATATAAAGCCACCCACAACCCCTTAGCTTCTCTCACCATCATCATTCATCATCATCTCTATCTCTATCTCTATCTCTATCTCTATCTCTCTCCAAAAACAGCAATGGTTTTTTCTTCATCTCCATGGGCTCTCTTGGCTCTGTTCTTTATGGCTTATTCTACGGTAATGGCAATTCCTCCACGGAAGGCCATTGATGTGCCATTCGGCCGTAACTACGTCCCAACTTGGGCTTTTGACCACCAGAAGCAACTCAATGGCGGTTCCGAACTCCAACTCATCCTCGACAAATACACTGGTACATTTACTATTGCAAGATTTTTGGATTGAGTAGGTTCGGTCTAAACCATAGGCAAATGAAGTTAGATTTTTTAATGTCAAATATATATATTTTTTTAATAAACCGCAAAAATTCCAGAAATTTCGGTCCATAATCTCCGACCATTGTTTGTACATAAAAACATACAAAAGAGGCACAATTCTTTTTTTTAATTTTGGGCAAGATATCCAAAAATGTTGGACAGGCCCTTATCTAATTGAGAGCTTACTCACTAACTATTTTACTTGTGTATGTTGGATAAATACAAACAGGGACAGGGTTTCAATCCAAAGGATCATATTTGTTCGGACATTTCAGTATGCACATAAAGCTGCCGGCTGGAGATACCGCTGGAGTCGTCACCGCTTTCTATGTGAGTCTCACAGATCTCAAATTTAACTGATTAAAATAGAAATACAAATCGACCAGGACATGTGTAAGTTTGTATTAATGATGTTACTAATACAAATCTAATGTGTGAAGCTGTCGTCGACGAACAACGAGCATGACGAGATAGACTTTGAGTTTCTTGGGAACAGAACGGGACAACCAGCGATATTGCAGACGAATGTGTTCACAGGAGGACAAGGAAACAGAGAACAACGCATCTATCTCTGGTTCGACCCTTCAAAGGCTTACCACACTTACTCCATCCTCTGGAATCTCTACCAAATTGTGTATGCACTCTATCCTCATTACTTACATTACACTTTATTGTATATTATATGTTAAAAAGTTGTCAGGTTTAACACGGTCCTACTACTAATTATTATTTCTTTTTCATATCCGGTAGCAATTTTCAAATTATTATTATTATTATTATTTTATTAACCACGGGCGTGACCCAATCTTGATATTGTAAAAAGTTGTGGGGTCTTGCAAGATTTTTCAGAGAGACAATTGAGTCAAAAAGTCCAAAAAAAGTTCAGCTTTTTAAAAAATTTCTAATGTTGAAATGAGCTTTATCATTGATAGGTTAGTGACTCACTCAAACCTTTTCATGTGTTTGTAATGTGGGGTTTCATATTTTAACTTATGCGAGTCATGTGTTCAAACCGGTGTTAAACCCGGTTTAATTTGTTTTTTTTTTTCTTTAACAGATTCTTTGTAGACAACATACCAATCCGTGTATTCAAGAACGCTAAGGATCTAGGAGTGCGTTTCCCATTCAACCAACCGATGAAGCTGTACTCGAGCCTTTGGAACGCGGACGATTGGGCTACGAGGGGCGGTTTAGAGAAAACCAATTGGGCCAATGCACCTTTCATAGCATCCTACAGAGGATTCCACATCGACGGTTGCCAAGCTTCTGTGGAAGCCAAGTACTGTGCGACCCAAGGCCGCATGTGGTGGGACCAGAATGAGTTCCGTGACCTTGATGCCGAGCAATATCGTCGTCTCAAATGGGTCCGCATGAAGTGGACCATCTACAACTATTGTACCGACCGGACTAGGTTCCCGGTTATGCCAGCGGAATGTAAAAGGGACAGAGACGTGTGAGTACTTTTGGAGGGTTTCAATGGATCGGATTACTATTAATTTATTATCATTATGAATACTGTTATGCTTCTGTTCAAGAGATTGATATATGTATGTTTGTTGGCCCTAAATTTACATGTTATTGTTTAGCTATGTTTCTTATGAGTTACATGATTTTATATGATCTATTAAACTTAAGTCTTAATCTTTAACGTGGTAAAAAGTGCATTTGGTATAACATAATCCTGATTAATATTATTATTTCCCATTGAAACTTGACCGGCCGCCTTATTCTAATTTCTATGTGAGACCCATGAGCAGAAAAACTCGTCCTACCCTCACATGTGTGTGTTGGTTTGCGACTTGCGAGACTGTTTAGTTATACTACATTTATTTAAAAATTATATATATATATATATCTTAAAACTAACATTATAAATATAAATAATTAAAATACCTAAACAGTAGTGAAGAAAACAACTAAAATATACTCTCCAAGGTATTGTTACTTTCGCGGGCGATCGATACCATGTCATTCTCATTCGCATTGTGTTTCAAATAACGATATATTACATTTGGCGAGAACGAAACTCGCGAATCCACATAACTGGTCATAACTCCGTACTGCAGCTATTTAGGCAAATTGACAAGCTTATTCGGAATATGATAACATCTCTTAGCTATGCAACCAACCCGAGACTACAAAACCTAATATTTCTATTTTATTAGTAATACATTTATTTATAAACATTTACAATTTAACCCCACTTATTTTATTCTTTGGATAACTTCCATAAATTATTAGATTATTTCAACTAACCATTTATTATATAAAGAAAATTACATCATATAAAAATAATAAAACATAGTAGATTTTGGTTTAAACATCACCACTACTATATTTTCCCACAAATGATCAATTAACGCATTTCGAAGTGAAAAATGAGCTTTTTTATTTTTGATTTCTCTAAATAGACCAAGAAACTAATGGAACTGAATATTATCATCATCTGCTATTTGGACCTCTGGAGATAGAGCTTCTCTTCCAACTTCAATTGGTGCATCGAGATAACGCTAATCCTCGATTATCATATTATGTAAAATTATACAGGTAGTCATTATGTCATGTAACACATTTTTACTCCAAAAACGTACCGGTCCCCCCATAATAGCGAAACAAGATAGGAGAACTCTGAATGCACATTTTTGTTGTGTCAAAATGAATAAGAGTATATTTTTCTATCAAAATTTTGTATTTTCTTTGATGTCTAACATGTGTTAAATTGTGTTTGTTAACTTTTGTTGTTAATTATTATCGTGAAGACTAGTCATATAAATATGGGTTCTATCCAATTAACGTTATTTTATTAACATGATCAAACGTGCACAACTAATTTTATTTATAAAAATTATTGTTTGTTTTGGTCATAAATAAAAATATTTAAAATTGAAAGGACTATTTTATTAATAAAAAAGTTCAACTCTGTTCTAAAGTAAAAAATAGAGTTTCTTTAAATACAGAGTAAAAAATAGCATTATTCTATTTTAGAGTAAAGAATAGAAGTAGGTTTGAGCACATTTTACTTAAAAATATAGTTTAAAGTCAAAATTAAAAATAGGTTAGAGATGCTCTTAGAGCTCTATCTACATGGATAAGACCCCCTCAACAAATTATGTTTATATATATGTTCAATTCTCAAGAAGTATTAAATTTACCCTCTTCTCATATGAGTAGAACATAAAAAAAAATCCAGCTAACTCGATGTTCGTGAAAAGATAACAATAATAAAGCATGGTGACAATATTACGGACTATGCAAATAATTGTATTCACCTTCGCTAAACAATATTTGGGTGACACAGACGCCTTCTATAAAACTTGATATACTCATAAATTGGAGAAGATCCAATTTTTCACACCGCTTTTAACTATCTCTTTCAACTATGACACTTAGTCTTCTTTTGATTCTAAAAAAACATCGATTTCTCTTGTTTCACCTAAGAAAAAGAAACAAACGTAATACGTCAGAGATAATTTCTCTTTCACTAAACAATGTTTTTATATTTTTTCTAACTTGAGAATTGCATAATCCTCGCAAAACACCACACCGCTATTCAAATGCTTCCACGTGTTTATTTCTCACTTGAAGAATACTTCTCTCTAGTGGACGAAACAACTTCAAAAAAAATTCTAACAGTTTATCACTCGCAGGGGTACATTATCTAAATTCAACACTTTCCAATTGAAGAAACTGGATGGACAATTACCCTAACCATCACGACATAGAGAAACTGTTGCGTCCTTGAGTGAACCAAGAAAACTCTCATCTTAGGACATCTCCAACCCTACCCCATTTTCTACTCCAAATACCATTTTGCAGTAAAATCATTTTCAACCCTACTCTATTTTTAACTGCAGAATGGGGAAATGCCATTTTTTCCTCCAAATATGGAGTAACTCCATTTTCAACTCCATTTTGGAGTTGAACTTTTTTATTTATATTTTAGTCCTTCATAATTTATCATTTTTTTTAAGCAGTTGTTAAAAAGCTCTTACTCGCAAAAACTCCTTAATCGCTGTCTGAAAACCATACTTCAAACTCCTGCAAAGAAACAAAGATCACACAAGTTTCAGTAGTTGCATTTTTAACTAGCCATTTCCTGTAACGCTGTATCTTTACTTGAATGTATCGACAAAATTCAAGAAAAACAAATACAATTTCATGTATAAGATACTTAAATGTTTCACTCTACATTTAAGTGATTCAAGAAAGCAGACAGATTTTGTACCCGAATTTAGGTCCCATGTAAGGCTGACCAGTGATTTTGTTGCGTCTAAGCATGTAAAGCTTTTGAATTTCAATTCGGTTAGGCCAGACGGAGCAGAGGAACTCGATCTCTTCACTTCCATCAGCCTTGGAAATGTCGACAAGCTAGCTAATGTGGAGACGGAGATCGCGCCCTGAAGCATCTAAACCGGTTCTTGAAACAGTCATCAAGCCATCAAACATAGTTGCTTCCATTTTGATTGTCTCGTCTTCTCTAAACTTCCCTTACATCACAATGCATTGTTCACCGGGACAATCCTCAACAGAAAACAATTTGAATTCAGTCGCAGGCTGCATTATTTAAAGTGAAAAAACCATCATAAGGAAAGGAATCAGCATCTCTTCTCTTCCCATTTTCTTGGATCTTGAACAAAAAAAAACTCTAATTTCTTGATGCACATTTCAGAATAAATTGATTCAAATACAGTGATTCTTGTATTTGTTAATGGTCTCCCTCATCAATCTACTTCACTAGAACAACAGAATTGTCGAAACTAAGTACGCATTACAAACCCAAAACAAGTGGAATTAACGGAAAATGATTCTCTCACACTTCAATTCATTTTATCAAGAAGCATGTAGGAAAGATGTAGAACGTGCCTTCGGGGTTCTCCAGTCGCGATTTGCTATTGTGAAAAGACCGGTTCGTTTTTGGAAAAAGAATGTGTTACATGACATAATGACTACAAGTGTAATTTTACATAACATGATAATCGAGGATGAACGCGATCTCGATGTTCCAATTGAAGTTGGAAAAAAAAATAATGAGTTAATTTGTAAATTTTATAGATAAAGTGAATTTTTAGCAATTAATAATAAAATAGAAAATGAAGAATATACTAAGAATATTCTTTTTGGAGTAAAAAATGGAGGAATACATTGGAGAGAAATCCAACTCCATTTTGGAGATAAAAATGAGGGAATACATTGGAGATGCTTTTAGAAGATAAGGCTTAACTTGGCGAAGACCTAGAAATGACTGGGCTCGACCTAGGTTGTGGGCTTCTTGGCTCATCTTTTTCAATCACTGTTGGGCCTTCCTCCATGCCCAATTTTGATGAAGATTGTAGGAGTAAATCCAAGGCATTGTTGCCATTGGTGTCTATACCGCTCACTATTCGTGAAACCAAAGACTGGCGAGAGGGTAACCGGAATAAATCCAAGGCAAAGTTGCTTGTGGTTTCCATACCCTTCTCTGAAAATCTGAGTAAATCCAAGGTTCCTTTGCCTATGGTGTCAAGCCGGGCAGCCGGTCCCCAAGCTACCTTTGAAGAAATAAGGACTTTTTCGGTGGAATCTGAATCCTTACAATTGGTTAGAGCCATCATCTCTGGCTCTTGTGTTCCAGAACTTCTTGCAATTCTCATCAGAAGTTTCGGTTCCACGACTCTCAAGTCTATCCTATCGACGCATTCGAGTCTAGTCTTGAATCAGCTGTCATATGATCCATCTCTATCTGCCTTAAGTTTCATTGTTTTCAACTTGTATTGTTATTGTCAAAGAGGATGGAAAATTCTCTCTAGTTGTATTTTCGAAGTTTAAATAATGAAACGAATCTGTTGACCAAAAAAAAAGAAGATAAGGCTTAACTTTCCCTCATTATTGATCAAATAGGTAAGAAACATAATTTTCGTCGCCTTCAAATCCTCTTTACAGAATTTTAGCAGAGCCTCGATGAATACACCAACTACGCAAATAGATGCATACCCTCTCACTTAAAATCGCAAATCTTATAACCAAATCCTATCAAGCCCAACAGTGGATCAGTCATGCATGACGCATATACATATACAAATCAAGAAGGTTTCTAGGGAGTCTATGTGAGAAACTAGATTATGACGTACCCCTAAGAGATATGTCGCACGCGTCCACAAATGTTCAACCCCGAAGAGGTTTTTGATGGAAGATCCTAGAAATCTTATTCTGAGAAGATCGCGAGTACTAGTAAGCAACAAAAAGTGACTTTTATTGGTCTCCATCGAACTTCCATCGGAAAAACCAACCCAAGATCTAACAATCTCCTGGAAGCCGGTTTGTAAACAAACATTGACCGTCATATGATGAGAATTAATCCGGCTGTGTGCTACTCGAGGTCCCACCAATATCTCTCAAAAACTGAGTGTAGTGGGCACGACCATGGGCCATCTGCATAAAAATGAATAAAAATTACTATATATAATTCAAAATGTCCTATTTTCTATTTTTCTGCTGTTCCTATATATCAATTTGATTCCGTTACTAACCACTTATTTTGTTCCATTCTTATCTATACTAAAATAAATTTATTAAAATTTTTTTTTTTAAAAATTATTACCTTATTTTTGCAAAGAATTCGCGAGAGGAGAGAGACTAGAGAGAGATTGAAAGTTGAAGCATGAAAAATGAAATCTGAACAAGTGCTTATATAGAATTCATGGTCGTCGCTAAATCGTTGCAAAATGGAAATTAAAACTTTTGGTTTTCCCACGCGCGGGAACAGTCAAACCTGAGGAATCGTCGTAAAATCGTCGCAAATTATCGACGACTTAGTGACGTAAATTTGTAAATATAGGGTTTAGGGTATAGTGTATAGGTACGACGATTGTTACATTGATTGCAACACATCTAAATCCATCTAAACGTTTACCGTCAACCCTAAATCTTCATATCATCTATATTTTCATCGAGATTGCAGAAAGACAAAAAAATAGAGTAAGCGTACATTGTAGGTTTGCTAAGATGAAGGAAGACAATGAGTTTGCGGAGAGAACAGTGATTGATCGTGTTTCTATTTCCGATTAATTCAATAAACTCAAGATGGATTTCAATGAGAGTTGCAAAAAACAATGAGATGGATATGGTTTGGGGTTTAGGGTATAGGATTTAGGGTTTATATGTATTTCATCATAATCGTCGCAAAATCGTCGCAACGTTGCGTCGATTCTATGTAATCCCATTTTTAGGGACTTGACATCTCATTGCATTTTGCAATGAGATGCTAAGATGTTAAAGCATATGGCATAGGGTTTAGATGATATTTCATAATAATCGTCGCTAAATCATCGCAAATTCCTATGAAATCCCATTTTTAGGGACTTGACATCTCATTGCAAAATACAAGGAGATGCTAAGATGTTAAAGTTTAGGCATAGGGCATAGAGTTTAGGGTTTAGGGTTTAGATGAGATTTCATAAAAATCGTTGCTTAATCGTGGCAAATTTGCGACGATTTTGCGACGAATCTATGTATTCCCATTTTTAGGGTCTTGACATCTCATTGCAAAATACAATGATATGCTAAGATGTTAAAGCATAGGGCATAGGGTTTAGGGTTTATATGATATTTCATAATAATCCCCTAAACTTCATCCCATCTCCGATCACCGCTCATTTCCCGCCGTAGTTGGGGCGATTAATAAATTACAAGACACATAGACATATATGTCTCGTAATTTATTAATCGCAGCACCTACGACGGGAAATGAGCCGAGATCGGAGATGGGATCAAGTTTGGAGTTTAGGGCATTTCATAGAAATCGGATCACTTAAATTTTACAATAATTACTCGATCAAAATATTAATTAATACATTAAATTCACAATAATTACTAGCTAGCGAGGTCACTTTGATTCATTTTCGGACGAAGACACATCCGTTTCTTGATCATCTGGTTCATCACTTTCTTCGAACTCATCTTCCTCATCTTCTTCCTCTGTATCGTCTGGGAGATATTCAACTTCCCTGTTTTGAGGATCTATCAAAAGGATGTCATTAGTGCTCTCATTTGGTTATGGCATATCAGAGCAATTATCTTGCTGCATTGAGAGATCCTCAAGCCCCTCAATTCGACCCCTCAGAGAGACTTTTATAACATATAACCATGAGATAAGCGTTGTCCGAACTCGCGGATATGGAACAAAGCTGACTTGTTCTGCTTGTGATGCTAGGATAAATGGCTCATACTTATTGTAACGCCGCGATTGGTTAACGTCTACTGCCCCAAATTTGTTTTTACGGACCCCTCGATCAACTGTTGGATCGAACTAGTCGCATTTGAAGAGAACGCATTTCAAACCTAACCAGCCGGGGTACTCAACTTCAATTATGTCTTGCAATACACCATAAAAATCTATTTCGCCCCGCACACATACCCCGTAGTTGGCAGTAGATCTTTGATTGCCGTGTTTGAATGTATGAAATATATATCCGCGTGTGCAATACATGTGTGCAGTCGTTATCTTCGATATGGGGCCTTTGATTAACTCATGGAACCAGAGTGGATATGCGGTATCCCCATGCTCGACCTAAATCGTTAATTAACAAAATCAATATATATGTATTAGATTGTCCAAGTAATTAATTTCTACGTACTTGCGTCTTCAACCACGTGGCAAAGTGTTGATCTTTACACTTGTTGATTTCGTCTTATGAGATTCTTTCAATGACTTCTCGTACATGTCTAACAAATTCACTACATACAAAAGTATATCCAATTAAGCATAAATGGATATATAATTTAACTATATATATATATATATATATATGTAGTGAATTTGTTAGACATTGCTCTGATATGCCAGAATCGGCTAAAAATGAAACTATGAATCCGTCGGAAATCGTTCAGAAATTTCCGAAGGATTTCCGACGGATGCAGAGTTTCAGTTTTAGCCGAGAGGTTTTAGTCGGGGATTCTAAATTCTGTCGAATAAAAATCTGAAAACCTGAAATTCTCACTGATTTAGATATTTTCCATGTTTTTTACTCGAAAATCCTAAGTGTTAAACATCAAATGGTGAAAAATAGGTTTTTATTTCATCTAAAGGTGAAAATCATTACACGGCTACAATGGGACATTCTATAATGGTCCTATCAGCTTAGACTCAATGAAATAAAAAAAAGACTCGAAACAACATGACTTCTGAAAAGAAAAACTACAAGGCGTTTAATCGCCAAGATTAACTATGTTTCGAAATATAAGAAAAATACATAGATAAATATAATTAATTACTCCGAGTCCGACGAATAATCTGACGTAGCTGAATCAGAATCCTCGTCAAATTCGCCGATCTCTTCCTCAGAATCCTCAAATACCTCGTAATCCCCGTCCATGCTGAAATCAACCACGATGTGAACTTCAAGAGAATGCTCGATCGAACCTAAGTTACCAATTGCGTTTTCCTGTAAAGGGTCGTGATCGGAAACACCATAAACTCTTCCTCTTGGGTGTATCGACGTAACAATAATCCAAGGATCTTGCTTGTTCCTAACCCGGGGGTATGGAATGTAGGAAACATGATCCGCTTGTGAAGCAAGAATGAAAGGATCATATTTCTGAAGCCGCCTTCGAGAGTGGACAAATGTAACACCAAATGCGTCCTGACGTAGACCTTCAACTAGATTATACCAATCGCAGTAGAACGCAGTGCACCTCAAGTCGATCATTCCCGGATAATGAACCTCCAATATTTCACGGAGGACACCGTAGTAGACAACTTCTTCAGATTGAGACGATATACCCGAATTACAAGTTGTCTTTGAGCTTCCTTCCCGATGAGCCTTAAAAGCATACCCTCGGGTGCAATACATCGGATAAGACCTTGTAATAAACGTAGGACCTTTCACCATCTTAACTAACCATGTCGGAAACGAAACCCCGCTAGCAGTCATATGACCAACCTGTAAAAATTTCATGTGGATCAATAATCGACACAATGTTTATATAAGAAAGTTATACAATTTAATTATATAATAAATCATCATTTAACACTTACATAATATTTCATCCAATCACCAAAGTCATTTTGCTTGACGACAGCAAGCTCATCCTCTATGTAATCTGGATACCAATCGCGTATTTGGGCCATGAACATCCGGTGCATGAACAAATGCATTAGTGATATATCATGGTTTTAACCCTTTTAGGCCATGATATAAGTCCGTTTTATAGAGTCTTTCTACTATTTTGTAGTGTTTTAGAGTCTTTTACAGGTTTTAGCACGTTTGGAGCATAATAGGAGATATTGGAGCTTTCTGGAGCATTTTGGAGCAAAGCAGAAGTTCGTGTAGCTGAGTACCCGATTTGAAGCCTCGGTATCGATCGATACTGACGAGTATCGGTCGATACTCACTGCAGCAGACACGAGTCACGACTTTTTCCAAGAGTTGAAGAATTGTAAAATTGCCTAGAAAACTTTATTATTTACAAGAAGCCCCAAAACGTGACTTAGGTTATTTATTAGGATTTTGCAGCCACTTTGATGGCTATGCTTTATTTTACTTTGGTTTTGTGAGAGAGCTTTTGAAGGGAGACAAGTCTGAAACTATGTTCGTCCGAGAGAAGATTTCGAACCCTCTTGTTACTCTTTCTTATTATCTATTTGAGTATTTATTCAGTCATGTTTATTGCTTCAATTTTCATGTCTGAGTAGATCTCCTATTAGGTTTAGGGTTCTCATAAGGGATTTCTTTGAATGCTAGGTTGATTTATTATTTAGGGTTCATAATCTGAATTAGTTATACACCATAGGTTGTTCTCAAAGCTAATTTTAGATTGATCACCTAGAACTTATATCTTAAGTTAATCGATTAGGCACGACAGTGCAATTGAGAAACCTGATAAAACCTAGGGTGAGCAAATTAATTATTCGCAAAAAGATTTGGTTTAGTTGATTTGTGAACATATCAAACTCGATATTAAGGCTGATTTATTCTTAGGAATTTGCAAAGAGATTTGGGATTCTGAAGTTTAGATTTAGATAATTCTCGCAACGACAGTTGGTTAATTATACTTTAGTGATTTGAGTTCAAGAACCGTGCGTAACCTGAACCCTGATTAGTTAGTTTATATGTATTCATTGATTTCCTGAGAAATACCCTGAACCTATCTTTCTCCCATCGATTTTACAACTTTTTTACTGTCTATTGCTTTTTGTTTCAACTGAATTGCTTAGCTTGATTCTCATCTATATAATCTATTGTGTGTTTCTGTGAAATCTTGTGTTCGACCCCTACATATACTACAACAACTGCTTTAGTACTTTTAGGGTATTAATTTGAGCATATCAAATTTGGCGCCGTTGCCGGGGACTCAATTAGGAAAATACCAAGGATGACTGAGGAACATGTTTACAAACCGAAGGCACCATACCCCATGCCACCCAGACACCTCAGAGACCCCATTTCTCCAAAGCAGCTGCTTGGCTTTGAGAAGATGGTACGAAGGATTCCCACACACTGATTTTTGAAGAAGCTCTAGAGTACCGCCCTCTGCTGAGTCACTTCCGAGATTGCAGAGAAATTCTGGAAGAGATCGAGGTACTCTTTATCAAGGCAAGAAGCAAGTCACCACCTCCACTGAAGCAGCTGACTAAGAGGGAAGAACCATGAATATTCTCAGTTCCATGCTCTATCTCTGGAATTGAATTCAAAGAGTCTCACGTTGACTCGGGGGCTAGCGTCAATGTCATGCCAAGGGCAATTCCAGAGAGATTGGGAGCTGATATTTGATCTCCCAAGGCATCTATCACATTCGCGAACTCTTCCACATCGGTTCCATACGGTACAATCCTTGATTTGATGGTTAAAGTAGGAGATTGTCTTGTTCCTACCGATTTTGAGGTTGTGGAGATGCATGCAAGATCTAGTACGCAGTTGATTCTTGGAAGACCGTTTATGGCTACGGTTGGTACCATTATGGATACGCCCAGTAAGAGAATCTCGTTCTCGTACATTGACAAGGAGGTGTACTACAAAGCCATTCCTACTAGAGGAACTCCCACACATATCTCTTTCATCACCATTGTTACAGGAGAGACGTTGATAGTTGATATTTTGGAAGAACCTCCTGACGCGCCAACTATCATAGACCTTCTAGATAGTCCTTCTGTCATCACCAAGAAAGACGTCAAAACATCTAAGGCAAAGAAGAAGGTGAAGAGCAAAGGATTGAAGGGTGCTGCTTCTATGACTTTAATCCCTCAGAAGTGTGATGGGGATTCGATTGAATACAAGGTGAAGTGCAAAGGAACCTCAAAACCATTCTTTAAGGCTAGAGTCATTCTTACTTCGGAGCTGAAAGAGAAAGGAAAGGAGGTTGTGGAGAGCATATTGAGTAGAACTCTGAAGCTCATAGTGTCTAGTTGTAGAACTTGCCTGGGAGTAAGTTCTCAATCTTCTCCTGACTGATCACCTAAGCCAGAGTCAAGCTACTGACTTAAAACAAGCGCTTGGTGGGAGGCAACCCACTTGTGAGTCTCTATATACGTCTTTTATTTTAGTATTTTTCGTTTTTGTCTTGTGTTTACGTGTAAATCAGATGAAAAAGGTCAGTGTCAACCGATACCATCACTGGTATCGATCGACACCAGAAGAAACAGACGTTGCATAGACCAATTGTCCTTGTATCGATCGACACCAGCAATGGTAGTGTTTTAGAGTCTTTTACACCGTTTTATAGAGTCTTTCTACTATTTTGTAGTGTTTTAGAGTCTTTTACAGGTTTTAGCAAGTTTGGAGCATAATTGGAGATATTTGAGCTTTCTGGAGCATTTTGGAGCAAAGCAGAAGTTCGAGTAGCTGAGTACCGATTTGAAGCCTCGGTATTGATTGATACTGACGAGTATCGGTCGATACTCACTGTAGCAGACACGAGTCGCGACTTTTTCTAAGAGTTGAAGAATTACAAAATTGCCCGGAAGACTTTATTATTTACAAGAAGCCCCAAAACGTGACTTAGGTTATTTCTTAGGATTTTGCAGCCACTTTGATGGCTATGCTTTATTTTACTTTGGTTTTGTGAGAGAGCTTTTGAAGGGAGATAAGTCTAAAACTCTGTTCGTCCGAGAGAAGATTTCGAACCCTCTTGTTACTCTTTCTTATTATCTATTTGAGTATTTATTCCGTCATGTTTATTGCTTCAATTTCATGTCTGAGTAGATCTCCTGTTAGGTTTAGGGTTCTCATAAGGGATTTCTTTGAATGATAGGTTGATTTATTGTTTAGGGTTCATAATCTGAATTAGTTCTTCACCATAGGTTGTTCTCAAAGCTAATTCTAGATTGATCACCTAGAAATTAGATCATAGGTTAATCGATTAGGCACGACAGTACAATTAAGAAACCTGATAGATACTAGGGTGAGCAAAGTAAGTATTCGCAAAGAGATTTGGTTTAGTTGATTTGTGAACATATCAAACATGACATTAAGTCTGATTTATTCTTAGGAATTTGCAAAGAGATTTGGGATTATGAAGTTTAGATTTAGATAATTCTCGCAACGACAGTTGGTTAATTATACTTTCGTGATTTGAGTTCAAGAACCGTGCGTAACCTGAACCCTGATTAGTTAGTTTATCTGCATTCATTGATTTCCTGAGAAATACCCTGAACCTATCTTTCTCCCATCGATTTTACAACTCTTTTACTATCTATTGCTTTTTGTTTCAACTGAATTGCTTAGCTTGATTCTCATCTATATAATCTATTGTGTGTTTTCGTGAGTTCTTGTGTTCGACCCCTACATATACCACAACAACTGCTTTAGTACTTTTAGGGTATTAATTTGAGCATATCAATTAGAAAATAGCATTAGTAAATTTATTTTGTTAACTAATTAAAAAAAAATTTTAGGTACCTCTCATATTCGTCGTCGCAATTTGTCAGAATATTGATATGATCAAATTAATACCCTAAAAGTACTAAAGCAGTAGTTGTAGTAAGTGTAGGAGTCGAACACAAGGACTCATAGAAATCACACAATAGATCGTATAGTATCGAATCAAGCTAAGCAAATCAGATGAAACAAAAACAATAAGAAGTAAAAGAGATGTAAATTCGATGGAGGAAATATAGATTCAGGGTATTTCTCAGGAAATCAATGAATGCAGATAAACTAATTAACAGGATTCAGATTTAGCGCGGTTCTTGAACTCAAATCACTAAAGTATAATTAACCAACTGTCGTTGCGAGAATTATCTAAATCTAAACCTCAGAATCCCAAATCTCTTTGCAAGTTCCTAAGAATAAATTAGCTTTAATTTCATGTTTGATATGTTCACAAATCAATTAAACCAAATCTCTTTGCGAATAATCAATTTGCTCACCTTAGGTTCTATCATGTAATTAATCGCACTGTCGTGCCTAATCAATTATCCTAAGATCTATATTCTAGGCAGCTAATCTAGAACAAGCCTTGAACACAACCTAAGCGAAGAACTAATTCAGATGGTGAATCCGAATAAACTATTCAACCTAGCATTCAGAGAAAACCCTTATGAGAACCCTGAACCTAAAGTGGATCTACTCAGACATGGAGATTGAAAGCAACATGATTGAATAGATCATCAAAGAAATCAATAGTAAACAGGAGTTCATAGTTGTCTCTCTCAAAACCAAAGTAGAATCAAAGTAATGAAAGCTTATAAATAAAGCATAGCCATCAAAGTGGCTGAAAAACCTAATTATAAAGCTAAAACACGTTCTGGGGTCTTCTTGTAAATATTAAAGTCTTCTGGGGCAAATATGCAATTCTTCAACTCTTGGAAAAGTCACGGGTCGTGTCTACTGCGATGGGTATCGATCGATACTAGGCAGTATCGATCGATACTGATGCTTCAAATCGGGTACTCAGCAACACGAACTTCTGCTTTGCTCCAGAATACTCCAGAAAGCTCCAATATCTCCAATTATGCTCCAAACGTGCTAAACCCTGTAAAAGACTCTAAAAGACTCCAAAATATTAGAAAGACTCTATAAAACGGACTTATATCATGGCCTAAAAGGGGTAAAAACCATGCTATATCAACTCCCCTAGAATTAGCCTTTGCTTGCCCTCAAGCAAATAGAAGACTAAACCAGAGAAAGAGGTTTGAAAACACGGAGACTCACCTATATCAACTCCCATAGACTTAGCCTTTGCTTGCCCTCAAGCAAATAGAAGACTAAACCAGAGAAAGAGGTTTGAAAACACGGAGACTCACCTATTCAGGAACCATCGCAAATATCCTTTTCCCAAGCACCCAAATGTCACCTAACCAGCTTTTGATCTAACCACCATGTACTTCTCCGTAGACATTCTCAGCTTTTCCAGACTCCACACATTATCTTGCAGCATTGTTCAAATAAAACCTTCATCGCCAGTTTCATCGCTGCAGCTAATGTTCAAGAACCTTCTAGATTCTTTACCATACAATATCATGACAAGGAACCATCCAATTTCACACTTTTTGTATCAATTTCTCTCCCCCAGACTTATTTCTTATTATGTTCTCTTTTTTTTTTTAGATCTGCATATACACATCAAGGTCCGAAACGCGAGTATTGATGGTGTTTGCCACCGAATCCCCGGTTCTTCCCTCTTTATGTATCAAAGGTTTAGGCGAATAGTGGTATCACGGGAAATTTTCCTAACCTCGCTTTCAACCTTTGTGTGATCATTCCCTCTTAAGTAGAATAATGGGATCGCTGGAAATTTTCCTAGCCCTCTACTCAGAAGAAAATCATTTCATCTTTTATGCTCTTATTTATCAACTTGTAACAGGGGAGAGAGATACCATTACTTTAAACATATGGGTTCCTTTGTCAGATATGAATGATGAATCAAGCTCTGTAAACACTAACCACATTGATGAAGTGCAAAAATTTGGCTTAGGCTTCAGAAGAATTCTGCTGGAGACATGGATGTTTTCTAGTCAACTGGTCAGTCCTTGGATTTTTCATTAGTCGATCTAGAGCTGATCTTGTAGCATTGTGCACTCAAAAACAAAATCAAAACAACAATTCAAGCACATGATCATCATCTCCAACAAGTTTTGACTCAATAAAAACGAAATTTTTTTTTATTTTATGACTCTAAGAAAAACAAAAAACAATGTCAGCAGACACCTCCCCCAGACTTAAAAAACACTGTCCCTATTGTTATCTAGCCTAGAGTAGGTGAAAAAAAACAAAAGAATAGAATATAATTAAGAAAAACAAGAAGTTACCGCGCTGGAACATCTGGTATCGATCGACACACGGCCTGGTATCGATCGATACCAGGCTTAAATCGACATGATGAACCGTACATTCACGATTGGTGTCGGCCGATACAGATGTGGTATCGATCGATACTCGGGCGATTTTGAGTTTTGCTCTTTGTTTATCCTGACACAAACACATAACGAAAAATAAAAAGAAAAATGATTTAAATCCAGACTCACCAGTGGGTTGCCTCCCACCAAGCGCTCGTTTAAAGTCAGTAGCTTGACTTTGGCTCAGATAATCAGTCAAGCTACTGACTTTAAACGAGCGCTTGGTGGGAGGCAACCCAATGGTGAGAGCTTACTCCCATGAAAGTTCCATAGCTAGATACTTGCAGACTCAGAGTTCTGCTCAACATGCTCTCCATAAATTTCTGTCCTTTCTCTTTCAGCTCCGAAGTAAGAAGAACTCGAGCTTTAGAAAATGGTTTCGAAGTTCCTTTGCACTTCACCTTGTACTCAATCGAATCCCCATCACACTTCTGAGTGATTAAGGTCATAGAGGGAGCACCTTTTACTCATGTACTCTTCACCTTCTTCTTTGCCTTAGCTGTTTCGACGTCTTTCTTGGTGATGAAATACGGATTATCTAGAAGGTCGATGACAGTGGACTCGTCCGGAGGTTCTTCCAAAAGATCAACGACCAACGTCTCTCCTGGAACAACGGTGATGCAAGAGATATGTGTGGGAGTTCCTCTAGGGATGACGTTGTAGTACACCTCCTTGTCAATGTATGAGAACGAGATGTGCTTGATGGGTGTGTCCATAATGGCACCAACCGTAGCCATGAATGGTCTTCCAAGGAGCAAAGAAACCTCAGATCCTTCGCTCATCTCCACAACCTAAAAATTTGTGGGCACCAGACAATCTCCTACTTTAACAGGCAAAGCATGGATAGTACCGTATGAAGGTGAGGTGGAACTGTTCGCAAACGTGAGAAGCATCGTAGGGGGTCTTATATCAGCCCTCAATCGTTCAGCAATTACCCTTGATATTACATTGACGCTAGACCCTGAGTCAACGAGAGACTAATCGAATTCAACTCCAGAGATGGAGCATGGAACTGCGAATTTCCCTGGGTCTTCCCTCTGGGTCAACTGCCTCAGCGGTGGTGACTTGCTTATTGCCTTGATGAAGAGTGCCTTAATTTCTTCCAGAGTTTCTCTGCAATCTTTGAAGTGACTTAGTAGAGGCCAGCCCGCTAGAGTTTCTTCAAAAGTGAACTAGTGGGGTATCCTTCGTACCATCTTCTCAAAGCCACGCAGCTGCTTTGGTGTGATGGGGGCTCGGAGGTGTTGATGAATAGGATTCAGATTCTTGGGCTTGTTAGGTCTGTCAACACTCATACTCGGCTTCTTTGCAGTATCTGGGAGGGTATCGATCGATACAGGTAGGGTATCGATCGATGCCTGGGTGATGTTCGAATTCGCATCGTCAGATAAATCATCAACCACAGGAAACTCCACAACCAACTTATCCAACATAGCCTTGCCTCTGGCGTCCTCCCATTCCTTCTTCGTCATAATACGAGGTATAGGATAAGGTATTATGGGTTTGTACACCCTCTCCTTGACAATCTCAGCCTTCTTCTCGACCTGCGTCTCAGCATCGATCGATACTGGAGGGGTATCGATCGATACTAGAGAGGTATCGATCGATACTGGAGGGGTATCGATCGACACACAGGATTTTGGATCCACTCGTGCAGGTGTTTGGATCGGTATCGATCGACACTGGCTGGTATCGATCGATACCTGCGCGATTTCAGAATCCCATTCGTCATCTTCAACAGCATCGTCGAAAATTCCTGCATCAAAACCCTTCTCTACCACTGCAGTGGCTTCTTTAGCACTTCCTATGGTGATTGCATTGATGTGTGCTCATGGATTCTCAGTTTTCCCTGAAAGAAAACCTTCCTGCCTTTTCACCGCTGCTGCTCTCTGAGCGACCTGAGTTTCCAGCTTCCTCTGGGTCTGATTGATAGCTTCAATTTTTCCATTCAGCTCAATGTACATAGAGTCAAACTTCCCATTGAAGTCACCTTGCAACTTCTCTTGTCCCCAAAGAAGCTGTTCCATCATGAATTCCATCTTATTCTCTGTGGACTTTGGAGAGATGGGCTGGTACGAAGAGTTCCCGTAATTGCGAGTGTTGTTGTTGAAGTTTCGGTTGTTGTTGTACCCAAATTGTTGACCCTGAAATCCAGAACCACCAACGTAGTTAACATCCTCCACTTCGTTTCCACCAATATTATCGACTCCATCAGCAAAGTGTACAGTCTTCTTAGACTTCCCGATCAGAAAATCCAGCTTTGCTTGAACTTCAGCAATCTGCGATCCATCAACTCCTCTAGCTTGCTTCTTCCGCTCGAAATCAACATCCTTGGTGCTATTACTAGACGCCAAGTTCTCAATCAACACAACCGCATCATCTGGATACCTGGTGTTGAAGTTCCCATTACTCGCAGTATCCAAAGCCATCTGGTACCTCCAATCGATTCCTCTGTAGAAAGTACCCAGCAGCTGAACCTGAGTGAACCCATGGTGCGGACAATCTATCTGATATGACTTGAAATGTGTCCAAGCAGTTTTGAGTGCCTCTGTTGGACCTTGAGAAATTTGAGAGATCTTGTTCCTGAGCTCCTCGGATCTCGCCTCATCATAGAAATTGTTCAGGAATGCGTTCTTCGTCTCATCCTATGTAGTTAGCGAACCAGGAGCCAACTGCTTCAGCCAATAAGCAACATTCCCACTAAGAGAGTACGGGAAAAGTTTGCAGAAAAGGAATTCATTGGGCACTCCATTGTACTTCATACCAACATTCTCGATATGATCCATGGGGTGTTCATTAGATAGGCCATGGAAAGGATTCTGACTCACAAGAGCGTAGTACGCAGGTTTCAGCTCAAAATCATTCCTCTGAAAAGTTGGGATGCGAATCACAGATCGATTGGCATAGAACTGATCAGGTCTGTTGTGCTCAGCAAGTGTCCTACCTCGATCAACTGCAGCATGAGGGACAATGACGTTTCCAGCTTCATCAAGTCGCTGCACTCTCTCATTGCACACATGATCCTCTTGGTCTCTCAGAACTCCAGCTTCATAAGGTCTTAATACCATTGTGTTGTTCATCCCTGATGTTTGCTTTGCCTTTCTGCTTGTGCGTTCTAAACGTGCTAGTTTCTCTAACGATAGATTAACTAGCGGAGTGCTCTTGGTTCCTCTGGTTTCACGATTAGGCATAAACCTGAAAACAAGAGTCAAGCACGTAAGTAACCAAAAAAAACGTGATGAGTATCGATCGATACCAAGTGGTGTCGATCGATATCAACAAAATAAAACGACGAGTATCGACCGATACTAGGTAGTATCGATCGATACTGACGAACTTAGTCAAAACTCGACAGCTAAAATATAATGGCGAAATTGAGTCCCCGGCAACGGCGCCAAATTTGATATGCTCAAATTAATACCCTAGAAGTACTAAAGCAGTAGTTGTAGTAAGTGTAGGGGTCGAACACAAGGACTCAAAGAAATCACACAATAGATCGTATAGTATCGAATCAAGCTAAGCAAATCAGATGAAACAAAAACAATAAGCAGTAAAAGAGATGTAAATTCGATGGAGGAAATATAGATTCAGGGTATTTCCCAGGAAATCAATGAATGCAGATAAACTAATTAACATGATTCAGATTTAGCGTGGTTCTTGAACTCAAATCACTAAAGTATAATTAACCAACTGTCGTTGCGAGAATTATCTAAATCTAAACCTCAGAATCCCAAATCTCTTTGCAAATTCCTAAGAATAAATCAGCTTTAATTTCAGGTTTGATATGTTCAAAAATCAATTAAATCAAATCTCTTTGCGAATAATTAATTTGCTCACCTTAGGTTCTATCAGGTAATTAATCGCACTGTCGTGCCTAATCAATTATCCTAAGATCTATATTCTAGGTAGCTAATCTAGAACAAGCCTTGAACACAACCTAAGCGAAGAACTAATTTAGATGGTGAATCCAAATAAACTAATCAACCTACCATTCCGAGAAAACCCTCATGAGAACCCTGAACCTAAAGTGGATCTACTCAGATATGGAGATTGAAAGCAACATGATTGAATAGATCATCAAAGAAATCAATAGTAAACATGAGTTCAGAGTTGTCTCTCTCAAAACCAAAGTAGAATCAAAGTAAGGAAAGCTTAGAAATAAAGCATAGCCATCAAACTAGCTGAAAAACCTAATTATAAAGCTAAAACACGTTCTGGGGTCTTCTTGTAAATATTAAAGTCTTCTAGGGCAAATCTGCAATTCTTCAACTGTTGGAAAAGTTGTGGGTCGTGTCTGCTGCGATGGGTATCGATCGATACTAGGCAATATCGATCGATACTGATGCTTCAAATCGGGTACTCAGCAACACGAACTTCTGCTTTGCTCCAGAATGCTCCAGAAAGCTCCAATATCTCCAATTATGCTCCAAACGTGCTAAAACCTGTAAAAGACTCTAAAAGACTCCAAAATACTAGAGAGACTCTATAAAACGGACTTATATCATGGCTTAAAAAGGGTAAAAACCATGATATATCAAATATACATATGCAAGTGGCTTTGCTCCTCCTCTAATAGTTGCAGATCCTTGCTTTTTCCACTTAGTCGTCCAATCTGAGTAAATATATCGAGGACATAGACATGATAACTAGCTTTGTTCCCTCCATCATAATGTCGTGCGGGGCATCTACTTTTTGTTTGGACTTGTGCTGGAAAGTAGGAGCCGGCAAAGTTGGAAGTTTCTTCATTAATGCTATGTGCGACAATAGAACCCTCAACTCTAGCAAGATTTTTCACCTTCTTCTTTAGGTGGAACATATATCGCTCAAAAGGGTACATCAATCGGTATTGAACCGGCCCACCAAGTGCTGCTTCTCGAGGGAGGTGAATAGGAAGATGTTCCATAACATCAAAAAAGGCAAGAGGAAATATTTTCTCGAGGTTGCAACGGAGAATGGGTATGTTTTCCCCCAGATTTCAAATTCCGGCAGATGTAAAGTGATCTCGTGCATAGATCCCGGAAGAAAGCACCGATCCCTGCATAACATACAAAATAAAATAATTAGGTATAATGATCACAATTGTAAGTTCAAAATGGTAACATACGTAATAGTATAAATGTATGTACGTGCAATAACTCCATGGACGTTCATAGGAAGAAGACCTTCAAATGCAAATGGAAGGAGGCGCTGCATCACAAGATGACAATCATGACTCTTCATCCCAAAAAAATTCCCTTCTGAACTATCAACGCAATTACGAAGGTTAGATGCATATCCGTTTGGGAATTTGACACCGTTCTTAATACAATCGAAGAACTCCTCCTTTGAAGTCGCATCCAACCGGAAAGCAGGGGTAGTGATTTCCCGTTCGTCATTACATACAACTCCTTACGGGAACAAATATATGGCAAGTCCAATCTGGCCTTCAAATTATCTTTAGTCTTTCCTTGCACATTTAAAACAATGTTCATGATGTTGTCGAAAAAGTTATTTTCAATGTGCATCACATCTAGATTATGGTGCAGCAAATGGTCCTTCCAATATGGTAAATCCAAGAAAATACTATTTTTGTGCCAATTGTGGTACTCGCCACAACCGTCAACGGGATAATACCCATTACCCCCGCATGAAACTGTTCTATCAGCACCAAAATCTATCAACTGAGTCATAATATAATTCACATCTAACTCAGGAGGTGGACCATCAAAAACTTTTTTGTTCTTTCTAAACAATATTGTGCTCCGACGATATGGATGATCATGCGGTATAAATCGTCGATGACAATCGAACCAAGAGGTCTTACGTCTGTTCTTCAATGGGAACGTATCAGTGTTATCTTGACAATACGGACACGCCAGCCTTCCATGCGTCGACCATCCAGAGAGCATACCGTATGCTGGGAAATATCTTATGGTCCACATAAGTACCACACGCATCATAAAATTCTGTTGCAGGGAAACATCGAACGCTTCAACACCATTTTTCCACAACATTCTCAACTCATAAATTAATGGCTGCAAGAAAATATCAAGGGATCTCTTAGGATGCTCTGGACCGGAGACGAGGATCATGAGGAACAAAAACTCTCGTTTCATGCACAAAGTTGGTGGGAAGCTGTAAGGTGTGACGATTACTGGCCACAACGAATATTGCCTACCATGCTTTCCCAAAGGGTTGAACCCATCCGTAGATAACCCGAGGTATACATTCCTTGGTTCACATGCAAAACTAGGATAAACCTCTTGAAAATGTTTCCATGCTTCTGCATATGAGGGATGCGCAATATCTCCATCTGAGTTATGTTCTGCATGCCATCTCATAGGCCATGCCGTGCGCTCAGATTGATATAACCTCTTCAACCTATCAGCTAGGGGCAAATAACACATCCCTTTATGTGGAACATGTACTCTTCCACCTGTATCCTGATACCGAGGTTTGTGACAAAAGCGACACTAGTAGATCATACAATTGTCGACACAGACATCTATCATCTGATACGGTAATCTAAGACCAGCTACAAGCTTTTGAATCTCGTAGTATGAAGCCGGTGAAATATTATCTTCAGGTAAGATATCTATCACAAAATCAGCTATCGCATCAACACAATCCTCGGCTAAGTTGAAATCTATCTTTATATTCATCAACCTGCTTGTAGTTGATAGAGGCGATATTCTATCTCTGCATCCTTTGTATAATGGCTGCTTAGACGCATCTAGCATATCAAAAAACTTCCGTGCTTCTAAATTTGGTTTCTCTATCCTGTTACCATCCTCAACATGATACGATGCTATGTTTTCACGAAACACATCATTCACCATATGAGTGTAACCTGCATTTAGATCTACTTTCGGTGTTGGTTCCTCTAACCTAGTACCCGAAGTACTACCAAACCTATCCGATGTGTTACCATAATTACCATAATATTGCACCATGAAATCAGTTTATCCGTGGGTATACCAAATCTTGTAACAATGCATAAATCCAGTCCTATATAAGTGCTTCCTTACTTCCCTAACAGAGACTGATCTATGATTCCGACATTTAGTACAATGACAATACATATTAACGTATTCCGATGTCATGATATTGTTTGACGCAAAGTTCATGAACTCCTCCATACCTTGTGCGAACTCATCCGTCAATTCCCCCGTCGCGGGATCACGCGAAGGTTTGTCCATCCACGATCGAAAATAAGACATTGTGTAAATTTTTTTTCTTTGTGTTTGTTGTGAATGTTGTGAATGAGGGGGATAAATATTTATAGAGAAATATTCAACGATTTTACGAGTGATTTTCGATGGATGTTTAAATTTCAAACGGCTATATAACGGCTACTACAATGGATACATTAACGGATATATATATTCGTCGAAAATTACCGAGGGCTATATATCCCTCGTATATCGGTAGGAATATCCCCACCGATTTCCGACGGCCTTGAAACGGTCGGAATTTTCCGACCGATTTCCGAAGGAATACATGCGATTATATATTCGTTCGAATTTTGTCGAAAATTCCTCGGAATATTCCGATCAATTTCCGACGACCCTCGAACCGTCGGAAATTTCCGACCGAATTCCGAGGGAATTATATTCGCCGGTATTCCCTCGGTATTTCGTCGGAAATTTCTAACGATTTGAAGCCCGTCGGAAATGCGCGTGTTTTCTTGTAGTAATTGTATTGC
This sequence comes from Eutrema yunnanense, assembly GCA_002933935.1. Taxonomy (NCBI): domain Eukaryota; kingdom Viridiplantae; phylum Streptophyta; class Magnoliopsida; order Brassicales; family Brassicaceae; genus Eutrema; species Eutrema yunnanense. Next base: position 3,716 of record PKML01043706.1, on the reverse strand, counting down.
CATCACTACCTTTTTTGATCAATCCATCAACGAGTTTTGATTTTAATAACTAGGCTAATATAAGATTGTGGATTTTTTCTTATATCATTTTGGTATAAAAAAATAAATGAGAAAACTTTTGTTTTTCTGTTTTTGTTCTTTGATTTTATTCAAAAAATAAAACCTATAAATAATTGTTTTGATTTGTTTCTTTGAAAGTTTTTGTTCTTTTCATTTAAAAAAAAATATAATTGTTTTCATTTATTTCTTATCTTTTTTCGATTTTTCTGTTTTCATAAAAACCATTAAAAAGTTTTACTTGTTTTTGCTGATATTCTTTCGTCCATAAAACATTTTTAAAAAAAAGTTTTCACATTTATTTTGAAAATTTTCTTATAAAGAAAAAAAAAAATCATTTTTCCTGTTTTGCATTTATTCGGAGATTAATTCTTACAAAAGAGCAAAACATGATTATTGGGACATGAGATATCAAAGATTCTATGGATACAAACCAGCCATGAGACAACTTGATCCAGAGCCACCATATTCCATACGAAGGTCACCACAATGAGTCGATCCATGGCAGCAACAAGGATACTTCTTTTATGGGAAAAACAATCGTGAAGATTACTTGGCGTGGGAAGATCTTATCGAGGAATGGTTCGACCATCATCCTCTCATGGAGCAGAAGAAAGTAGATATGGCAGTGAGCTATCTCACAGAAGATGCATTGACATGGTGGAGAAAAGAAATGACCTATCAAAAAAGAAGTCCATATCCACTCACCGCCTCTTGGACAACCCTGAAGACGCTCATGAAGAGGAGGTTCTCACCATCTTATTGCCCTAAAAACATGTCAAGCTCACATCACAGAACGCCTACAAGACATTGGAACGTAGAAGAAAGACAACCTTAACCATATCAACAAAAAGGTGTCTAACACTCAGAAGAACCGTAGCAGCACTCAAACAACCCAGCATCAACCACCACAAACCATTGACAAAGACAAATCATATGATAAATCGAAAGACACTCGATTTGAACAAGCTAACTCATCTTCTAGTCATCAAATAACTCATGAACTAGCATGTTTTAAATTTCAAGTCAGAGGACACATGGCCAGAGATTGTCCAAATAGACGCATCATGATCATTATACAAAACGGGTATGATTCTCAAGATGAAGAAGATCTAGACGATCCAAATGGAGAGATCACCATCTTACCTGATGACAGAGACCTACTGGTGGTTCAATGAGCCCTATATGCTTAACCATACCATGATAAACCAGCTCAGAGAGAGAATCTCTTTCATTCCCGATGCACCATTCAAAAAAAGGTATGACATCTAAGCATAGATAATGGCTCTTATACTAATATTGCTAGCTCTGTTTTGGTTGATAAGATAGGAATGCAAACATCAAAGCACCCCAGACCATAGAAGCTCAAGTAGCTTAATGACAATGATGAGCTTAAAGTGACCAAACAAGTGGAGATTCCTTTCTCCAACAACCAATATCAAGATCAGATTACGTGTGATGTTGCCCCAATGCAAGCAAGACATTTTCTGCTGGGAAAACCATGGCAATATGATCGTGTCACCTCACACTTTTGGATCAAACAGAAGTGCGTGTAATGCAAGCAAAAGAACATGCTAATGCAGCTACCAAAGTAAGTTTGTTTGCTGAAAAAGAACATTTACCACCTGATAACACATATATGATACACTTGTGTATGCCAAAAGTGTCTTACACAGGTCATGAAGCAAGATTGGAGAACAAGCCAACAACCGTAGGCCACACGACAACAAAGAGAAACAAATGCGATCAAAGAGAAGTGACCACCAAACCTTCTGCCCACCTACAAAGAAATGGAGTGATCTACTCTCTACTGATCAAGGAGGCACCACCATACCATCCCCAACCGACGAGCCCAAGCCAAACACAACTATTACCCAGAGGTAAAACTCTAAACCCACTCGATAAAACTCAAACTAGCTTGGTCTATCGTTGTGCAGATAAACCCTTTTCGAGGACAAAACATCTTAAAGGACGAGGGTGTAATGTGGACATCTACTCCACAAGACGACCCATGACGAGCCAAACTCCACCCGTAGCCGAGGAGAGCCCATCCGAAGCCGAGGAGAAGCTTCCCGTAGCCAAACTGATGCAACCACACCAAATAAACACTGAGGGAGAACACATTCCTCGACCAAGTGACCCTGGAGATGCTTATGGTCGAGCCACATTTCCACCGGTCCGACCAGAAACAGAAGATGGACAAAGATCAAGCCTCTCGGCTAAGACATTGCCCACTGATATATCATGGTTTTTACCCCTTTTAGGCCATGATATAAGTCCTTTTTATAGAGTCTTTCTAGTGTTTTGTAGTCTTTTAGAGTCTTTTACAGGCTATAGCACGTTTGGAGCATAATTGGAGATATTTGAGCTTTCTGGAGCATTCTAGAGCGAAGCAGAAGTTCGTGTTGCTGAGAACCCGATATGAAGCCTTGGTATTGATCGATACTGGCTAGTATCGATCGATACCCATCGCAGCAAGACACGACCCGCGAGTTTTCCAAGACTTGAAGAATTGCAAAAGTGTCCAGAAGTCTTTAATAATTACAATAAGCCCCAATTAGTGTTTTAGGTTATTTATTGGGATTTTACAGCCACTTTGTAGGCTATGCTTTATTTTCTATACTTTGATTTTACTTTGATTTGAGAGAGACGAGTCTGAATCTCCCTTCGTCCGAGATCAGATCTCAAAACCTTTTCTGATTATTTATTTGATGATTTATTCAGTTATGTGGATTGTTTCATTCTCCATGTCTGAGTAGATCCACTTTAGGTTTAGGGTTTTCTCATAAAGGATTTCTTTGAATGCTAGGTTGATTAGTTTATAGGATTCACCATCTGAATTAGTTCTTTGCCTTCGGTTGTTCTCAAAGCTAATTCTAGGTTGACGAATCTGGAACTTAGATCTTAGGATAATTGATTAGGCACGAGAGTGCGATTAATTACCTGATTGAACCTAGGGTGAGCAAATTGATTATTCGCAAAGAGATTTGGTTTAATTGATTTGTGAACATATCAAACCTGAACTTTAAAGCTGATTTAGACTTTAGGATTCGCAAAGAGATTTGGAATTCCTAGAATTTAGATTTAGATAGTTTTCGCAGCGAGAGTTGGTTAATTATATCTTAGTGATTTGAGTTCAAGAACCGAGCGTAATCTGAATCCTGTTAGTTAATTTAGCTGCATTCATTGATTTCCTGAGAAAAACCCTGGGCCTATATTTCCTCTATTAAGTTTACAACTCGTTACTGTTTACTGTTTTTGTTTCATCCTATTTTCTTAGCTTGATTTGACGCTATACAATCTATTGTGTGATTTCTCTGAGTCTTTGTGGTTCAACCCCTAACTATATTACAACTGCTGCTTTAGTAATGTTAGGGTATTAATTTGAGCATATCAAATTTGGCGCCGTTGCCGGGGACTCAATTCGCCATTAGATTTTAGCTACAAAATTCGTCTAAATCGCCCGAGTATCGATCGATACCCTTACGTATATTTCAGTTACTTACATTCTTGGGTTTTGTTTTCAGGTGCATGCCTAATCGATAAACCAGAAGGAACAAGAACGCTGAGCTAGTTGATCTGTCACTCGAGCAACTAGCACTTGTGGAACGCACAAACAGGAAAGCAAAAAAATCAGCTAAGATGAACAACAATCAGTT
>PKML01043705.1:39251-57791 GCA_002933935.1 Eutrema yunnanense | reverse complement strand
GGGGCGGATCTAGGAATTTTTTTAGTATGGGGCACAAATTTTGTTTTCTCTTAAAAATTTGATTATAATAAATTTTGTAATGTCTAAAATTTAAAGTAGAAAATTCAGTTTAAAAAATATCAGAGAAATCAAGTAGAATCGAAATGATAAATTAATACGAAGGGACAACTCATAGAAGACTCGACCAAAAGAGCTAAATAAACTTATTTAATTGCTTGTACAATAACAATTTGATAAAATCAGCATGGGGCACTTGCCACACCCCCATCTAATGTAGATCTGCCCCTGGTTACAGTTCTTTTAAGATCATAAATAACGACAGTATCATTATTGAACGATAAGGTACAGTACACAATAATATATATAGCAGCAAGGAGAGGAGCAACGGAGGAGATATATATATGGGAGTGAACCGACCTTGTTACATGTTAGAGCACCTCCATTGGAGGCTCTAAACAAAAATAAAGAGGGGTTCTTAACCAAAAAAAATATATATATATATATATAAACAGTGTAAGAACCGGTTCTTAAACAAGAGTTTTAAGAACCGGTTCTTAAGGGGAGTTCTTACACTGTTCACGCCACATATCAATCCTTAATTCGCCAGATTTTTTTTTCTCCAGATTTTTTAGTTTTTTTTTTATTTTACATTTTTTAACTTTAACTTAAAAAAAGATTCTTAACATTTTAAAAAAAAAAACTTTTTCATAACTTCAACTTTAAAATTATAAACTTTTTTTACATATCAATGAATTGGAATCTTTACTTATTAATTTATTTTTATAAGATTCATTTTACTCATTTTCATTTGATAGAAAAATCATTTGAGAGAATAATTTGTATGTTTTATATTTCAGTTAATGAAATAAAAGTCTAATATTTTAAGTATATTTTCTAAAATAATATTTTTTATTCTTAAGAACCCCAAAATGGGATTCACCAATGGAGGAGAAAAATACTAGAGGTTCTTAACTATTCACAAATCAAAAAACAAATATTAAAAAAATCCTAAGAACCCCAACAAGGGGTTCACTAATGGAGATGGTCTAAACCATCTCCAACAGGGAGATGTAACGGGGTTCTTAGAGAATTAGTGCAAAAAAGTTAAATCAAAAACCCAAATAAATATTGTAAGAGTCGATTCTTATTTAAGAGCTTTTAGAGCCCGACTCTTACGATGACGTGTCCACAAATAATTGGTCACGAGTTTTTGTTTTTATTTTTATTTTTATTTTATTATAAAAAACCACTCTCTCTCTTGTATCTCAATCGCCATCTCTCTCATTTGATTTCTCTTGATCTTCTTCTTCGGCATACTTTCCCGGCGGCTGAAGGTTCTTCTTCCCATTTCCCATGGTGTGTGAGTATATGTAGATTTCATCTGTTTAATTTTGAGTTTTTGTTTTTGATTTTTCCTGCATGTGAGTCTTTGTCAAATTGAAATCGAAATTGAAATCGAAATCGGAATTGATTTTTCTGGCGGCTGAAAGTTCTTTTTCAATTTGTTTTGTTGTTACTACTCTCTCGGCAGTTTGTCCAACACTTCTTTCTTTATTTTTGTTGTTACTTTCTTATTCTGGATATGTCCAGCGTCTTCTTTTTCTTCATTGCTCAACCAATTTTTTTTGTTAAGAACCCTTTGGAAGTTCTACCATTGGAAGAGTAAAAATTATAGAGATTCTAAACTTTGATTTTACCACAATTTATGAATAAAAAATTGGTAATAACCCTATAAGAGATTCAACAATTGGAGATGCTCTTAGGTGTCCTTACAAATCAAAAGTAATTGTAGTATCCATTCTGTTTCTTCCCCGGCCCACCATTCGTATTTATAATTATATTCCATTTGGTCGACACATTAATTCCTCCTATACCAAAGTGTCAATCACGTACCGGTTGGTTATATGCGTGCGCACACACACACACACATGTGTATGTAAGCACCCAACAATTTGTTGACAATCAGGAGGGTTTGCAGATATTTTCTATTACTAGGATTTACCATTATCATGACTTTTATTAGTCGCATTAATTAATGGTGTTTAATGAAACTTAAAGAAAACACTACGTTGATGATAAAGACTTTTACGAAAGGTTTTAGAGGAAAAAGCGACTTTTACGGAACTTACTGTAATTAACAACTTTGCTGATTAAGAAAACACAAGCTCACCCCAAACACACATTCATTATCTCTCTCTCTCTCGAAAAAGAGAAAAGATAAATAAAAGAGGTTTCTTCGTTGTTGTTCTGTCGATGGTGGCTAATTATACACACATATATATATACATATGGTTTTATTGTATCACACAGTCTCCAAGGAGCAGTACGTAGTATATTATTATAAGTTTCCTAATACCATATATATTCGTTAAGTTAACACATGACATCCTTGAGAAGCTTGTACCTTCGTGTGGCCGTCCTAGGCGAGGGCACTCCGCCTCCTTCAGCTCCGGCAACGGCCTTGGCCCCTTGATCGTGACGGTTGTTCTTATGCTTGATCCCGCCACCGGACGAATACTCCGATCGGTTTGTGAGCTCGCTCTCGTGATTTACGGATGAAGAAGTCTTCTTTGCAGAAGAAGAACCGCCATGTTTGTCGACACTGCTCATCTTCCTGTCGTCGCTCCGGCACCAGTCGCAAATCTCGGTCGGCTCTCTGTAGAAGTTGCTACAATAACTATATAGAAATATAATTCAAAATAATTAAGAAATCCATTAATGATAACCATATATGATCGATCATTCTACTGCGCGCTTACGAGTGTTGGAAGCGGTTACGGCAGTGCCCGCAGCGGAAGAGTTTGTCGGAAAAACCGACGTCGCCGCACATGCAACACACTGACTCCATGATCTTCACAATCTTAATTGTTTGTGTTTTTGTTTTTCTACCCTAGCTAGAGAGAGATGGAGATTTGAAGTTTTTAGTTTATAGAATTAGATGAAGGCGGTGATGTTTTATTCCCCACATGCCAAGTCTCTATTTATCTCTATGCACAAATATATATAATACATACACATTAGACTAAATGTACCAGAGATTTGCTTGCCGTCGTTTTCAGATTTAGAGAGAGAGAGAGAGCCAACCTTAAATTGTGGAGTTTTGTCATTCCTGTGTGTGTGTGTTTTTATATCATATTCATATATATAAACAAACAGTTAGCGAAAATTAATTACAAAATATTAAAAATTAAAATGGTTTTTCCCCTTTTCCCATAAAGCGGATAAGAACGTTTGTGTCCATTTACTTCTACGATTTGTGGAGGTGGAGTATTTAATTGGATGTAACTTTCTAAAATAATATAATGGAGTAAATCATAGTACTATTTATAAATTTGTTATAAAGAAAAAAACTTAACATTATGTATCGACAAGTGATTTATATAACTAATTTTAAACCCTATAAGGTATCGAAAATGCATTCGTCAGTACTATATGCTTATAATTTGACATACGTATAAGAGATATACGCACATCTATATATTCCACCATTTATTTCCCTTATATATATAGTGTCTACTCTATATCTCATGTATATCTTTCATAATCAATATATATATATATATATATATATATAACGATTACCATCGATCTCTTTGTCAACCAGAGGCACGTTCCCTATTGCCAAAACCCCATGCATGAACTATATATTTCTTCATATTCTCTTCTCCGGCTACATATCTCATCAGATATCATGGGAGTTTAAGATCGTTGAATGAATGCCATCTTAGTATAATTTGTAAATAAAAACTAAAACATTATGACAGTGTACTTGAAGGAGATAGTATATTTTGATAATCAATCATACCACAAAATCCTTCCAATGGAATGGCACGTTCTCTTTTGCTATATATGCAATATAATGTGTGTTATATGCCCTTTTAAAGAAAGGAGAATTGCGTTGTTTCTAGCTTTACTGTCTAATTGTTTAGTCTTCAATTCGTAATTGGATCAGACAGCTTACGAGCAATGTCCACTTGTCTTTAGTCGGAATGCATTATCACGTTCAAGAGCTAATTCATCATATATAGTTACTAAACCTAGCTAAATAAGTAGAAATTTAGAATATCCTGTTCACTTGTTTTTTGGGTTTGCAAGGTAAATGTTTATTTAATTGAACATGAGATTATGTTTATGGATTGAGATGAATTTAATGAGGTGTGTCAGGTTTAATGCGATTTGGTACACATTTATTGTCTGCTTTTACCATATTTATTGCGGTTTGGGATTTTTTTCTTTCTTTCTTTGAACCGGTTGGTTACTAAAAAGGAATTAAACAATAAGGTAAGGCAACTTTGATGCGAAGAGAGAGACACAGTCTTTATAAATTTGATTTGTGCGTTGATTACACGCACCAATCACGTGATTGAAGAATCGGAGGGGAGACAAGATCAACGGCGTTCCCCTAGCTTCGAATCTAAACGGTCGGAGCGTGGTCCACGTGGCAGATTTCAGGCGATAGTTTTGCAGTTTGGCTGGGCCATGTTAAACACATGCTTCTCTCTCTCTATCTCATCTTAATTATTTGCGTTTCTTAATCAACAAATTAACATCCTCGACTAAGATCATAATTATGGGTGGGTAATATGTTGGGGTAATATATGAATTTTATAATATTTATTGTATTTTAGAACCCCAATTTATTTTGTTGATGTTTTATGTGATTATAGGTAGTAAATATAGAGGAGTTTTTTGTTGATTCTATTTTTTCCCTTTCTTTATTCATTTCGACCAATCAGGAGCAAGCAAAATCAGTATATTTACTGATAATATAGAGTCCACTTTTAGATACGGTAATATGGTTTTAAGTCCATTTTTATTTATTTAAATGGATTTAATTTATAANGGAAAGACATAAGAGAGTGAAATTAGGAGTATGTTTAAATATAAAATTAATAAAAGTTAAGTGAAATGATGAAAGAGAAGGTATAAAGTTGAGTAAAAGGATGAGAGAGTGTATTTTTAATATTTTTTTATCTGTGAGACATCACATTTTATGTGCAATGTGGATGGTCTTAATCAACAAATTAACATCCTCGACTAAGAGCATGATTATGGGTGGGTAATATGTTGGAGTAATATATGAATTTTATAATATTTATTGTATTTTAGAATCCCAATTTATTTTGTTGATGTTTTATGTGATTATAAATAATAAATATAGATGAGTTTTTTTAAATATAGAGGAGTTTTTTGTTGACTCTATTTTTTCCCTTTCTTTATTCATTTTGACCAATCAGGAGCAAGCAAAATTAGTATATTTACTGATAATATAGAGTCCAATTTTAGATACGGTAATATGGTTTTAAGTCCATTTTTATTTATTTAAATGGATTTAATTTATAATAACCCAGTATCTTTACTCATAATAACCACTGATAATCATGCTCTAAACATTTTACAAATAATACTGGTGGTTTAAGAGGGAGGGATATCAATTTGACGTGTAAAGTGAGTGTAGAAAAAAGAAAGAAAGAAAGAAAGAAAGACCAGAGGCATGCGTGCCACGTGTTTTGATGGGCCCGTTTAAATAAAGCCCATGGCTCATCCACCAATGAATAATTCAAGTGTACTTTGGATTGGATTGGAGGATAAGCATATCTTTGAAATGGGCCCAAACGATCCTTTACACTAAAGCACACCATTTTACAATTCAATAAAATGGGAGAAAATTCGTTCATCTCTTTTATGTTTCTCTGTGTTCCCACTTTCTTTCCCCCGACTTTCTTTCCGGCAAGTTCCAATCGGTGTCCAATGATTTCTAGAGGTGGCTATGATGTACATAGTTCTTTTCGTTTGTTGCAGTCAAATTTCTTCTCTGAATCACGAAGATTCTCGTCGTCTCTTTCTTCGATCCAAGGAGGAGAATGGTGTCAGCGTTATCTTCATATAATGCTCGCGTTGCATGTCCCTCACCTAGCCAAGCTTTTTTTTCTCCGCACGCATTTTCTACTTGGGCCTTGTATGGCCCAATTAGATCTCATATTTGTATTTATATTTCTTTGTAATGGGTCAATTTGTATTTTATTGTATGGTACAAGGGTTTCATGCAGCTATTTTGACTGGGCTTCTTCTTGTTTATGTCCATCTAATTGGATTAGTTAATTGATCGCCTAGCTTCGCCGGGAATTTCTACAGTGAATGACTTTTATTTGGCTAGTAGATTTAGATGGCACCCGAGGCTGTAACTCTTTGTATGTTTTCTTCTCTTTATATATAAAATGCAGCTGTCTAATACATTACTGTTGAACTAAGATTTCACATATCTACTAGATAGTCCAAAATCAGTTAGGATTTAAGAGATTTTCATATTAATGAAGCCGGAGCTCGAAGATTACATGAAATATTAAATCGTCGGAAAGACGAGCTTAATCAAAAATAATAAAAACTGAAGAAATAAACTAGAGAGCTTATAGCGTTAGCATCCCCATTAGAGACACCCACATGAGTGTCTTAAAAATTAATTAGTATTAAATTTAATAATTTTTTAAGTTAAGATCCCCCACTTGTTTTTTTTTACATGTTTAGAAAATACTCAGACAAACAGGATGCTGACACGTAAGGTGTCTTAACCGAACAAAAATGTCTTCACAAAGACACGGGTCTTGACTATTCATTATGTGTTTTCTTAAGTTTTATTATAAAATATGCGGAAGACACCCACATAATTGTGCAATGTGGGTGCTCTTAGGTTTTATGCGAATAGTTCCTCCTTAAACTAATGGAGTGCTCTTTTATTTGTACAAATACTTAGTTGTTTGATTTTTTTTTCTCTCTGCTTGATATTTGACGATTTCATTATTTTTTTGGTATCTATCTTTATTTTCAAAAAATTTCCTTTTATCTCGGACAAATCGATAATTTGGTTAAGTTTTATGGGTTTCTAAACCGGTAAATGGACCGATCTTGATTCGGGTCAGGCTAAAATGAAGGTGCATAAGCCACCTCCAACAATCACCATTAAAAAAAACGTAATAGATCGTAGTTTTTTGGATAGTGTGATAAATAATCATTCTAATCATCCGAGACAAGTGGACAATACCTCTCGATTTCTTTAGCTTTCTATGTACTGGTTCAAAGTTTTAGAATCAAAATGATGATGATCATATACTTGAAAAGAACCAAATAATGAAGATGAAGAAAGACTAGAAGATGTTTTTTGTTTAGTGAAAATAATGAGTATGGTTTTAGCAAAGAAAATGATGAGTATGACACGCACCAAATATGAATCCACAAACAAAAGGGGGGCTTTTGCTTTGTTAAGTTCAAAGAAAAACAATTGGAAATCCATGTGTTAGTTGCAATCAAGAAACTAAGAGCATGTTCATTGGCGAGAGACTTGAAAAAAATATCTCATTAATGCAATATTAATGTTTTTAATATAGTTAAACTGTATAATGTGAGCTATTTATGTGAATACAAGTGTTTCAAGAGTGTCTCACAAATTATTAAATGATAAATCCATCTCACTATTTTTCCTTTTTTTTGTGTGTGTGGTGAAATACCCATTAAAAGTCTCTTAATGAAACTTTGAGATGGAAAGATCATAAATAAAATTCACAGTAAGTGGTTTTATCTTGGGGAAAAAATAATTGTGGATATGAGATTCTAAACTGACTGGGCCTATTAATGTAGGCCGTTAATAAAATAGAGTAATGGGAGGCCCATTTAGGTCATTGACATATATGTGGCAATATGGGGCAAAAGCCAAATTCACCACAACCCAAACTCAAAATCGCAAAACTTGGAACGATCAAAATCTATCTTCCCAGCGGATCTTCTTCGAGAGCGTTGTTAATCCCTAGCTGCTTACTCTTGTCGATCTTCTGCTCCCCGAAACCCTAGACCCATCTCGTCCTTCTCGTACCCTTGCAAGCATTTCGGATCTCGCATCGCCATGCTGATGATTCCGTCCAAGGTCGCCGGCCATACCCGGTTCTTGCTCGAGGGCGTTAATGATTCGGCCGATGTCGACTCAATCGCCCAAGAGCTTTGTCAGGTAGCCTCTCTGATGTTTATTTAAGTAAAACAGAACACGCGGCTGTCTGCTTTTATGTCCGTTCCTTATGTCTCCATATATCAATTGTAATTTCAGCACTGTATTTGGGTCTAATTCTGTATGTGTTCTGAGATCAGCAAGCGGAATTACGACATTTTTTAATTTCTCATCTTGTCTTTTTTTTTTTACATAATGACAGTTGGTTGACTATGGAGTTGAGACTATTATTCCAGTTCTCAAGACATGCCTAGATTGCTTCACCGTCCGGAGAAGCCAGCCTATTACGTTGCAGCTTGAGAAAGTAGTATCCTTGGTGTTTAAACGTGTGATGAAAAAACCAAATCTCGGAACCGTGATTTCTCACGCAATGAATGATGTTGAGGTCACTGAAGAATTTGTGGATGATTTGACACATGCATTGGGCTTTTCACTCTCTGAGAAAATTATCTTTAGTCTGGCCCTGGCCGATTTTGAAAGATCTGATGCAAAGACAAGTGGTAAGGCTGATTCTTTCCGTGTCTTACTTCTCACATCTCTTAGGTTTATCTTTTTGTGATGGTGGCTTTTTGGTCTTTCCTTTTCTAGGGCGAAACTTCTTATTGGCCGAGATTGAGGAACTGCGTGCCAATACTGGCAACATTCAGTCAACTGAGCAAATTCAGAATGTTCTTTTGTTTCTCCAAAAATCTGAGGACCTCTCCAGGCATTTGGATTCCTATATACAGATTTTGTCTTCTGCTCAACCTAGAGATGACTTCTCTTTTGCTCTAACGCCTATCCTTTCTCGAGAAGTTCACGAAGCTGAGGTTTTCAGGTGCTACTTATGAGTTGCTGTAATCTCTTTTCCCTTTCTGATCCATACGTATTACGTACAAATTGTGACTCTCAACGGGTTTCCTGTTCTGTTTTAGGAGCATGGATCTTCACAGTGATCCTGCTGAAAACGAGATTGATACTATCTTAGCTGAAATCGATAAGGAAATTGCTGTTGGAGATCTCATGGGAGAATTAGGTTGTGGGTTCACTGCTGATGCCCAACAATGCAAAGAGATCTTGTCTAATTTTGCACCATTAAGAGAGGCTACTATCTCAAGAATTCTTGGTAATGTTGTTCGTACATGTGCTGATCTTGAAGATCATCACACCACCTTTTCAACATTCAGTCAGGCCCTTGGTTGCTGCATTCCAACTGAAGTTCCCACACCAAGGTCATGGGATGTTGACATTCTAATTGAAACAATCAAGCTGCTTGTAAGTTATCTACAGCCCTTATGCTTTGTCTAATTAACATCATTGATAGCTTCAAAACTTCATTTCTGTCTTTGTATTAATTTTTGCTGTTGTTGTTGTGACTAGTGTGCATAATTATCTTTCTTTTATCAATGTATTTAGTGAAGCATCTAGCTTATTTGTTGAGTATTATTTGGTTCTGCTAAAGCAGGCTCCTGGTACAAGCTGGAGGAAAGTAATCGAGAATCTTGACCATGACGGATTTGACATCCCTAATATGGAGTCTTTCTCGTTTTTCATGCGGCTATATAAAACTGCCTGCAAGGTGTGTTCTCATACTGTCTAATATGACTGTCCAAAATATGTTTACTTCATTAAGTTGTTTCTACTTCCACTGTTGTTTGAGGGTGTTAAACTGATTCTGCAGGAGCCGTTTCCTCTTGAGGCTGTATGTACTTCTGTCTGGAAAAATATGAAAGGCCAATTATCCTTTCTTAAGCATGCAATAGCAGCCCCACCAGAAGTATTCACATTTATGCATTCTCCAAGGAAGCTGGTGAGATACCACAAGTTTGTGTTTAGAGCTTAGAGCTGTTCTTCCCTGATACTGTCACTATTCTGACCACCTGTTTTCCAGGTATATATAGATAATAACATGCACAGCCATGAGCAGCAATTAGGACTTTCCAATCAAGCATGGCTATCTCTCGATCTCTTAGATGTGCTATGCCAACTGGCCGAGAGAGGTCATACTGTTTTAGTTAGTTCGTTGCTCCAGTATCCACTCACACATTGTCCTAGAACCTTGCTTCTTGGAATGACACACATCAAAGTAATTCTCTATGACTGGTCAGTGATGTATGCTCGTAATCTTGACTTTTTGGTTTGGCTAAGTGTGTTAATCCTGTTGTTGCAGACTGCCTATAATCTTATCCAGCGAGAGGTGGTTTCTGTTATTCTTCCAGTGATAATAACAAATTCCCAGGATAGTGGTTTTATCCTTAATCTCTGGCATCAAAATGCTGAACTCGTTCTGTGGGGGATTTTAAATGCCCAAAATCTTAAAGCAGACAGCATACTCAGAATAGTTGAAATCTGCCATGAGCTTAAGGTGAATATGTTGTATTAAAAATGTGTGACGGTGGCTCAATTTATCTTCTTAATATGTTTTGTTTCTTACAACAGCCTCTCTGTGTCTATGAACTAATCATTAGATTTTTATTTATTTATTTCAGATTCTCTCTGTTGTTTTAGAATCAGTTCCAGTCTCATTCAGCATCAGATTGGCAGTCCTTGCCTCACTGAGAGGCTTTTTGGACATTGAGAACTGGTTGCCAAACTGTCTATATGTGTATAAGGACCTCTTTGCTGAGGTAACGTATATTTATTACTATCAAAAATTCCTTTGGAGATAGAAAGATGGTATCTAACATTTAAAATTTATGTTTTCTATATTTCAGGAGTGTATTAAATTTGTCAAGAATGTGCATTTAAGCGAATCAGAGGATTTTACTTTCAAACATTTTCATCCTTCTGATCCTTTATCAGATCTTCATTTGGATGCAACGACTTCACTTTTGAAAGTTAGTTTGTTTGGTTTCGTATTTGACTCGTATATTGCTTCATATCTATTGAGAGTAATTTGTTCGACCATGTATTGCAGGTTTTGAAAGCTCATGAAAATGATATTACTTCATCTCAACTGGTCGAAGAGATAGAAAAGGTCAATGCAGCAATTTTGGATTGTAATTCGAAACTGCAGAATGGTGAGGCTAAAGATTCATCAGCTTCCAATGCATATGGAGATGATGTTGAGGCAGAAGCAAACGCTTATTTCCATCAAATGTTTTCTGGTCAGTTGAGTGTTGATGCAATGGTTCAAATGCTTTCCCGATACAAGGACTCTTTGGTTCAAAGGTTTGGTGATGACATATTATACCTATTTGAGATATTCAGTTTATCTTATCATGTTTGCCAGGCTCCTCATGCATAAAGAAAATCACGAGGTTTTCTTTTGTTTTTTTGACAGGGAAAAATCAATTTTTGAATGCATGATTGCTAATCTGTTTGAGGAATATCGTTTTTTCCCCAAATATCCTGAGAGACAGCTGAAAATAGCCTCCATCCTCTTTGGTGAGTGGGTCTTCTACAGTATGATTTTACTATGATGTAGTGGGGAGGATACCATGAGATCATTTAACTGTTCATGCTTTGTGTCTAGTCCTCAACATTTATTAGCGTACTATAACTGGGGCAACCTCTTGGCAAGTTTGTCATGCAAGATGATGGTGTTTTAGAAGGATTTCTTGAATTTGAAAATTACCAGTGACATGTTGTTTGAGCATCTCTTCTTCAATTTTGTATTGTTGGCGTTGCAGTCTCTTGAATCTGTTGAGACTTGTACAAATTTCAGGTTCTGTTATCAAGCACCAGCTTATAAGTTCCCTCACACTGGGGATGGCCCTGCGTCTAGTCTTGGATTCTTTGCGTAAACCTGCAGATTCAAAAGTATGAATTCTTTTGTGATATATTTCTGTCTCCCGGCTTTTTACTGTGATATGTCATCTTCTTTCTTTCCTGATTCATGCAGATGTTTCTGTTTGGAAGCAAAGCTCTGGAACAGTTCGTGAATCGTTTGGTTGAATTGCCTCAGTATTGCAACCATATTTTGCAAATATCTCATCTGCGTAGCACTCACCCTGAGTTAGTCACTGTTATTGAACAAGCACTTTCAAGGATATCATCTGGTAATTTAGAATCAGATGCCTCTGTTTCTCACCCTGGTCCCTCACAGCCTTTCCCTGGAAATAGCGAGGTATAGTGTTGATATAAAAGTTTTCTTTTGACTGACTGCAGCACTCGTCTTGCCATTGTTGTCTTGCAGTCTATTTATATATCTCCTTATCAGTACTTGTCTTGCTATTTTTTAGCTATTTTTTTATCTTCTTATAAGTTGATTCCAAGATTGTTTCAATCGTGGGATTGATTCTCTAGAGTTATCTATTGAAAATGGGAAAGAAAAGTGCTTGATCCTTTCTGGTTCTAGTCTCATGCCTTAATTTTTTAGCTCTTTAGCCGTTATGTAAATACTGTAAGCTTCTCTTGGTCTGGGTTGGCCTATATCTTTTCTGACCATTAATTGACTTTCCGGAAAATCAAGGTGAGAAGGAAATTAACACATTGTTTCTGTTTTTTTACGTTGGCAGTTGAGTGGTTCTGGAATGGGCCAATCTGTGGTACATCTTCCTTCTCCTGTTCAGCCTCAACAGAAAAATGAAGTGCATATTGATGACCGCTGCAAAATGCCAAGTGTGCCATCTAACGAGGCAAAGTCACTTCTTCCCTCGTCATCTACCACTTCCGCTGATGTTTCTGTCATTCCTAAGGTGATGAATTTCTCTTGTATTCTCTTTAATGGTGGTGGGAGGAGTTTCCATTTCATCTCGCTTGTTATTCTTGCAGAATCCTGGCATTTCAACTTCTTCATCAAGCTCAGCTGGTTTTGTTCGTCCAGCCCGTGGTGCCACTTCGACGAGTAATCTCCAGACGACTTAATTTTAGAACTAATTTTTGAATTATGATAGGTAATATAGTTCTTTTCTTATGAAGAGAAGAAATGTTTCTAATATTCAATTATCACAGGGTTTGGCTCTGCTTTGAACATAGAAACCCTGGTTGCAGCAGCTGAGAGAAGGGAAAACGCAATAGAGGTACTTTGCTGTGTTGTGCATTTACATTTGGAATTATTTGCTTTTGGTTACATTGAATAATGAATTGTCAATATACCAACTGTGTACTGTTTTGTATGAATGACAAGAATACGTCTTCTTTTATTCCAGGCTCCACCTTCAGATGTTCAGGACAAAATTTCTTTCATAATCAATAATATATCTACAGCGAACATTGAATCTAAAGGGAAAGAGTTTGCTGAGATTTTGCCTCAACAGTACTATCCTTGGTTCGCACAGTATATGGTTATGAAAAGGTACAGATAGTTGTGTTTTTATGTTCAATTTATGTGAGGTTTCCCGTCTTCTCTTCTTAATCTTTTTCCTGCATTTGTTAAATACCTGATAGAGCGAGCATCGAGCCCAATTTTCATGATTTGTACTTGAAGTTCTTGGACAAAGTTGATTCCAAGCTGTTGTTTAAGGAGATACTTCAAAATACTTACGAAAATTGCAAGGTAAATATTTCTTCACATAAACGATTTGCTGCGATGGGTGTTCTTTTTTGTTTAGCAAATTTTTATTTCCTTAATTTCTTTGGTTTTACAGGTTCTTTTGGGTTCAGAGCTCATAAAGTCAAGTTCGGAAGAGCGATCTCTGCTTAAAAATTTAGGCAGCTGGCTGGGAAAGTTGACCATTGGAAGGAATTATGTTTTAAGGGCGCGAGAAATAGATCCAAAATCCTTGATTGTGGAGGTATTTGCTGCTATTTCTTTCAAAATTGATCTCGTTCTTTTGTAATAACTGTATCAATTTGCAGGCGAGAAATAGATAGTGAACTTTGTTTTTCTTCTCCATTTGCAGGCATATGAAAAAGGGTTGATGATAGCAGTCATTCCATTCACTTCAAAGGTTGGTGATCGTTGATTAGTTTTTTCTAGCTGTTCCAGGGTTGATGTCCTGAGTTCTAATTTGTTGCAACTGCAGGTTCTGGAGCCATGCCAAAACAGCATTGCGTATCAGCCCCCCAATCCTTGGACAATGGCTATTCTCGGGTTGCTTGCTGAGATCTATTCAATGCCAAACCTAAAAATGAATCTGAAGTTTGACATTGAGGTATTCAGTTTTAATATGGATTTTAGAAAGATGATTGTTCCTCTTGAGTTGTTTTACATCTTTTCTCTCTGCATATTTAATGGTTTGTTCTCATCTCGTCTTTATCTTCAGGTTTTATTCAAGAACCTTGGTGTTGATCTGAAGGAAGTAGCGCCGACTTCCCTTCTAAAAGATCGGAAGAGAGAAATAGATGGGAATCCTGATTTTAGTAACAAAGATCTTGGAGTAACACATATATCTCAACCACAGATGATTCCGGAGCCTAAAACAATTTCTCCTCTGAAGCAAGTAGACCTACCTCTTGATGTTGCAAATTCACCTAACACAGACGCTCCCTCAAAGTTATTATCACAGGTTATATTATGTGTAATTTTTGTTATTGACCTATAGTGTCAGATTTTAGTTATCAACAATACTTAGCCTCTTGCTTTTTCTTTTCAGTATGTAGCCCCTCAACGTGTTTATACTAATACTTTGATGGAAGACGAAAAAGTGGCAACTCTAGGCTTGTCTGATCAACTCCCGTCACCTCAAGGACTGTTCCAGTCAACTCCATCCCCATTGTTTTCTATTAGCCAGGTACGATTTTCATTTTATAAATGTCGATCAAAGTTATTATATATATGCTTGGTTCATACCCATTCTACTGTTAATGTGATGGCCAGCAGCTGTCAGCAGCACTTCCCAACATTGGAAATCATGTTGTTATCAATCAGAAATTAAGCGCATTTGGTATGCACTTTCCATTTCAGAGGTTTGTAACTGATGGTCTCCTACTGGTGAAATCATTATGTTTGTAGCGCATTGAAGGTATTTTCTTTGACACTCTAAACTTTTATCCAATGTCAGAGTGGTACCACTTGCCATGGACAGAGCTATCAAGGAGATTGTGTCTGGTATTGTTCAGCGAAGTGTTTGTATTGCTTGCCAAACAACAAAAGAGCTTGTGCTGAAGGTTGGCTAATCTAAATTCGTCTGCTTTTTTTTTTTTTTTTTTTGCATGAACATTGCTGGTTATTTTAGTTTCTCGTTTCAAATCCTTTCTTTATCTCCCATTCGTTTTCCATCGCTTTTCACTCCACACTAAAATTATTTCAAATCCTTTCTTAGAAGCTTTAGTCTCTATCTCAGATTTGCAGTATTCATTTATATTTTGTTGAATCTCTTTTTTGGTTTCTTAAGCAGAAAGTCTCCAGGGTTTTGATCTTATTTATTTATAGTAGATTTATTTTTCTTCTTTGACTACAGGATTATGCCTTGGAACCAGATGAGACACGTATATATAATGCAGCTCATTTGATGGTTGCGAGTTTAGCTGGGAGTTTGGCACATGTGACATGCAAGGTTCTTCCCTGCTTATGAGGCTTTGATTCTTCAGATTTTTGTTTACATTCATGCTATTATATTTCTGCCATCTTACACTAAAGTCTAAACCAACCATCTCTATTTTTGCTTTATGTTTTTTTTGTGCATTCTCTGGTATATGTAGGAACCCCTGCGCACTTCAATATCAGGTCATCTACGGAATTCGCTCCAGGGTCTGAGTATTGCAAATGAAGCTCTTGAACAAATTGTGCAACTTGTCACCAATGACAACCTTGATTTGGGCTGTGCTGCCATTGAACAGGCGGCTACGGAGAAGGTTTGTGTTAGGATATTAAATCCCGCTTTTTATTTCTGCTCCAGCATTTAGTTTTATTGATTGAAAAAAAAAACCGGAATTGGTTTAGAATGGATTGTAGGCACCCCGCTTTACTATAGATAATTCCTTCTTGTTACCATTTTTTTTTTATTGAGCCTTACTATGTAGTTTGTGTCCCTACAGGCAATACAAACTATTGATGCGGACATTGCTCAGCAATTGTTACTACGGAGAAAGCATAGAGATGGTGCTGGATCCTCCCTTTTTGATCCAAACATGCTATCGCAAAATTCTGTCAGTTTTATACCTGAGTCCCTTCGTCCAAAACCGGGACACCTGTCTCTGTCTCAGCAGCGAGTTTATGAGGTGCTGTTTTTAACAGGTAGTTGCCTGTGGTATGCTTTGTGTTTTGTATGACTAAGCGATACATGTCCATTTTCAGGACTTTGTTCAACTTCCTTGGCAAAAGCAGTCGGCCCAAACTTCACACACTGTATCTGCTTCTTCAAGCTCATCTGGCGATGTTGGGCTTGGTAGTGGTTATGGTCCAGTATCAGTAAAAACTGCTTCTGACTTTTTGTCTAGTGCTGGAAACGCTCGGATGGATATGGTATCCCGGCCATCAGATATTTCTGTGGAGGGTTTTGAATCGTCTCCAGTTTCACATTTGAGGTGCTTTGCTGTCGCAGATCGATAAAACTGTTTGCATTTCTTCTCTAGTATTTCACAGCTGATATGCTGACATTTCATCTTGCCTGTGTTCAAAGCTCACAAGTTGATCCAGCTGGTGACACAGCCGGCCTTCAATTCTCTAAATCCCTTTCAACCTCTGAATTGAGCCTGGTTGAATCATCTGACGCTGCTATGAAAGTGAGACTACTGTGTGTTTTTGAAATTTGACTCGCTTTGGTTTATATTGAATTACTAAGTTGTGCCTCTTATTTATACACAAGGAAACTGGAACATCATTGCAGACATTGACTACAGCTGCTACCATGGATCGTCTTGGTGGAAATAATATCACACAGCCTTCTCTATCCACGAGAGATGCACTGGATAAGTATGAAATTGTTACTCAGAAGGTTAGTAAAGTGGCTATTCTGTTTTTCCATTGCTACATTTATTTTAGCTGCTCTATATCATATGTGGCTGACTTCTTGAAACCGTTTCAGATGGAGGACTTAGTGGCTAATAATGCCGGAGATGATGAAATTCAGGTACTTGATTTCCTAGTGCCTAAGTGGTTATAGTGCAGAATCGTTATCTATTTATGTTCGCCTGGAATTAATGGAATTATGAGTTAATTTTTAAACCATTTCTTAAGTTCCGGAATTTTTTTTTGTGGTTTTTTCCAATTGATGCCTATCTGGTTCCATCCTATATCAATTTAATAACTGCTGCACATCTCATTGATTTTTCAGGCTGTAGTTTCTGAAGTTCCTGAAATCATCCTCAGATGTATAAGCAGAGATGAAGCAGCTTTGGCTGTCGCTCAAAAAGCTTTCAAGGCTCTTTATGAGAATGCATCAAGTAACCTTCACGTCAGTGCTAACCTAGCAATTCTTGTGGCTATTCGTGATGTTTGCAAGCGTGTCGTTAAAGAACTCACTAGTTGGGTATGTTTATAACCTTTTCAAGATCATTCATACTTTTGATATTTCTCCAAAAATATGCTACTATTTCCTGACATTTCATATAAGTATATGATCTGAGCCTATTTCCTGTAGTCGGAGGTACTGATAATATATGACAAGAATTATCCTCAAATGGTTACGGATACGAGATTTGTGTTTTTTTTTGGTATTTCTAGTTATAATTATGTAACTTTCTTGAAATTTCTTGATACAGGTGATTTATTCAGAGGAGGAGCGGAAGCTCAACAAAGATATTACTATTGGTCTTATACAACGCGAGTTGCTTAATCTAGCGGAGTACAACGTCCACATGGCAAAGCATCTTGATGGAGGGAGAAACAGTATGCCGAACATCATATACTTGTTTATAACCTTGTGTACTTGTATTTTCTTGTGGTAAGTTGACGTGGCTAACTAGTTGTTTGCTGTGCAGAAAGCGCCACTGACTTTGCTATTTCTCTACTCCAATCCTTGGTCACTGAGGAGTCGAGTGTCATTTCAGAGCTCCACAGTCTTGTTGATGCGCTGGCAAAGGTTGCAATTTCAACATTCTTCGGCTGTTGCTTTTGCAATCTTGTATATTCTTGTTGTATAATAATACCTCTTATAAAAAAAATGCATATTAGTAGGTGTGAAAAAACACAACTAGGGATTAGGTTCAAAAAATATAACTAGGGATTAGGGATTACGCCAACTGACAGATATCGTTGTTAGGTTCAAATATTGTTTTTATGCTGATATGTTTTGCCTGTTTGAAAATTGATGCTACAATTTTATTTTTTTCCTTGTTTTGGTTTAGCTTGCCTCAAAAGCCGGATCTCCTGAGTCATTGCAACAACTAATTGACATCATACGAAATCCAGTTACTATCACAGCTGGTCTCTCTGATAGTGCAACCGGAATTGAGAATAATGATAGGCAATCAAAGGATGAAAAGGTTTGAGATGATTTCATTACCTAATGTTGCTTCTAACTAGACTGTAAATTCATTTGACATTTTAGCTCTGTTGTCAGGTTGTGTGCAATACCACCACTAATTTAGAAGAGAATACTGGCTCGGAATATGTGGAATCGGATCCTGCGGGTTTCCGGAATCGGGTAATTTTTCTCCATGTTACTTCAATATGGATGAGGAAGTTTACTTTTTTGTTGGTTAATTGGGAATTGCATAAATCTAAAATTTCACTTGCGAATGATTATATCAAAAGCTGAAATGTTTGCATCGGCACAATTAAGTTGCAAGCTACAAAGAAA
>PKML01043705.1:11485-30716 GCA_002933935.1 Eutrema yunnanense | reverse complement strand
GATGAGGATGATGTTGTTGGAAGAAGATGGGGAGAAGAAGAAACACAAGTACTCAACAACAATACTGTTGCTTTGCCTCTTGTCATGTCTTGTGTTGGTCCAGGTCATGCCTTTGCTCAACGGCAGCAGCAATTCCATCTCCAGGGGTTTCAGAGATGCACCTCCTTCCACTTACGCTCTAAACCTCGACTCCTATTCCAAATTGGTCAGCACTGGCGCTGAGACCTACGAATCAGATGTGTTTCAGTCCGGTGGTTACAATTGGTAAGTAAATATATATATTTATTTTCCTCAACAATCATCTCTGTTTTTTTTGACATGGTTGAGTGGGAACAGGACACTGACACTGTACCCGAGTGGTAACACTAGAGACGGTGGAGCAGATCATATATCTCTCTATTTGAAAGTAGTAGACAAGCCAAGCTCCTTGCCCCAAGGCTGGGAGATTCACAGCAAGATCAGCTTCTTCGTGCAGATTAAGCCACGGAACAAGTACTTGGTGGTGGAGGGTGAGTCCCACAATATGAATATGATTGGAAAGATTTCATCTTTTTAGATAATGAATGGGTTGTTGTTGGGTGCAGAGACGGAAGTGCAGCGATTGGACGCAGCGAAAACAGAGTGGGGAATAGGGAAATTGATACAGCAGTCGACCTTGTTGAACGAGAAGAATGGGTACCTTGTGGGAGACAAGTGCCAGTTTGGAGCTGAGGTCATTGTCCTGAAACCTTACCACAACTCGGAAAGACTCTCCTTTTTAGACAAGCCTGAAAACGGCAACTTCACATGGATGATGTTGAAATTCTCTCACTTGGAAGAGTACAAGTTCGTCTACTCCGATGAATTCGCCGTAGCCGGAAGTAACTGGTGAGAGCAAATACACATTTTCGACCCAAATGTTTAAAGGTAATTATTATAATAATTAATGGGCAGGAAAGTGAGAGTGGCACCGAGAGGAGACGGTGATGGATGGCGCAACTACTTGTCGATATACTTGGAGTTATCGAGCCAGAGCCTCCGAGTGAATGAGAAGGTCTACGCCAAAGCCAGCATCCGAGTCCTCAACACAAACCCATCCAACAACATCCAGAGGCAACGTAAGACCACCACCAACTCTTCCTTCCTTCCTTGTGATTTATTATTATACATATGTAATTTTCTGATTTTGTGCAGTCGGCAAGTGGTACTCTCGAGAGGTGCCCTCTTTGGGATTCCAACGATTCATGTCTCTTGTGGATCTCCACGACCGTTCCAAAGGTTACCTCGTGGAAGATAGAATCACCATTCAAATCCAGTTCCACCTCATTTCAAATACCCTTTACATTCCTTAGCCACCGTTTAAATAAATGAGATGATGTTCTTTCTTCTTCTCTGTGTAATTCACCTAACAAAAAAATAAAAAATGTGAGAGATTGTGTTTCTTTCCATATGATATATTACAAAAGACTTTGTTGTGTTTCTTTCCATATGATGTCATGCTTATGGCTCAAATCATCAGGAGACAAGTCCTTGTTGATCAGTCTTGGCAAGGTCTTCTGTTAGGACAAGTAGAGAGATGAAATGCTCATCAATATCCCTCTGTACAAAACATTGAAATCTTCAATGCGAAATTGTGTCGTTTTTTTCCTCAAAAAATTACTTTCTGTGTTTTTGCTTGAGGCAACTAAAAATAATTTGAGGCAACAATTTGAGGCAACTAAAAATAATTCTCTCCAATTTTTCAATCTCCGGCAAGATTTGAGATTAAAACCCAAATCAATTCCAAAGAAAATTAAAAGATCTATACAGTCAGTGGTGAGCAGCAACCTAATCCCCAAATAAGAAAACGGCTCTCTTCTTTCACTTTGCTTTCTCCTTCTGATTTCAAATCGATTTTCCTTAGATGATCCGATGGGTATGCAAAGACGGTTCTAGATTTTCGAAGCGGACGCGTGGCCAGGCGTAGATCGTAGATCGTACGCTGAGTTTCGTGAGCTGCTTTTCCTTAATGGGCTTCACTTAAGCCCAGTTTATTTTCGTTTCATGTTAATTATGTTTGGGCTTCAACTGCTAGGAAAATTTGATTTAGATTCGGATATCACTGAGTTACATGGGTCTCTCTCTCTCTTGAAATGGCACCTCAAACTTTTCTTATGAATGAAAGTATGAATGAAAGTAGTTGCCGACAAAATAATAAGAAAAAGGCTTATTCGAGGGCATAAATAAATTAGCATGATATGCCCGTGGAAGCAAAGCAAGATTCCTTGTCGAGTTTGATATATATATATATAAAAAAAAATAGAGAAGAGGTTAATGGAAAACGTGACTTAAATAAGGCGTTTCCAAGCAAGTGCAAATATATTAGTAAAACAGAAGAGGGAGGGGCTCCCTCTCTCTCTATATATAGTCTCAAGAGTCACCCTCAGTGTTTGCAAACACATCGCGAGAATGCAGAAAGATCTCACATCAGATAACTGCTCCATGGTTCTGGATTCGATTCGCCGGCATCTGCTAGAGGATGACTCGGAGAATCTCCATTCTTTCTCCGCCACCCCACCCGCAAGGAGAAGAGGTGGCAACTTCAAAGGAGTCAGAAGAAGGCCTTGGGGCAAATACGCTGCAGAGATCACAGACCCCAACAAACATGGAGCAAGGATTTGGCTCGGCACTTACGAGACACCCCAGGAAGCAGCCGCAGCCTACGACCGAGCGGCTTTCAAGATGCGAGGGGCCAAGGCTAAGCTCAACTTCCCTCACCTCATCGGCATTGATGTCCCAGAACCGACCAAGCTCACCAAGGGCCGCCTGACTTCACCGGGGGCTAGAAGACGGAGGAACACTGACATTATAAACCTGACGGCTAGAGTTCCATGCCTTGCTTTCCATTATTTTTACCATATGACCCCACCACCTAGCTTTGAATATTTTGATTACTGATTTCTAGACTCCAACGTTATGTTACTACTCAATCCAACTTGGTTCTCCATCCTTTTGGGCAAAATATTAACTGCTAAATTTGTAGTCGAGAGAGAATATATTGAGGATTTTATACAAGTCGAAATAGAAGGCCACCTCTTCTCCTTGTAACAAAAAAAATCCAAGAAAAGCAAAAGAGGGCTTACGCAAGTTCCCCCAAAATCATCATCATCATAATCTACTCTCGTTAAATGGGTTTTTGTCCATCAACAACAACATTACAAATCCCTTTTATTCTCTCCTCACTCTACCTTGGTACCGGATGCCTCCTCCTGCGTTCCAAAGATGAGTGTGTTATCATCTCCTTTCTAGTTTGTATTATATATCATCTCATCATACTTGAGCATGCCGCCTTGTATCATATATCAGATCAATATTTAATGGTATGTTACCTCTTTGGTCGGATTCCATCTTCTTCGTAGTCCATCACTCCACTTGGTTCCCCAAACATCTCTTTATGCCCTCTGCTGTCAACATCCCCCTGCCCACAATGTAAGTAAGACTACATCGACCAATACCCTTCCCAATCACATTTCACATAAGCATAAAAACGTTTTTTCATTCCACACAATCATAACAAACTAAATCACTCCAGTCATAACAAGGATAAGTGCATATGCCAAGTACTGCATTCCAAAAAATTAATTTCCTCTTATCTTTGGTCGATTCTTGAACACTACACTTAAATGTAACACAGCAGCCGTCTATAATGGAATTTGTTTATAGATCTTCATAATCAATGTTTTATTGTCACACCACGAATGGCAATCTTGACCATTAAAAAAAACCTGCCACTGTCAACTCACTGATTTGTTCAACATTTAGAAACATAGCTTTTTAATCTATAATAGTGCTCGAATTACAAAGCTGAAAGACCTTGAGAGATTTCTTAATGGAATCTCTCCCCTTCCTCTTGCAAAGAACTAAATTCTTGATAAACCAACTCTGATTCTCTGAAGATATAAGACAGAAAAGCTAAATGGACTCTAACTCATGGTTACATAAAGTAACCCTGATTCTAAACCATAACTAGTTACATTATATACTTGGTAGGGAATAGTGAAGCCCTTAGGCTTCCAAACCCATCACATGTATCACTGACCTTCATGGACAGAGTCTTCTTCACTTCTTCCACCACTTCTGCTGCTTCCTTACGATGTTTTTTGTCCATCTCACTCATATTGTCCGCCCATTTTATCTTGTCTTGAATTGAAACGAGCAGATTTTCTGATGTGTTCAACCTACACATCAATTTTTTCCAACACATTAACAGTCTAATAAATCAGGCAAGGCACAAACTGTTTCATGCACAAAAGGCCAATTCACATGGTACTCAAGAGTAGATCGTGGAGGTAAATCATTATTGTCATATCTTCTAACACTATGTACGGGTTCTATTAAATAGAAGTAGAACGCAAAAAAATCCTGGGAACCAAGGGAAGTAGAAAGTTAGATCAAAGAAACTACCAGTTTGACATTGTGTGTAACATATTCCCTAGTTGTCCTGGCCTTAGATCCCTACCAGCTGCAAATGGAACCTGCATGATTCCAAGATATATGACACTTAAAGAGGTGTTCATAAGTTATAGCAAAAAACACAATGGTTATATAAGGAGATGAGACACAAAACACACCTCAAAACATCTTTTCAACTGATCCAGTTTTCCTCTAACTATGCCCTGGAAAGTTTAAAAAATCAGCACCATACTTCTGTACCTTTTTGCATTATCACAGTTAGTTGACTGTGCAACTTGCTGGTAAAGAAAAATAGAGATTACTCAGAAGGAAAATTGCTTAGAGTACTCACCGCGTACATGCATTCATTGATAAGAAAGTCCTCGAGTTCACGGACATTGGTGACATCTAACTCGACCATCAGTGTATCATAGGGCAATACCTGTTTAAATGTTAAGTAATCAACTAGAAGAGTGAGATACATGTGGAAAAGATAGGGAAACAAACAAAGTACACTAAACATGGGCATCTTAGAAAGTTGAAAAAAAGAAGGAAAAAGGAACCGCAATAATCGAATAGATAATGAAACAGAATACATAACAGAGCAGGATAGGTGGAATCAGGAACCTAATTAACTAGTGTCAAACTACATGCCATGCCAACCAACAAAAAAAGAGAGTGATACCTTGTTTGACTCCGCAAGGGTAAGCACAGTGAGCTGCTTCAGCTTTAGAATTTGGTCAGGAGCCAACTGAGGAATACGGCTAGCATTGCCTAGAGTTTCGTTCATAAATAATATAAGAAAATGTGAAAGCATTCATAAGGTAAAACGAATGGAAATATTCAAGGTTCTAGTCGTACATTTGTAGTCACCCCAGGTGCCATGGGCAAACAACCGTAGCACATCCAAGTAGACAGAATTTGTGGTTCCTTCAAGCTGCAATGCATTGTTAAGAGCTTCAGAGACCAATAAAATGCAAACAAGAAAGCATCCTAAAGCAAACAGGAGAAACCCTAGATCGTCGAGTTAGGTCCCAAAATCAAAGCATAATATATGATTAGCATTCAAAAACTAAGCTGCGTAAGAAAAAATTACAGGAGACAGTTTCGGGAAGACCTGAGCAACATTGGGTAGAGCCAAAATCTCGGAGAAGGCGAACAGAGAAGGATGCGATGTAGCTTCGATAATGATAGGCCCAAGAGCCTCGCCTTTGCATGAAGAAGCTCGGTGAACGAGCTGATCAATTATCTCCGCCTGCTTCTGCTCGATATCCATCACTCACGCACTACGAATACAGAAACATAAGTCAGCAATCAAAGGGTGTAGGAAGCATCGGTGGGGTTAAGGAAAGAAAACAAACAAACCAGAGTCCCAAGGCTTTCGATGAATCGATTTCGACGATAAAAAGCTCCGGTGTTAGTTAGGGTTTTCCACACCACCGCAAAGGCCGATAGAGAAACGGGAACAGGCTTCTACTTTTTCTTCTCCTCTCCTCTTTTTATATGATGGACAATAATGTGACGTGTCTAATTCTTGTAAAATTCCTTTTTAATTTTTTTCTGTATAAATTTACATTTTTTTTGTAAAACGCATCAAAGAGAGACAACATTTTTTTTCTTTCTTATTTTCATCTATATAAAAATTAATATCATAGTTTCCTTATTGATACAGTATTATTTACATTTCATTATTATTTGAGATATATCTTAATATAAAATTAAAATTAGTTTTTATTCTAAACCTAGCACATATTTTAAAAATATTAGTTTTTCCATTTCAAATTGATGAATGGTTTTTATAATATAAAAATAAAATATGTTTATTCTCTATTTTCTATACATAATAATTAGCTCGGAAATTTGGGGTTTAAGATAAAATTTATGATTTAGTGTTTTTGAAACTTGTTAAAGTTATGAGAAAAATGTGTATTTCTATAAATTTTAGAAAGTTTTTTCTACTTTTAACAAGTTTATGCTGTACATATATAACTACGAATCTATGATGAATAATAATAACCAATCAAAAATAATTTATAGGCTAACCCTGAATATAATGATGTCAATTCAGAATTATTTTTGCTAATAAAAAATAATAATGTATGAAAGTTTTTAGGTTAGGTTATATATGCATATTAATATTTTATCTTGGTCAAGAAGGTTGTATCTACAATACTACAGATGTCCTTTTTTAAAAAAAATACTATGAAAATTTATTGAATTAACCACAAAGAAAAGTACAATAGCCGATATAGAAAAAAAAAATTTGAAGACAAAAGCAAACGGATAAATAAATGATGGATTTAAAGGCTAAGAGTGAAGCTCCCGAGAACGGCGGTTAAGTAGGAGAAGTGATGCTTAGAGGACCAACAATCGTAGACGGATGAGCGCCGATGATAGATGCGTGATTTATTAATTAACCCCACGAAAATAAGAAACAATGGGAGAGAATCTAACTCCTACACACCTAATATTCTTCCAAAAAAGTCTAAATTTAGGACTATGTATCCCCAGAAGAGGTTAGCCTTATAAAAACTTATCAAGGAAAAGTCAACGGGAGAAAACCTATTATTCAACTAAACTAGATGGCGATGAAGGATACTAACTTGAAATATTCAACGACCTAAAGGAGTATGATAATCGAAAACTATCCGAAACCAGACAACACAACTTTACCGGCATTTCCCCGAGATAAAACGAGAGCAAAACCATGATCATATACCATCAATTAAAGACAAATCTTGAAACGCCACCCATCAACTCGAATCCGATGAAAGATTCTCCTCCGTCGCACATACCATCACCGAAGAAGTCAAAGCCATATATTCAGCATCGCGAAACCAAAGACGTTTTCTCCTCCTTGTCGAAATTCTTGCAAAATTAACTCCAGAAAGCTTAAAACAAAATATGGACGAAACAAAACATAAACCAAACACCCTCTCACAGCGCCGGTGAAGAGCACCAGATACCGGAGAGGCAAAGAACCGAGAAATCTTTTTTTTCCCTTCCCTCTAAGCGACTAGATTTTTTTACTATAACGTTTCTTTATTCACGGTTTTGAAATGTCCTTTCTTTTTAGAAGTATTTGCATCCAATGTCATTTTTTGAAAACATATTTAAAAATCTAATATTTTACTAAAACTGGAAAATATATGTAACCCTTTTCTATTTGAAAAAGACGATTTTATCCCTGTTTGTTATTGGTGTGTATAGTGTACACCGTTGATTTGCGCAATACTGTACATGGTTATGAATGGAAAGTCAACGGATGTACAATACAAAGTGTTACATATTTTTTTCAGTTTTTGTAAAGTGTTAGTTTTTTAAGTATGTTTTGATAAAGTTATGGTTCATGCAATCACTTCTTTTTATCATTGCAAAAATTTTTGAGATAAAAAAATACCTATTTTTTTAAATTACCTCATTCAATCCAAACGTACTTATTGGGCCAAGGCCCAAAACAAAGATCATAAACCGTGATTGATCTCAAATTTTAGCCCAAATGGCTCCACACACGGAAGAGCGTCTTTGCTAATTGCTAGCAGCTACAAAGACAGAGAGGCTCTCCTTCTGTCCCGGGGGAAGATATGGCGACTCCGCCGGCAGAATCTCGCAGCAACAGAGCGGCTGTGCAGGCTACAAACGACGATGCATCCGCCAGTAAACTGTACGCTGCCTCTTTCTGTCTTTCTCTCTTCTACTTGGTTTATTTTGTTTTGTTTCCCCAAATCTCCCGTAAATTAGGGATCTTCTTTGATATTGTTATTTGTTACTCCAGTACGGGATTCTTCTGTGTGTTTATTAGTTGTTTGTGGATGTTAGAGCATAGATAAGATTAGTTGGGTGGTTAAGTTGATTTGCTATGGATTTTGAAGGTCTTGTGTCAAAAAGGGATACATGAAAGACGATTATGTTCATCTCTTTGTGAAAAGACCTGTTCGAAGATCTCCAATAATTAATCGAGGTAACTCTTACTGATGTGGGTAATGTTGTTGCTGTATGTCCTGTTTGGACGAGCTGACGCTACTGGTTTGGATTCCCTAGGTTACTTTTCCCGTTGGGCTGCTTTCCGAAAGCTTATGTCTCAGTTTCTGGAAAGTGGGATAAGTTCTAATGAAACAGCTCAAGCGAAGAAACAGATACTGTCACTCGGAGCTGGCTTTGATACTACGTATTTTCAGTTGCTGGTGCGTCTTTTTTTCGTTTTAATAGGTCTGTGAAGTTGACTGTATTCTCCATTTGTCCTATTTATATGTAGTCCGGTCTATTTTTGGGAGTTGGTGTGCTTCTCTTCTCATTTTTCCATTTTGTAGGATGAGGGGAAAGGGCCCAATTTGTATGTGGAACTGGATTTTAAGGAGGTACCATTCATGAAATTTATTTATAACTGATTGGATTTTAACTGATGAATGCTGAACAAAGTATTCATCAGGTATACTCAGTTTAATGCTAAATGGATTCACTTGTTACGTTAGGTGACAAGTAAAAAGGCTGCTGTTATAGAAAACTCCAGCCAGCTAAGGGACAAGCTAGGGGCAAATGCATCTATTTCAGTTGGTGAGAGGCCTTTTTGTTATGTGAAATGTAGAATGATTCCTTTCTTTATGATGGATTTCAACTAGTGCAGTCCAGCTATTACTGATATTGTTCTTCATCTTTCATTCTGTCAGCTTCTACAAGCTAATAATGCAAATCCCTTTTGCTTTTTACCGTTGGCTTGTAGTTTTAGTGGCTTACTCTATATTGTTACGCTATTTAATTCTGCAGAGGAAGGCCAAGTGCTCAGTGATCATTACAAGTTACTTCCAGTTGACCTGCGTGATATACCAAAATTAAGAGATGTCATATCATTTGCAGATATGGATCCAAGGTACGCATGAACAATTTTTGGTATGTTACACACTGTTATGACATATTTTTGAACCTTAACCCTACCTGCTTGATCCCTAATATCATTATCAGTCTGCCGACATTTATTATTGCAGAATGTGTTTTGATATACCTGGACCCAGATTCAAGCCGTGCCATCGTCAATTGGGCGTCAAAAACGTTTTCAACTGCAGTATTTTTCTTATATGAGCAGGTTTTCTGGCATTTTGTATCTATAGAGTTTTCAACTGTGATTTTCTTGTCTGCATAATATTTGCTGATATGAATCTTGCTGCTGTTGTGTCTAACTCGTTGGGTCTCTGTTTGCAGATCCATCCGGATGATGCATTTGGACATCAAATGATAAGAAATTTGGAGGTAATAATGTGTACTCTTGTTGTATTTACATCATCATGAGTAAAGCTTAACTTGTTGATTTTTTTGCAAAATTATGTTGAATCTAGTAAAATATTTAAATATCACAATATTGTCACTTGTGTACATCTGGTATTGATCAATTTACCTTCATTGAAGCTCGTTCTGATTTCTTTTAGCTGTAACGGTGTTTCTGTGCTTCAGAGTCGGGGTTGTGCACTCTTAAGCATTGATGCATCACCAACTCTACTTGCAAAGGAGAGATTGTTTCTTGACAATGGATGGCAGGTGCGCTTTGCAGTTAAAATTTCATGATAATTTAATGCAATCTGATACATGTATTCATGCCCGCAATCTTGCATTGAGTTGCCAAACAGTTGGACGTCAACTTTAAAATTTAAATGCAAATATGCTAGGATTTGAGTGCAAAGTCATCTAGCAAAAACATGGTTGTTAAAAGTCTATGCCAGGTCATTGTATAATTCTGTCGTTTATGATGTGGCAATAGGGTATCAAGATGACATTATATTGAGTTTGAAACCGTTTCTGGTTCAAAGTGCCTTGATGCAGTTTTCAGTCTTTCGTTTTGGTCTTGATGGCTGGTTGTAGTTAGAATAATGTGCATTTTCTGATGAACGCAGGGCTAACTTTCAAGTATAATGTATAATATATGGCTTCTCGTATCTTACTCTCATCTCTGTTCTGGCGTATCAGAGAGCTGTTGCCTGGGACATGCTAAAAGTGTATGGTAATTTTGTTGATACTCAAGAAAAGCGCAGGTACTGTAGTTATTCTTAAAATTGTGTAACTGCATTATGTTGTTCAAATCTAGTCTCTGGTCTGAACTCTTTCGGAAAAGTTATCTTTGTCAAGAAATACCTAAGAAATGTTGTTGCCCGTGACTTCTGAGCTTTCCATTGTTTTTTCTTAGATGAATCTCTTTCTATATCCCGTTTTTTTTTTCCCTCTCCATCTTCTTTTGGCTACCTTGTTCAATTCACAACCTTTCTTTAGAAAGCCTACTTCTCTTGGAAACTATATTTGATTTAGATAGTTGTGTGCTCTAGGATCGAGCGATTGGAGTTGTTTGACGAATTTGAAGAGTGGCACATGATGCAGGCAAGTCGGTTTCCACCTTATTAACTTGATTATCCACCTATGTGTGTATGGGAGAGTTAAAAAAGAGCAAAAGATGATTGGCCTTGAATACCAAGGGTCTCCATTAGATGATACGATCTAGTTTGTAGGTAATTGAGGTAAACATTTGATAATGGTTTTGTTTTCAACAGGAACATTACTGTGTCACATATGCTGTGAATGACGCAATGGTACGTACATGAGACATGGTCAAGTGAATTTTGACTTTTAGTTTCTTAAGAGGAGTTGATGAGATTGGGGGTAAAAGAGCATTCTGCTTTGCGCAGGGGATATTTGGGGATTTCGGTTTCACTAGAGGAGGGGGCGGTGAAAGCTCATCACCTTAAAAAAAGGAGGAGGAGGTTTTTGTTTTGTTTTGCATTGGATCCCTGGCAATCGCAACTGGTACGTCAGTGTTTCTACTACCTATATAGAGTTGGGAAGAAGAATCCGATATTACTTTTTTATAGATATGTAATGCAACTGGGGATATTGTACTTTGCAGACTGGAAGATCATTGCACAAACAAATTTAGGGTTTTTGATGGCTTTCTTTGTCTTTGCTAGCTGTTGAGCAGAAAACAAAGCCCTTTGAAATAATCATTGTTTATGTGAATGAATGCTACTGTCCTTTTGATTTTAGGCCCATGATCCCTTGCTTCGATATATGTGTGCCCCTCCTCCAGGCCCAATTTCTTCTTCTATACAAAAATGCAAAGCTTCCCAGCTTGAAAGTATCTCATAATTCCTTGGGAAAACGACGTATTTCCACTTCAAGTTATTCATATAGTTGTAGAGCCACCCGAATTTTGAACCTCCTAGACCATGATTTATGTCGGTTTACAACTTAAACCAGACATAAAACCATTTATACCGGATACTAAACCAAAATTAAATCAAATTACAACCTGATCCAAAAAACCAACCGACCCGATTTAAACAAGACACAAATCGTTTGATCTTCTCTCTCACCTCTTAAATTAAACGCTTCTTCTTTTTTTTTTTTTTGAATTGATTATTTTTCTTCGTAATTAGGTGGATCTAAGACTTGTGGGGGTCGATTTTTAAAATTTGTTTTGTTTTGTTTGTTTGCAGAGAACATTCTGAAGAACGGAGGATTCGAGGAAGGCCCATGGGTTTTACCCAACACATCATCGGGAGTTCTGATTCCACCCAATTCCGTCGACGACCACTCTCCGTTACCGGGATGGATTGCGACCATTTCTCCCCGATCTGCGTTTCCAACCAATCAAAATCATCTCTTCCTTCTCCAGCGACTCTTCGTCGTGAGCCGCCATGGCCACGTGGAACGCCTCCTCCCCCACGGCGTCTTCTTTCCGTTTCGTCTCCTCGAGGCGAAGAACGAAGGCTTCATCGAGACGACCCTCCTCCGAATCTCCACCGAGGAAGATGAAATTAATCACCGATATAATGGCGAAATCTGTCCTTGTGATTGAACATGAACAAGACGACAGCTACGGTGACGTCACCTGCGAGAAATGCGACTCCGGAGAAAGAGACGATGAGCTTCTTCTCTGCCACAAATGCGATAGAGGGTTTCACATGAAATGCCTTAGGCCCATCGTGGTTCGTGTCCCCATTGGACCATGGCTCTGTGTTGGTTGTAGGCTATTTAAAAGCCATTTCATTTTCAGTTCAATTCAATTGAAGAGAGTATTCTCAGAAACAACAAGCTTCAATTTAACATTTTTCGCTTGAAAGTTTAAAATTCCTCCGCGACGGAGAAGAAAAATTGGGGCGATGTTGAGGATGATGATTGAGAAGAAAAAGCCCAAATCGATGGGGTTCATCATTCCACCAAGCGCGAGTCAGAATCTTCTAAAAAATATGAATTTTGATTATTTAATACTGTGGTAATCTTTGCTTCGGTTGTAATTTCTTAATCCCCTGTCTAAAATGGATCCAATACATATTTTTCTTCATGGTTTCTGATTTTCTGGAAATATCTGAAGATTTTTTTTTTGATTTTCTCACTCTATGATGAACAATGAATCCACCTTCAATACAAAACCCAGATTGCGATTGAAAGAGATGAAGTGGAAGAAAATCAATTAAAAAAAAAAAGAAAAAAAAGAAGAAGAAGAAGCGTTTAATTTAATGGGAGAGAGAGAAGATCAAACGATTTGTGTCTGGTTTAAGTCGAGTCGGTTGGTTTTTTGGATCATGTTGTAATTTGATTTAATTTTGGTTTAATATCCGGTATAAGTGGTTTTGTGTCTGGTTTAAGTCATAAACCGACCTAAATCATGGTCTAGGTGGTTTTACGTTTCGATGTTTCAAATTAGGGGAAAATAAGTCTGAAACTTTCGAATTAGGTAGAACTGTATCGAAGTTCAAAGTTCGGGTGGAGCTACAACTATATGAATAACTTGAGGTGGAAATACGTCGTTTTTCCAAATTCGTTACATAACTTGTCTGTCTTTATCTTCTCCCGAGTCGGCTTTACAAAGACAGAAACCTCGTTGACTCGGTCAAGCACCACTCTTGACATATTTTTCTTTGCTTTTTTTTTTTTTTTTTTTCTTCTTTCGGTGTGGAAAACTCTTTTTTTTTTGTTTGTTGAAAAGACAAAAAGTTTTTGAAAATGAAAATTGAAAAGCTGAAAAGACAATATGAGTGTGTGGGGGAGACAAAAAATAGTCTTGTTTCCCTTTCTCTGGTGTGGAAAACTCTTTTTTTTTTTCTGACATGGCTCTATGGTATATCAGTAACTCATGTTAATATGCACCACAATATGGTCAAATTGCTGTTGAGAATATCCTTGTCTGCAAACATGTTAACTACTAGTCATGAGAGGAAAAGCCTATCTGTTTGCTTCGGGTTTCTAAATATTTTTCTTCCTTTGATTTCCACCCAAATGCGTTCTTAGAGTGATGGGTGTACAAGGATTAACTATATATCATGTCAAGATTCACTTACAGGTATTCTCAAAAGATTATATTGTGTGGCTATTTATCAGATTTGGGCTTAACGAGTTGAAATGAACTATTATTCTAAAATTCATTTCTTAAAAAATGTTTGGTTGCAAATAAACGGGTTATGCCCGTTTATGGTTTTTATATTCTCTTTTAATAATTAATTTAAATTTTATATTTAATAATCAAAATATGATTCTACTAATTTTTCAATTAAAATACGATTTTAATTGGGAAAATTGGAAAAAAGGACAAAAAAACTCACCTATTGTCCTAATAAGACTTTTTCACTAAGCATTGTCCCATTAGGACTTATAATATTAGAAATCCAGTATTACCCTTACATAATAAAAAAACAAATAATTTTGTATAACAATAAACATGGTTATATAATAAAAAACAATTAAAAAGAGTTAAATAATAACACTTACTGAAGATGAGGCAAGATTTTATGTCGGAGAAACCGTCTTAGCTATCGAGTCCATTCATAAGCACAACTACATCCACATGTCTAGTGAAGCAATCATGCTATATGAATTAATTTATAGCTACATTATTCTTTTTATTGTTTTCTATTCTAACGTATCCATTTACTTCTCTCCATTTGGTTACAAAGATATCAAGCCTGATAATCTGCTACTCGACAGAAGCGGTCACATGAAATTATCAGATTTTGGAATATGTTGTAGAACCAAAAAAGGATTTCACAGTTGCACACAACCTTAGTGGGGCTCTACAAAGTGATGGCCGCCCTGTGGCACCGAGACGCACCCAGTTTCCACATAGAATGATTATTTTCCAGAATGGTTTTTGTTTGTTTGCTTGTTTTGTTTTGGTTTCTTTGGTGAATCAAAATTCTTTGTACGACAGTTCGAGAGAGGAAATGTTTTATCCACTAAAGTAAAATTTCAAAAAGCTTTTTTTTTTTTCTGATATCAAATGATTAGTTTTGAAACAAGAGACGAGTACATTCATCGTAGTTGCATAAACCAAAAGAAAATACACATTCCAAATAAAATTGATATTACCAAGAAAAACACACGTTAATGCCTTGTGACACATTCATCAAACGGTAGCAACAAGAACCTTCAGGAAATAATATAAACACCAGGAGGAAACTTAGATAGTCCTACCAAACCCTTCACTTTTTTCCACAAGCGTACCTCAGTGTCATACCATTCCAACGTTCCAAAAAAAACCAGAGTACAAAACATTCTCTATCTTGCAAAAAGAATCTGAAAACATAAAATGACCCATCCTTGGCTCAGCCAGGTACCATCTACCTTCGTTGGAATTGTAACCAAATATCCCTTTGTCAGTCTTCACGTGAAACTTTCCGTCAATACATGCGCTTTTGGAGTACGCACGAGGAGAATGGGGAATTGGGACTCTAGCCAAAACATACCCACATGATCAAATCGCTAGGTAAATAACTGAACTCGACATGAACAATGCTCTGATCGATTCTGTAGTCCTCTAAAACCATCATATTTAACTCGTCAAGAGTAGTACTTGATTCCAAAGTATGTAATCTACTTCGATTTTTCTTCATCAACAATAAATATCCACTCCTTATTAGCATTCTATCTCCATGCACCACATGTTACATAGATATGCAACATATTAATGGAGAAAAAGAAGAGAAAAACATATAAAAGTAAGAAAAGTTGAAGAAACAGAGAAGAAGAGAGAAAGAATATCGTGGAAGCAGAGAGAAATAGTGAATAAACTGATAAAAACATGAAAAAACAATATTTTCTTAGGTTTTACATTTTTTGTAATTAAACTAGATTTTCCTAGATTTTTTCAGATATTCTTAACTACTTTGGTAGAATACAAATTCTACAGTCCGTAGAACAATAAAAGAACCGTAGAATTTATATTCTAGTGATTGTAGAATATAGATAAAGAGCTAGAATATGTATTCTAACACTATGTAGAATATAGAGCAAATGGTAGAATATATATTCTATGTTTGGTAGAACATAGAGCAAATGGTAGACTATATATTCTAGGTTTGGTAGACATAGAGCAAATGGTAGAATATATATTCTAGGTTTGGTAGACATAGAGCAAATGGTAGAATATATATTCTAGGTTTGGTAGACATAGAGCAAATGGTAGAATATATAATCCACCAAAATCGTGGATCTAGAATACGTATTCTAGATTTCGTAGAACAAATATAAAAATATTTTTAAAATCTTGATTTTTCCAAAAACGATTTTTCAAAATATACTTCTTTCCTTATCTGCATTTATCTGTATTTTTCGAAAATGTTAAAGACTTTTTTAATTTTTTTAAAGAATTTATTACATTTAATGTATGGGTAATTTAGTCAAAAAGTGGCAAAAGTGAAGAAAGTCTTATTGGGACAATAGTTGTGTTTTTTTGTCCTTTTTTTCCAATTTCCCCATTTTAATTTGCATGGAGAAAAATGAATCCATAAATTTTTTTGGTAAGTTCCATGATTGCATTTTTGGCATGAAGACACATATTTAGATTTTTGGTGAGAAAACACATAACTACGTTTTTGTGGGAAAACACGGAGTCGCAATTTTGATGAGACAATGAAAAATTACATTTTTTGCAGGAAAATACGAAACGAAATCACATTTTTGGCGGGAAACGCATAATCTTTTTTTGGCAAGAAAACACGAAATTAGTTTTTGATGGGAAAATGCGGAACCAAATTTTTGGCGGAAAGACGCGGAGTCAGATTTTTTTGCGAGAAAACATGAAATCGGCGCTATTGAATATTTTTCATCAATTCCTCATTTGGATATTTTTCAATATTTTTGAGGAGTTTCTAGATTGGATAAGAAATTGCATAAATCTAAATCACATGTTTAAAATTGATCTTAGAAGAAAAATATGTTAAAAATGTCATGCTCAAACCTTGCACGAATGAATATTGAATGTAAAGTAATACTAAAAACTTGTATGAATATTTAAGAATAACTATGAACTTTCGAATTGTATGTTTTACATAATTTTTATTCGAAAAATGACTAAATTAAATGACAAATTTTAGATACAAAACATGCGCGTAGCGCAGATACTCATCTAGTATATTATAGAATAAATGAAGGACTTGAAGGTGGCTGATGGTTTTTTGGAGGAACGTCCGGTTAATATAAAATATGGTCAACCAATGACTCCGGATTCAATTAACAATAATAGTTGTTGAACAACAAAAATCTGGAACAACTTGTTTATTTGTCGACTACAAAGCCCATCTGCAAAACAAAAATCCGGCCCAATATGGGTCGAAAAACTTGAGCTTACGTGGCAGACAGCGATTCGTTATACTATCGTCTTGAGCATAGTTCTCT
Source organism: Eutrema yunnanense (assembly GCA_002933935.1). Lineage (NCBI taxonomy): Eukaryota > Viridiplantae > Streptophyta > Magnoliopsida > Brassicales > Brassicaceae > Eutrema > Eutrema yunnanense. The sequence continues at coordinate 13,658 of PKML01043705.1, read as the reverse complement.
CGCATCGCCACGATTTGGCATTAATCCAGAAATAAGAAAAAAAAGGGATTATACTTATAAGATGACCTTCGTCTTTCGTTGACCATCGAAACTAGAACGCTCTTTCTCCGTGTGAAGGGGAAGAAGATTATCGAAGCCGTCGGTTTCGGAGCTGATCGGTCCTCATAGGATCAATCACTAGAATAACCTTAATGGTCTAAACCAAATTCACCTCTAACCCTTTTTTTTCTCCATAACCTTATAACCTTACTAACATGTGTTAATCCCATTTTACCCTTACAATAAAACATTAAACAAATTAAATAAAACAAAAAAACAAAAAGAAATCCAAAAAAACAAAAAAAAAATCAACCAATCAGCTCTCTTCTTCTTCTTCGCGTTCTTCTACTCCTGTCCGACGTCCAGCTCCGTCGTCTTCATCAGCAAACCGGCTCTGACTTGGTATTCAGGTGAGTTTTTGCTATTTTTTCCTCTTTTTTTTGTGTCTTCTTCCATGCTACATTGATCTGAAAATTGATAATCAATTTGAAACACTAGATTGAAATTGAAATTGGGTATTCAATCAAATTCAAATTGGGTATTCAATTAGGGGATTTTCAAGTAATATTGAATAACCCAAGAGTATATATACGAGTAAACTTGTTTTCGTAGTCTAAGAGAAGCTTATGTTGATAATGTATGAATTTGTAGAGCTTTAGAAGCTCTGAATCTGAATCGGAGCTGGTAATGTGTCTGGCATTACTAGTTTACTGGTATTACTAGTTTACTGGTATTACTAGCTAATTCTTTTAATTTCGTACATCTGGTATGACTAGTCACTGGTATTACTAGCTAATATTTTGAATTTCGTACAACTGGTATTACTAGTTACTAGTATGACTAGTTCATTTGGTACATCTGGTAAGACTAGTCACTAGTATGACTATTTAATTTGGTACATCTGGTAAGACTAGTCAATAGTATTACTATTTAATTTGGTATTACTGGTAAGACTAGTCACTAGTATTACTATTTAATTTGGTATTACTAGTATATCTGGGATTACTGAGTTGTAATAAATACTAATGTTGTTTAATTTTTCTTTTTTTAGGGCACAATGAATAGGAGTAAGTTCACAGTCATAGATTTTGATTATGGGGGATATTATTCAGGCGGACAATTGATTTTAGGAGAAGATCCCAACTATACTTTATTGATGAAAGAATCGTTGGAGGAGTTAACTTTTTGTGGGTTGGTTAGTAGAATATGCATGAAGATTAATGTTGATGAAGATACGACGAAGCTGAAACTAACTTACATTCCATTTAGAGCGGATCATAATAAGGCTAGTATATCATAGGATAATTTATCCAGTGCCTCATATGTCTGAATGAAATGTTCCCGAGGAAGTTAAAGCATCTTGCGTCATACCTCCTCCTTATACCAAAACAAAAGGAAGAAATAGAGTAAATCGATACCCATCAGTTGGAGAACCTCAAAGAAGAAGAAAGCGTGGTGGGGTACTTCAAGGCTTATTTGGTGATAATCCTGGAACCAGTACCTAACTCGTTTGTATTGTTGGATGTTAATTTCTGTCTCGGGACAACTACGCAAAACTGATTTTATATATGTTATACTAGTACCTTTGAGAATACTAGGTAACACTGGTAATACTGGTTTAGTGTTATTATGGAATTTTAATTTTAATTGAAAAATTCACAAAAAAAGAACAAAAAATACGAAATAGTAAAATTTACGTTACATAAGTAACTATTAAATGTTAAAAAAATGTGTATTAGGTTTATAAAATACATTTATACCATAATGATTTGTTATTAGAATATTTACACAAGAACCACCTTATACTATTAGGATCACTTTGTTAATATGAACTACCTTATGATGTGAAATATAATTAAAAAGAGTTTTATGTAATATTAATGCACAAAGTCCTTGGAAACATACTTTAATTGACTAAAATCAACTGTAAAACTAGAAAACACATTTTAAGGGCTTGGTAATACTAAATTATTTTGAAAACACCCAAAAGTACAACTATTTGCAAATTAGTGATACTAGATAACTAGGAGGATAACTATGTGTAAATTTTCGCGGGCCCAAATTTTTTGAACTTTTTCTCATTTTTTTCGCGGGCCCAAATTTTCGCGGGCCCAAATTTTTATGAAATTTTTTT
>PKML01043704.1:0-100910 GCA_002933935.1 Eutrema yunnanense | reverse complement strand
TGTGTCATGTGTGTACGCAGTCATTTATTTGTAACATGTCCTGTAAAATTTCGCTGGTTCTTTTATGATTCAAACTACGACAAAAGTTTGTAGACTTATAGTGGATAAAGACTATAGTAGGTTTATTATAAGGAAAAAAAAAGACTATAGTAGGCATCAAAAACATATTTTAGTTCGTAGACCTAGCATGGAGTGGCCAATGGATTTATATATCTCTATAATATTATTTAAGAAGATAATTGAAATAAGAAATGATATAATTATTTTTTTAAATTATTGATGAGAATATGAAAAATATTTATTTATCATTAAAGATGTTATTTACAATTTAGAATCTTAATTATTTTAAATATTTTATATTTTAAAATAATAATCAACGCATATATATTCAAAGAAAAAATATATTCGAAATCTTACTATATTTTTCACTATAATTTATTATATTTTATTTGAATATATATCAAAATAAAATTTTAAAAATATTTTACTAATTTTATAAAAAGTTAGACACAAAAAATGATTTTTTAAAAGAGTTCGTGAACAAACCACAAAACTATAGTTATTAAATGGTGCATATTAGAATTATGTTTTCAAGATTATAGGTTTTGCGGGTTAGCCCGAATAATATTTTATTCTACTGCAGAATGGGTTAAATTAGGCTTGGGATTATTATCCGGGATCCGGTATCCGATCCGACATCCGCTCCGATTCGATCCGAAAAAACGGATATCCGGGTAGTTCGGATACNAAACAATTTTTCTTAAATTTTAAAATAATTTCTTTAAAAAAATTACCCCATGCTATAATTATATAGGATGTGAATATATTACTAAAATAGAACAAGCCTTAATTACATATGCTTTGAGGGAAATGAGCTTCTTAAGCCAAAAAAAATAATAATTAAAAAGCCAGGATGAAACTAAAATTAGGAACAACGAAGAGTTCCATGAGCGGGACAATAGTCTTCCACAACCTTTGCTATACCGTTGTGCGGGAAGCGTATCTCAGATGACTTTTTTTTTTTTTTTTTTTGCTAAATGGTAAATATCATTTAAAAAATAAACGGTTTAGGTTTTACAAGATTGTTCAACCTAACAAATTGGTCCCATACCAAAAAAGAATAAAAAACGGAAAAATCACATTTTTAATATTTAAAGTTGAAGTTACTAACATTTTAAACCACTTCAACCGAATTTCACTTTCACTTCAAACCATTAAAATAAAAGTACTCACACATTTGTTGAGTATTATACGCTTGCGGAAACTTTGCTAAAGAACGAACAACACAGATTGATCACCGAGTTCCCGGCCTCGAACCGGTACATCTCGGGGGAGTACCCTCACTCCCAACCTTCACTATATCTCAAAGAAAGGTTACAAAGATACACACTAATACTTTCTGTGTGTTCTCACTTGTTACAGGTTTTCTCTCACTCACCAAGAAGACAGAAGTGAAGCCAGCAACAACCCGTTTTAAAAGACACAAAGAAAAACATCAAGTAGACATATGTTGTTCTCTTCTTTCTATGTTTGTATTCTCAAGGATTCTCCCATCTCTTCTTGTCTGTACTTCTTCACTTCCTCTGCATTGTGTCTTGTGCAAAGCGCAACTTCTGTAATATGAGTGTCGAATGTTTCTGCTTCTGAGCCATGATGTTTTCTTGTTAAAAACGTATGGGCCTCATTCTGATTTTGGTCAAACCAATAAGAGCCCAGATCCACAAACTCCACATTTTGACCAAACACCTCCTTGAAGCCGAAACCTAGACATCTCAACCTTCTCCTTCTTTCTCTGCTCATGAAACCAGCAGCCGCTGAACGAAATCTCCCGACGGTCACCTATCGCCGCCGGCGAGCCGGCGAGCCGCTTCACGGCGATTCCTTGAAGTTTACCAACATTTTTTTTCTCTCCGGCGACAAATCAACACCACGCTTCACTTGGATCTTCAGGTAATCTACTATACCCTGAACCTCATGCTTTTGACTTGTAGCCTCTGGTTCAAGAACCCACCGTGATTGAACATGTTTACTTCTTGAATCCCTTTTGCAGCTAGTCCATCTGAAACCCTTGCAACCTGACAACCCAATCTTCAGGTAACAGAACCACCTTGAATCACCTTTTTCTTGAATCACCTATATTATGGCCCCAATCGTCGACTTGACTTACTCTTTTTCTTCCGTCTCAGATTTCTTCTCCGTTCAGAAAAGCTCTAAATTTCGATTTACTAATTTTCCGATGTCGATTGAGAGAGATCAGGCGACTAGCAGTCTCGTCGTACACCCATCCAGAAGCAACGACGGAGAAGGCGACCGCCACGCCGCCGCCGGAGACTATGAGCCCGGAGAGGTTTCCCGTGACCGAACCTCGTTTCCTCGCTCGGATCGGCATAAGGGTGACAATGGTTTGTATCTCTTCCATCATTATTACAGTCCAATTCCTTCTTTCTGCTGAGTTTCTTCTCAAAAAATTACAGATGGCAAGTCTGATTTCGCTAAAGAGCTTTACGGAGAAAGTTTGCAGCTATCAAAACCTGGTGAGAATCTTACCTTCATAGGTTATATGCAATTCAAGTTACCTTAGCTTTTGTCTCTTGCTTGTACCTGGTGATAATGCTTTTGCTTTTCTGATTCTAATGGCTAATATGTTCTCATAGTTTACTTAGATAATACTTAATCTTGTGTTTGCTGGGTTGTTTAGGATTAGAGCAGCATTAACTTAAATGCATTGCTAATCTCTTCAGGAACAGAATCATCGTTTGGTTTAGGTAATGATGATCACAGTCTAGATGGATCCTTTTTCGGAAGTTCAGATGAAGAATCAAGTGAAGCTTACTCGATGAACAAGGAGTCGGAGTTAAGACGTGAGCAATTCCACATGGTATTTTTTTTCTAAATTCACTATGAAAATGCTTGTTTTTTTTTTCAGTTTCGATCAACTTTTATAGTATATGATTGGCTTTTCTGCTAATTCGATATTATAGGCTGGCTACCGTGATGGGATTATTGCTGGGAAAGAAGCTGCTGCCCAAGAAGGTTATAACGTTGGCTATAAGGAATCAGTTCTTGCTGGCTACAAGTTTGGTATTGTTAGAGGTGTTTCCAGGTAATTACTAAACCGTGTGGCTTCCTGCAATGTACAAATCCGATGTAGTCTAATACGCATTCTGTTTTGACAACTTTGAAGTGCGCTGGCTTTCCTACCGGATGAGCTAAGAGAAAAGTTGATCGATAAACAAGAAACTAGCGAGAAGTTTCAGAAATTACATGACTCTGTGCATGCTCTCTCAACGGAAGCTGCAATGAAACTGTTTTATGGAACTCTGACGACAAAACAAGGGGAAGAGAAGAGTGGAGAAGAAAGGTCTGACCCTGGTCCTGGTTCTGTTTCAGGTTCTGGCGTTACTGCCACAACCGACTTGGGAAACTATGTTACTGAGCTAAGCTCTCTTCTTGACATATCTCCTAAGATTGAAGTTAAATTGGACGCTTAGAAGAGGCTTGTTCGCTAAAGTTATTGCCAAGCAAAAGCAAGATTAGTGTATAGTTTCCAAACCAAATTGTTTATGAGTCTGGTTTATACTAAAATTTATCTGTGTTTTTTCAGTTAATATTTACTACTAGATTAGGTTTTCCGTAATACGTGGATACAAAATTAAATATCTAAATTCTAAAATTGATAATATGGTTAAATATGATTTGTGTAACACGTGGATAAAAGATTAAATATCTAAACTCTTAAATTGATAATATGGTTAAATGTGATCTATATAATTAATTTTTGTTTAGTTATTCAAAAATTATGTTTTGTAATTAAAAAAATTCAAAATTAATCCAAAAATTATGTTTTGTAATTAAGGAATTTTTTTATTGTGGTGCAAGAATAACCGTTTATCATGACCGTGGATCTTTTTGGAGTTGGTAAAGTTGTCTGTTGTATAATTATCTTTTTAGTAGATCTTTTAATTTGTATTGGTGTTAAAAAAATAAAAATAAATCAATATTATTCATAAAAGATCCCTCTAAATGAACGAGAAGAGTTAAAAAAACAAATTTCAAATCTTATACTTAAAACTCAATATAATTGATAATTTCAATATTTCTTAAAGATAATATCGTCTTATGAAACTTAATTATTTGACATGCTGGGAAATTTATGTTTTAATTAGATTAGAATCTGCCTATACGTGGATTTATAATTTAATATTTTATAACCAATTAAATATACAAAACAATTAAAAACAAAATCAGTCATCCGTGAAAATTGAAAATCTTAATAATTATTTATTTATTTTAATTCTTTTTCAATTATTGTTGAAATGCTTAATAAATCAGTCAAGATTTTAAGTTTTTTTTTCTATTTCTATTTGAATTTAGTTCAATTTTTATTATTATATTAGACCCTACTTATATGTGGGTTTATAGTTTTTTCTTGATAGCAAGCGGGTTTATAATTTTGTTTTTGAGTTAGTCTTGGTGAAGCGGTTGGCGCCATACATACATGTTCTTAGCCTTGTTGACGGAGCGGCTCCCATGCGTTTGTTGTGGACTTCGCATTTCTAGTTTTAATTGGTTAGTTCTATTGATGGGACGAGGATCGTGTGGTTTGGAGTATTCCCATATGCATATTTTCTAGGGCTGGACATATTTACCGAACCGAATCAAACTGAACTGAACCAAACCGAATAATATTATTTGGTTCGGGTTCGGATAACCCGAATAACCCAAATGGACACATTTCTAAATTTATTCGGTTTTCGGTTTGGTTTGGTTTATTAACCAAATATCGAATTAACCGATTGAGTAACCGAATTAAAACCAAACTCATATAATACCATATAGAGTTTTGGACTTAGTAGCATATTTGACTATTTGATACTTCGACTCCTCTATTTCTTTGTAATTTGGACAATACTTTTTCTTCTTTCTTTGTTCATTTTTGTTGAATAAATATTTTTCTCATATTGGTCAAACTCTTCATTATATCTAAAAACATCTGTATTATATAAAATAATATATAAAACAATTAAAATTACCCTAAAGTGATTTTAGTTTGGTTATTAATTGTAAAAACCGAGAAACCCAAAAACCGAATCTAACCGAAATAGAATTTAATCCCGAATGGGACCTAAAATTTTAAAACCGAAAAACCCGAAAACCGAAAAACCCGAACCGCACCCAACTAATTAACCGAATGCCCAGCCCTAATATTTTCCATCGAAATATGTTAGGAGATCTCAAAGAATTTGAGTTGAACAGAAATTTAACATTTGTGTATATTTACTTATAATTAAAATATAAATATTTATATATAATTAAATATGTATATTTTTTATTATCAAATATGTAAAAAATTGTTAGTTAAGTTGTATATTTTATATAGTTGTATATTTTGTATAATTAAGCATTTTGGCTAAATCAATAAAACTGAGAAAGACTATTATATTTCTAAAGTTTTCTCTAAATTTTATTATGGTATTAGAGTAATTGTCAAATTAGTTATTTCCATCAGGCGGGACCGGTCCAAAACTTGTAACGTCTGCATATATTTGAGTTTGGTCCGGCTCGACCGGAAAAAAATCGGAACTATATTCTAAAATTCGACATGGACCAATAAAATTAGGCCTAAAATCAGACCTATACTCTAGAGTTTAAATGTTGATGTGGACCAATAAAAGAGCTTTGAGCAATTCTCCTGGGTTTTGGTCGGAATATGAGAGAGAGATTTGGAACTTACGGAGTGAAGAAGATTGAGAGAGCCGTCAAAGATAGATCTTTTTTTTTATTTTTGTTCTTCCTTAGAGAGAGAGGGAGAGAGAGAGATTGATTGAAACGCGTTGAACCCAAATTTCTCATTTATTGCTTCTCAAATATTTAAATTTACTTCTCTCACGTTTTTAGTTTCTACCTTTTATTTTATGGGATTTAAGATTTTTTTTTGATATATCTTATCGGCAGATCTGGTCAGCCCCGATAAAAACGCATCGAAATGTTACAGAGTGAACTATTCCTTGAAGGGCCACCACATTGCCAATCTCGAGTTTGGAATGGTTTCCGACTAATGCTAGGGATAGCTAGATCGCATGTTACCATACTACCAGATTAACTGCATGGACCGAAACCCAGACCCAAACTTCCTATATGGATGTGTTTTTTGTTTCCAAAACGGATCAAACCCAGTAGAGTGGAGTAACACTCCACACAGTATTTCTTACCATTGGACCACAATTGTGTGGATAGATTTAGAATTTTTATACACACAGATCATATGATTTAAGTTTTAATTCTGTTTATTCAGTCTTATTCTTTTCTATGTCCAAATTTAGGTTTGCGTTTACTATGGTAACGTTGGAGAAGAAACAAAAAATACTCTTCGAAAGAGGTTGGTGGCCCTTGATGCTCTGCATCACGCTGCTCAGCCTCTCTTTTCTTCAGGTCTCTCTTTTTCTCTACTTGATTCGGCTACATCCAGTACTTGAATCATCCAGCTCCTTGATTTTGTGCTCCGTTTCGTGGCTCTCACTTAACACTTCTCTATTGCCTCGGCTGTCTTGCTCTCTTTTCTGGTTTAATTGCATCTTGTTTTTTCTTATTTTCTAGTCCTATTTTATTTTCAGGGTGTCTGTTGGAGGTGGGTTTAGCACCCCAATTAGCTAGGCCCATCTCAACAAATAAAACCCACCGAAATCTAAGCCCAACCAAAAGTCAACACTGGGACCCACCGAGCTCGCGCTGACAATCCCCTAACCCTGCGAGAAAAGACCAAGGGAAAAGATGACATGTGGAGGGCAGCTCGTTAAATAGTGCGCACCGAGCTCGCGCTGACATCTCACCAAATCTGCGCAGAGGGATCAAAGGAGAAGGTGACACATGGGGAGCAGCTCTCCGAACAGTGCCCTACCTACGTAGCAGTGCCCTATCCACCGAAGAAACTGGAACGCACGCCTCAAGGCACCTTACCCTCCAAAAGCGCTCTGAGTGCCATGTCACCCCGGAATTACGGGAAGTAGGTGGTATGCCCTTGCTATAAATGCCCCTCGACATGCATTTATGGGAGGGGGGATCCAGGAATTTATTGCTCTGACCACACACACACTCTCTCTCTCTTTTTCTTTCTCTACACTGTTGTAACATCGTTATTTAGAACTCCGAACTGGATTCCTTTCGGAACTAGTTCGAAAGTCTAAATATTTTGGCCTTATTCAGTCATAAATACAAAGAACACGGCCCCGACCTGTTCGTCATAATATCCGATTTGTTTCTCTCTAGCTTGACCTGCGCCAAAATTGAGCTTAACTCGTTCTATTAACGGAAATTTCACCTTCTAATCTCCTAATCTACTTCTAATTATCATTAGTAATCCTTTGGATTATCAGTGTATGTAACTTAAAACGATGTCCCATTTGAAAAGAAATAAAGGGAAGAAAAGGAAATAAAGTATGTTTTAAAAAAAAAAATATATACCAATCATTTAGAATCTTTACTACAAATTTATTGACAATACTAAATCTTTGATATCTCATTGGTAGACATTTTTCCCCCGTGACAATAAACTTTGTTTCTCATCTCATAAAAAAAGACATAATTTCTTGCACAGTTTTTTTTTTTTTTAACTTCTACGTACGTAGCTTCAAATTTTAAATAGTAACCACATTGTATGTGGCATTGACCTTAATACTGACTGACACGTCCGGTGGTAATGAATACGATTGTGTTATCAATTATGTTTAGACCGATAATGTGAAGCACCAAATCCGGTCTAGCAATTAAATCCATAAATCTCATTTATTATATTAAATAATAAGTCTCAGTCTCACAAATAAATCCATAATTCGAAACGATTAATAACCTAAATAAAATCAACGCTTGTCTTTAAATTTTAAATAACCAAAATCCACATAAAACAAATAAAACTCCATCCCGAAAACGTGCACCACACTGGAATTACTCTTCCAGCAACTCAAACTCGTCCTCATCGGACTCACCTGAAAATAAGGAAGGAGAGATCCAGCAACTCAAACTCGTCATCATCGGACTCACCTGAAAATAAGGAAGGAGGGATGAGTAATTTGGATTACCCAGTGAGAACTAAACCTACACTTTCAACACATCCAAACATTACTTTTTAAATACGCTTAGAATAAATCTAATCAAGCTCAAACATTACGCTCTACCAGCGCACAAACAATTTACACGTAAGGGAATAACTCCAACTTCAACGGCATCTCGATAGCCAAGCCCACCATGGACCATATTTACACGGCATCTCATAGCCCAGTCCACTTTGGACCATATTTCTCTGGGCCGGGGATGACCCACCCCGATGCAAGCTGACTTCTTCTGCAAGTCTCGGCTCACAACAAACATAATCGTACCACCGTTCCCTTCTCCGGTGACGATCACCTCTTTTTAACTACACTACACACACTGATCACACAACAGAGTGAACAATCAAGGATGCATGTTCTTCATCTAATGATTTCCTAACTCATTTCGTTAAGCAGATGCAGATCTAACTAAATGCACATAGAAAACGTGTACGTACTCCGTAACACGCCCTAGCCTAATCAGATCTAGACTCAACATACCAAAAAGGAATGAATCAACGTATGGAAAACCTAGATCTAATCCTCACCTTAGCCACTGGTTGACAACACTATGGCAGATGCTCCTGAGCCTCAAATAAGTTTTTCGTCAACCGAGAGCTAGATCCACGTGTCTTTATGATCTCTGCAAAGTTTCAGGTCGATCCAGATTTATTTTTCCATCCAAACAACTCAACTCGCTAGACTGGTCTAACATGTGCGCTGCGCAGAACAGTCTGGGTAAATCTAAAATAACTTCCAAACCACAAGGTAGACACTGAGATATTTCACAGAGAGTTAAATCTATGAGTAACAAACAACTTTACCAAAAATTATCTTGATCGGATCACTACCGAACCTCCAGATCGGTTTATCCTCTTACTGGTCGCAGATCCGCACTGCACCGATCAGGCCTGAGAAGACATCCATAAGTTTCATATCACAACTCCAAATGATGAAACGCTTTCTGTATTATCTAAATAAGAGAGTCAGGAAGACCCTTACTGATTTTCAAATCAATCCGAACAGGTTTTCCCATCCGTTTCCATTTTCTACTGAAACTAGTCAGATTAGAGATTCAGGAAGACTGCGGCGAATACAAAGAAACGACAATAACTTTTGACACATACCTCCGATCGTGACGATCTTGGTCTTCATGGAAAGCTGAGACTCGGGGCTTTCCACAGATAGGTATATTATCATCTGGTTCCATACCGGTCGCCAGGAAATCGTCCCTCAAGGTGGCTGCGATAACTTGCTTATGGAGGCGGCTAGGGTTTACGGTGTAAGGAACAAAACGAGCAGGGCTTCGCCCACGCCTCTCAACTGTGTCTCTCCTCTCAGCTTTATCTCCTTTTTATAGAGACAATAGGGAGGGTTTCCTAGGTTTTAAAATGGGCTTACGGGCTTAATAAATTAAGTCGGTACGTTTTTTGATACCCAGTTTAGGGATGTTACAATTCTCCCCCACTTAAACGGAATTCGTCCTCGAATTCATGGGACTACTTCTCCCCTACTTGGTTTCCAACCAAACTTCGTAATATCCCGACCAAACCTCGGAGTGTCCTCCTCCTAGGGGTTGCTTGCAAGGTTACTGCTTCACATATATCAAGGGTGTGTGGGTGGTGCTTTAATTTCCAGCGTCCATTTCACGGAAAAAGGGTTTATCTTTACCGTAGAGCGAAACACCATCTCTGTCCTTGAGTATGGTTCAAATCGATGCCTACCCGTATGAACACATGGGACGTCCAGTGTCATAGTTGCTAACTTTTTAAAGCTTAGACAAAACACTCATCCTTCGAGCAATTCTAATCATGATGGGGATCCTCCACTTCCAAATGGATATTCCCTATGGACTTTCTGGTGTTGTGTCGTTGTAGCGATGATTGTTGCGCAAGTAGATATTCTGATCTTACCTTATACCATGCTGAAGATAGATGATGGCATGACCTTTATGACTTCATGAGACCTATGGGTTATGACCCACCACGCTTCCATTGCACTCACTCTGATTACACAACTGATTTCCATTTCAAGGTTTTCCAACCTATCAAGCCGTCGTAGTGTTTTCCTAAAACTTTCTTTGGGGTTCCCGTTCCAATTTGGATTCACGTTTCCATCCGTTTTTTCCGAAGTTACCTCCTAACGCTCCCTTGAAGTTCTTGCACCAGGAATAGCTCCAAATGTTAGCAGCTTCTCCTTATATTCTTGGTGAATTCCTTTTCACCGCCCTTAGTGAATTCCTTTCACTTTCCCTAGGAAAATTCAATTACCACCTAGCCTTAGTGAGTTACCTTAACACCCGACCATATTGGTAATTTCCACGCATTTGACAAGGGTCCTTCTTTCTACACCCTTCTGTTGGACGGATGACCATTATCTGAGGCTTGTTCCAAAGCCTCACTGAACTATACAAGTTATCATGTCCATTTCTGCTTCTTTGTTCTTCCTTACTCGGTCAGCGTTGCAACTACCCAAGTCGCATCCTTACCGCCTTCACCATCCGCACGCTTTACAATTCCTATGATATCTTTTCCATCATATAATCATCATCAGAACACGTACACGCTCCTTGATGAAGTATAGGTGTGGTGTCCTTCCACACTGGTTCCGGTCACTTACTTTAGGGCGCTTCCCAAACATGTAGAGAAATGTAACTGGCGTGCTCGTTTTAAGATCTCGTCCTCCAGATCTTTTCGCTCGGGCACATCCAGCTATTAGTAAGAACATTCCATTGTTCGCTACATGATACCTAATCACTATGTTGTTCATTGCCCACCTTAGAACTTCACTTTTGTTCCACGCCTCGAGGATTTTCCATTACAATCACACTTGGTCCAATGCTTCCAAACCTTACAAGCCACGAAGCTCCTGGGAGTTGGTCAAACAACTCGGCGATCCAAAAATAGCGGTACTTATCCTCAATGGTTACATGATGCTCTCTTTGGCGACATCCGCACACACGGTTGCAAGTGAGTCAGTCCGGTCCCGTAAAGAATGACCTCCCTGCAAATAAAAATAACACAAACCAGAGAGCTATTCTAGGTGGTGGTTTTATAATTTTAAAAAATCCCCATTTGAAAACTTTGAAAACCGATTTTTCCTAATCCCACTAACCTAGAATTTTATCTCTCACTACTCGTAACCCGCTCTGATACCACTTGTGAAGAACCAAACCCGGTCTAACAATTAAATACATAAATCCCATTTCTTCCATTAAATCATAAGTCTCAGTCTGACAAATATATCCATAATTCAAAACGATTAATAACCCAAATAAAACCAACGCTTGTCTTTAAAATTTAAATAACTAAAATCCGCATAAAACGAATAAAACTCCATCCCGGAAACGCGCACCACACTGGAACTACTCTTCCAGCAACTCAAACTCGTCCTCATCGGACTCACCTGAAAATAAGGAAGGAGGGATGAGTAATTTGGATTACCCAGTGAGAACTAAACCTACACTTACAACACATCCAAACATTACTTTTTAAATACGATAAGAATAAATCTAACCAAGCTCAAACATTACGCTCCACCAGAGCACAAACAATTTACATGCAAATGAATAACTCCAACTTCAACGGCATCTCGATAGCCAAGCCCACCATGGACCATATTTACACGGCATCTCATAGTCCAGTCCACTTTGGACCATATTTCTCTAGGCCCGGGTAGACCCACCCCGATGCAAGCTGACTTCTTCCGCAAGTCTTGGCTCACAACAAACATAATCGTACCACCGTTCCCTTCTCCAGTGACGATCACCTCTTTCTAACTACACTACACACACTGATCACACAACAGAGTGAACAATCAAGGATGCATGTTCTTCATCTAATGCTTTCCTAACTCATTTCGTTAAGCAGATGCAGATCTAACTAAATGCACATAGGAAACATGTATGTACTCCGTAACACGCCCTAGCCTAATCAGATCTAGACATAACATACCAAAAAGGAATGAATCAACGTATGGAAAACCTAGATCTAATCTTCACCTTACCCACTGGTTGACAACACGATGGCAGATGCTCCTGAGCCTCAAATCAGTTTTCCTTCAACCGAGAGCTAGATCCACGTGTCTTTATAATCTTTCCAAATTTTCAGGTCGATCCAGATTGATTTGTCCATCCAAAAAACTCAACTCGCTAGACTGGTCTAACATGTGCGCTGCGCATAACAGTCTCGGTAAAACTAACATAACTTCCAAACCACAAGGTAGAATACTGAGATATTTCACAGAGAGCTATATATATGAGTAACAAACATCTTTACCAAAAATTAGCTTGATCGGATCACTACCGAATCTCCAGATCGGGTTTTCCTCTGACTGGTCGCAGATCCGCACTGCACCTATCAAGCCTGAGAAGACATCCAGAAGTTTCATATCACAACTCCAGATGATGAACCGCTTTCTATATTATCTAAATAAGAGAGTCAGGAAGAGCCTTACTGTTTTTCAAATCAATCCGAACAGGTTTTCCCATCCGTTTCCATTTCCTACTGAGATTAGAGATTTGGGCAAACTGCAGCGAATACAAAGAAACGACGATAACTTTTGACACATACCTCCGATCGTGACGATCTTGGTCTTCATGGAAAGCTGAGACTTGGGGCTTTCCACGGATAGGTAGATTATCATCTTGTTCCATACCGGTCGCCAAGAAATCGTCCCTCAAGGTGGCGGCGACAACTTGCTTATGGAGGCGGCTAGGGTTTACGGTGTAAGGAACAAAACGAGCAGGGCTTCGCCCACGCCTCTCAACTGTGTCTCTCCTCTCAGCTTCCTCTCCTTTTTATAGAGACAATAGGTAGGGTTTCCTAGGTTTTAAAATGGGCTTACGGGCTTAATAAATTAAGTCGGTACATTTTTTGATACCCAGTTTAGGGATATTACAATTCTCCCCCACTTAAACGGAATTCGTCCTCGAATTCATGGGACTACTTCTCCCCTACTTGTTTTCCAACCAAACTTCGTAATATCCCGACCAAACCTCGGAGTGTCCTCCTCCTAGGGGTTGCTTGCAAGGTTACTGCTTCACATATAACAAGGGTGGGTGGGTGGTGCTTTAATTTCCAGCGTCCATTTCGCGGAAAAAGGGTTTATCTTTACCGTAGAGCGAAACACCATCTCTGTCCTTGAGTATGGTTCAAATCGATGCCTACCCGTATGAACACATGGGACGTCTGGTGTCATAGTTGCTAACTTTTTAAAGCTTAGACAGAACACTCATCCTTCGAGCAATTCTAATCATGATGGGGATCCTCCACTTCCAAATGGATATTCCCTATGGACCTTCTGGTGTTGTGTCGTTGTAGCGATGATTGTTGCGCAAGTAGATATTCTGATCTTACCTTATACCATGCTGAAGATAGATGATGGACATGACCTTTATGACTTCATGAGACCTATGGGTTATGACCCACCACGCTTCCGTTGCACCACACTCTGATTACACAACTAATTTCCATTTCAAGGTTTTCCAACCTATCAAGCCGTCGTAGTGTTTTCCTAACACTTTCTTTGGGGTTCCCGTTCCAATTTGGATTCACGTTTCCATCCGTTTTTTCCGAAGTTACTTCCTAACGCTCCCTTGAAGTCCTTGCACCAGGAATAGCTCCAAATGTTAGCAACTTCTCATTACATTCTTGGTGAATTCCTTTTCACCGCCCTTAGTGAATTCCTTTCACTTAATTCACTTTCCCTAGGAAAATTCAATTACCACCTAGCCTTAGTGAGTTACCTTAACACCCAACCATATTGGTAATTTACGCGCATTTGACAAGGGTCCTTCTTTCTACACCCTTCTGTTCGACGGATGACCATTATCCGAGGCTTGTTCCAAAGCCTCACTGAACTATACAAGTTATCTTGTCCATTTCTGTTTCTTCGTTCTTCCTTACTCGGTCAGCGTTGCAACTACCCAAGTTGCATATTTACCGCCAATCCTTTTGGGTTGACCAGTAGCATATTCTATTGTCACCATATCCCTTTTCCATTCGGCTAATAGTACTTGTCAGTTGTCACCATATCCCTTTCCATTCGGTAATGGTACTTGATGTAGTCTACTAGGAACTATGAACTTCGCTTTCACCATCCGCACGCTTTACAATTCCTATGATATCTTTTCCATCAGATAATCATCATCAGAACACGTACACGCTCCTTGAAGAAGTATAGGTGTGGTGTCCTTCCACACTGGTTCCGGTCACTTACTTTAGGGCGCTTCCCAAACATGTAGAGAAATGTAACTGGCGTGCTTGTTTTAAGATCTCGTCCTCCAGATCTTTTCTCTCGGGCACATTTAGCTATTAGTAGGAACGTTCCATTGTTCCCTACGTGATACCCAATCACTATGTTGTTCATTGCCCACCTTAGAACTTCACTTTTGTTCCACGCCTCGAGGATTTTCCATTACAATCACACTTGGTCCAAGGCTTCCAAACCTTACAAGCCACGAAGCTCCTGGGAGTTGGTCCAACAACTCGGCGATCCAAAAATAGCGGTACTTATCCTCAATGGTTACATGATGCTCTCTTTGGCGACATCCGCACACACGGTTGCAAGTGAGTCAGTCCGGTCCCGTAAAGACTGATCTCCCTGCAAATAAAAATAACACAAACCAGAGAGCTATTCTAGGTGGTGGTTTTATAATTTTGAAAAATCCTCATTTGAAAACTTTGAAAACCGATTTTTCCTAATCCCACTAACCTAGAATTTTATCTCTCACTACTCGTAACCCGCTCTGATACCACTTGTGAAAAACCAAACCCGGTCTAACAATTAAATCCATAAATCCCATTTCTTCCATTAAATAATAAGTCTCAGTCTGACAAATATATCCATAATTTGAAACGATTAATAACCCAAATAAAACCAACGCTTGTCTTTAAAACTTAAATAACCAAAATCCGCATCAAACGAATAAAACTCCATCCCGAAAACGCGCACCACACTGGAACTACTCTTCCAGCAACTCAAACTCGTCCTCATCGGACTCACCTGAAAATAAGGAAGGAGGGATGATTAATTTGGATTACCCACTGAGAACTAAACCTACACTTTCAACACATCCAAACATTACTCTTTAAATACGCTAAGAATAAATCTAACCAAGCTCAAACATTACGCTCTACCAGCGCACAAACAATTTACATGCAAAGGAATAACTCCAACTTCAACGGCATCTCGATAGCCAAGCCCACCATGGACCATATTTACACGACATCTCATATCCCAGTCCACTTTGGACCATATTTCTCTGGGTCCGGGAAGACCCATCCCGATGCAAGCTGACTTCATCCGCAAGTCTCGGCTCACAACAAACATAATCGTACCACCGTTCCCTTCTCCGGTGACGATCACCTCTTTCTAACTACACTACACACACTGATCACACAACAGAGTGAACAATCAAGGATGCATGTTCTTCATCTAATGCTTTCCTAACTCATTTCGTTAAGCAGATGCAGATCTAACTAAATGCACATAGAAAACGTGTATGTACTCCGTAACACGCCATAGCCTTATCAGATCTAGACTCAACATACCAAAAAGGAATGAATCAACGTATGGAAAACCTTTATCTAATCATCACCTTAGCCACTGGTTGACAACACGATGGCAGATGCTCCTGAACCTCAAATCAGATTTCCTTCAACCGAGAGCTATATCCACGTGTCTTTATGATCTCTGCAAAGTTTCAGGTCGATCCAGATTGATTTGTCCATCCAAACAACTCAACTCGCTAGACTGGTCTAACATGTGCGCTGCGCAGAACAATCTCGGTAAAACTAACATAACTTCCAAACCACAAAATAGAACACTGAGATATTTCACAGAGAGCTAGATCTATGAGTAACAAACATCTTTACCAAAAATTAGCTTGATCGGATCACTACCGAACCTCCAGATCGGTTTCTCCTCGTACTGGTCGCAGATCCGCACTGCACCGATCAGGCCTGAGAAGACACCCATAAGTTTCATATCACAACTCCAAATGATGAACCGCTTTCTATATTATCTAAATAAGAGAGTCAGAAATAGCCTTATTGATTTTCAAATCAATCCGAACATGTTTTCCCATCCGTTTCCATTTCCTACTGAAACTACTCAGATTAGAGATTTGGGCAGACTGCAGCGAATACAAAGAAACGACGATAACTTTTGACACATACCTCCGATCGTGACAATCTTGATCTTCCTGGAAAGCTGAGACTCGGGGCTTTCCACGGAGAGGTAAATTGTCACCTGGTTCCATACCGGTCGCCGGGAAATTGTCCCTCAAGGTGGCGGCGACAACTTGCTTATGGAGGCGGCTAGGGTTTACGGTGTAAGGAATAAAACGAGCAGGGCTTCGCCCACGCTTCTCAACTGTGTCTCTCCTCTCAGCTTCCTCTCCTTTTTATAGAGACAATAGGTAGGGTTTCTTAGGTTTTAAAATGGGCTTACGGCCTTAATAAATTAAGTCGGTCCGTTTTTTTATACCTAGTTTAGGAATGTTACAGATAAGCTCTATTGTGATATGCCTGCAATAATAATAATAAAAATATTGTCATAGTGTTTTTTTTTTTGGACCGAAAAATTTATCATAGTTCAGTGCTCATTTTTTAATACTAGATGTTTTTTCGTGCATGGATGATCGGTAAAACAATTTTTTATTTTTTGAATAATCATTTTTAATACAAATAAAAAAACAAATAATTTGTAACATAAAAAAACGAAAAATTGTGGTTGTATGTGGCATTGACCTTAATTATTCGATCCGCATTATTACATTTTTTCTAACGTTCAAAGTATGAAAACTAGCTAACTCAAAAAAATGAATTCTATAATTCGATCTAATCACTTTAACGTTAAGTAGTAAAGTTAATCTTAATAATTTTATCTAAGAGTAAACGAGTTGTCTAGGCCCAGTGGTAAGAAATATCTATGTGGGCTTCCCCCACCTGGGTTCACATGGCTTCTTCTCCTCTGGTCTATGAGAATTAGTCGAGTGTGTAACAAACCCTAGATTATCCCATATTAATCAAAACAAAAAAAACTTTAGGTTATATTGTATCTTTCTTCGTCTAGACAATTGTGTATATATATATACACACCCGTTTGTATATTAATAAGGAAATATGTATATTTTATAGTTTTATAAAGTAATATATATATATGTTTTGTCATTAAGGAATAAATGGAACATATCCTTTGATTATATATATTTTAGTTTCATAAAAGTAAACTATATACAGTACTAGAATGTGATCCGCGCTACGCGCGGGCGTGTTAACTTTTTTTCTTTATATATTTTGTTGTNTTGATATTTAAGCTTATTTTGAGGATGTTTTTTATAAATTAAATATTAAAAATGTGGTAGATATCAATACATTTTAATTTTTGTTGAAACAAATTATCAGTATGCTTTTTGTTTTATATGTATAAATAAATTTTATTCATTTATGATCTAAGTTATGTAATTAAAACCAATTGTTAAAAAAAAAAAAAATTAAAATGATGTTAAAAATGACCAATTAAAATTTGACATGTGGATGCTGAGGTGGCAGCATGAGAAAAGAGAAAAGCTTACTTTATATATATAGATATATGTTTTTTTGTCATTAAGGAAATAAATAGAATATATCCTTTGGTTTCAAGAGAGGAGAATCATAGGATTCAAAAGAGGGCGGTTAATTATCGGATGAACTGATTACAAAGCTGTTGGGTTTGGGCTTGAGAGAGAAGATAAGGGCCAGACTCAAAAGAAAGTATCAATGTCAAGATAAGTTTGGGTAAGTTCTTTTTTCAGTATTTGTACGAAGGGGTGTCGTCATAATGGATCAACCCTATTGGATCGATCCAACCCAACCCAACCCAATCGATGGACTCTATTGGATCAAAGATAATGATTCAAATGGGTTATTGGGTTAAATCAATTACATTATAATGAGTTAATGGGTTATCCGTGCTTATCAATTAACTCAATAACTGTAAATAAAAATTTAAACCAAACAAAAATCAAATGTACAAATCAAAATAAATTTTCTCGCCAAAAACATAATTTCACATTTTTTTCTGTCAAAAACATGATTATGTATTATACTGTTCGCCAAAAAAAATTGATGAAATGAAATCTGAACTTGAAAAAGAAATGGAGAATTAATCTCTATTTTTCTATTTTGAAAATTGCTTAAAAATGCAAGTTTATAAGTTTTTTTTTTCTTTTTTCTTGTGTGAATGTATTTTTCTATCTTTCGTTTTTTAACTACTTTTTATCACATTTCGGTTTAATTTCGGTTTTGGTTTGGGTTTGGTTCGGTTCAGTTCGGTTAAATCGGGTTTAATAAAAATTCATTGAACTCAACCGAAATTAGTTTGGTTTGGTTTGGTTTATATTCAGTTTAGTTTAGTTTGGTTTGGTTTTAGTTCGGTTTAAAAACAAAACACATATAAAAATATAAATTCAATAATTCAAACCAAACATCTAAAAACCATAAAAAAAGAAACTAAAAACTCAATCGTATCAAAACTAAACTTAATTATAGAATAAAAAAATAAAACCCATTTGAGTATTTAGAATTATACATTTGAGTATTAATTAATAATAGTTAATATATTTAATTAAATATTTTAATAAATACATTGATTTATCGGTTCAGTTTGGTTTAAAACCAAACCGAATCGAACCATTCAAATTGAAAAAAAAAAAAAACTAAATAATTGGATATTAACTCTGGTTTGGTTAGGATCGGTTTGGTTAAAATACACACCTTAATGAGGTAGCATTTCATACGAATTAAGGTAACGGATTAAGATAATAAGGCCCGTTTCTTACCATAAAAGGCCCAATAAATAATGACAAATATACCCTTCCGTATGAAAGAATCAAAACCGTTTTCACGCACTGAGGCTTCTCTCTCTCTCTCTCATTCTCATCGCCTCGCTTTGCCACCCCCGTAGTCGCCGTCGCCGTCGTCTTTGTCGCTGTAGCCTATTTGCCTTCAACGACGGTGAGTCCTTAATCTGGGTATGGTGAAATTCTTAGTTTTAGTCTCAAACTGAATTTCACTTATTCGTTAATGCGATTGCTAGAGTGTTCACTGAATTTTGGGTTTATTTCTTGTTATGTTGATCAGCTCGTACGAAATAATCGGAGAAATGTACAGACGCTAGTATTGTGGTGTGATTTTTAGGCCTTGAATTGAAGTGTTCTCTGAACTTTAGTCAGAGCAAATTGATCAATTTGATTTTGATGCATCTAGAGGGAAATGACTGATTCGTATACTATTTTTGATGATGCTTTCCGAAATTATGCAAAAAATTGCAGTTGTTTTATGCATTTGTGCGTATAGATGTCTTTTTGGGTTTTTCCTTGGAACTTTTCAAGACCCGATACCAAGTGAGTTATGATTTGGGATTGAAACGAGACTTCTCATGGTTCTATTACTGATAAATCACAGGAAAGACTGGAGTTTCTGGTGTAAAATTTGGTAACAAGAGGGTATGCGCTGATGAATCTTCTTCCTACATATTTGTGTGACGAGAGATATGAATTCCCAAGCAGAAGTAGAGCAATGGGAAGCTCTTGACCTCGGCGATTCTGAGCTCCCGTCCTTTCTCCGCCCTTGCAAACGCAAATCTCCATCGAGGTCTCTGCAAACGCCCGTGCAACAACAGAATCCAAAGGCGGGTTTTAATAGTAACAGAAATCATCATCAGACTCTTCGCCGCTGCTCCTCGCCGGATCATATTCTTGAGGATAGTTATTCCCACTCCTTAATTCCAGGACCTGCCGGAACTGTTCAAGTTGCAATCCGCAGAAAGATGAATAAGGATCCAAGATCGTTTAATGAGCACGGAGAACCAATTCCAACTCAAGAGTTCATACGTAAGGCTGCGGAAGAGCCTGATTGGGAAGACAAGGATTTCTCTGAGGACCCTTGGGTCTCTGCTGTTGATTACATTCGAAGTGAAGGTAGAGCCTTTCTAAAGAAGTTGACATTGGTAGTTTGTGATGCGAACATTTGTCAAATCCCTAGTGTTTTTAGGTTTTTCGTTTTCAAATATTTTGGCAGGTTTGTTGAGCAATGGTGGAAATGCTATTGGGACACCAGTGAGCGAGATTAAGAGAGGATGTGGCAGTTGGTGTAAGGTCGATCAGGTATGAACTACCTACTCAATTTAGCGGTACCCTCTAGTCCTTTTCCCAGTATATCAAGAGATGCAATGACCATACTCTTAGTTTCTGGTTAGAGTATAATGGAAATATGCATCCTATATCAGTTTAGTCTGCTGGTGTGTGGTTGACTTTTGCTTTGTGCTTGTGGAGAGAGGAGGAATATTCTGGAATAATGTCTTCTCTTTATTTGTTACTATTTTACCACAAGTTATCTGGATTTTGTGGTTAAGCCACATGCTGATGCTATCTTCATAATGCTCCACATGAATGCTCTATCTCAGCAACCAATAAAGTGAAAAGTCTAGTAGTGACATACTTGGTTTGCGGTTGGTCATTTATAGGTCGTGGCAATCGTCAAAACTTGCACTCCAAATGGTCTAGGGGATGTCATGGTGACTCTTAAGGTAAAAACAAAACATAACAGATACTCTTAACAATGTGAATGGTTTCCACCTTTTGTTTTTGTCACGCACCATATTTCATGTGCCTCAAATCTATGTGTATTGCTTGTAGGATCCCACTGGAACAATCGATGCCAGTGTGCACAGGAAAGTTATTTCAGAGAGTGAGTTTGGAAGAGATATACGAGTTGGCGCAGTGGTGATACTTAAGAAGGTTTGCTGTTTTCCTTCAAGGGGATAAAACAATCTCATGGTTTTGATGTGTTTCTGAATTACCTTTTGAAAATCAATGGCAATGAGCTGATATATAGTGTTTTGCAGGTTGCAGTCTGTTCACCCTCACGGTCGTCACGTTATCTTAACATAACGCTGAAGAACATCACCAAGGTAGTTTTTCTCTGGTAGTTCTTCTTATGATATCAAATTGCACCTACTTATATTCATTGGAATAGATGAAGATTTTTGTTTTTTTTTTAAGCTAGAGAGTTTCATTTACAGGTTATCACAAAGGATACTCCTGTTGTACCAAGGCATAGCCATTCTGAAACAAGTGCCAAGAATCCTGTTACAGTGAATGGTAGGAAAGATGAAATTTTCTTTCACAGTTTGATCTAGTAACTCAAACCCTTAACTTGGTTTACTATTATTATTATATATCTAACAGAAAATGAGGACGTTTTTCGAATGCAACCCAAAGTGTTTCCTGCGGAGCAAGGAACTACTCAAGGAATCATGAACAGTCTCAGAAAAAATGCAAGAGAAAGCAGTGAAGCACTCGCTGATGTAGAAATGGAAGAAATGAATCCAGCAGAGGGAAGCAACTCATGGCTAAAAGTTTTGACCAAGAACCAGAATGAAGTTAGAATGGAGCAGAACCTCTTGGGAAAACATGCTTCAATCAGCCAAACAGAAATCGCAGCAAGCAGGACAACCTCAAACACTCAAGAACAGCAACTGCAAGAAGATGTAGCTAGTGGGACCAGTACGGCCGATGACTTTAGACCGGTGAAAAAGATCAGTACAAGTCGTGAACCGCAGAGTGGTGAGCTAGAGAGTGTAATGGGGAACTCTGATGAAGTTACATCTGGATCCAAGGTCAACAAATCTCAATCCATGGGGTCTTGTAGCTTGGTTCCACAGTGGACAGACGAGCAACTTGAAGAACTCTTTGATTTTGACTAAAAATGGACAGTTTTGGGTCTCTGTTGATGTAAGAACAGTTCCACTTGGCAGATAGAGAGAGCAGTTACAGAAATGCTGAAACTAGTTGGCAGAAATTTTCAACCTTTTCTTTTTGTTTTCTCCAACTCGATTACCGGTGTAAATAATATCAAAAAGCCGAGAAGGCAATTATTGATTTAAAAACATTAACTTGATGTCTCGATGGTGTTTTTTCGTATCCCAACGAAGAAGAAGCAAACAAGTCGATTCTTAGATTTCGTAGACAAAACAAGTGCTCTGTTAAGCAATTCTCCCATAATCAAGAAAAAAAAAGATCGTTTAACCTTGTTATAAAAACTTAGTAGGACTTATTAAAACTACTCTGATTGTAAGTTAGAAATTTCTGAAACAAAAAATAATACTTGGTACAACTTAATATGTGTTGCAGGATTCCGAAGAGGAAACGAAACCATTGCAACCTCTACAAATGTACTTCCAGCCGACGGAGTATAAGAAGAAAATCAAGATCTCTACGAGGTGTTATATCACGGAGGCGGTGAAGACACTTCTAGACGAGTTAAATCATCCACTTAAATCAGAGGAGAGAAATTGGTTTCTAAGGCACCCGCAGCTCAAACACTTTTTCCACATTCATAAGGACGAAAACCACAAGGTTATGTGCATGTGGATGCTCATTGTTCGAACGGTGTGTAATGATTAAAAAAAGGAAGCTTGGTTCGTCGTAAATGGCGTTCACATCTGCTATGGTCTAAGTGAACACGCCCTTATATCGGGATTAGACTGCCGCAACTATCCACTCAACTATTCACAAATGGGCAATATGGATTTCGTGAGCAAGTATTTTGGGATGGTAGCAAAAGTAAGATATGCATATGTGAAAGAAAAGCTAATGGAAATGAGACCTTTTCAAGATAGGTTAAAGATGGCGGTCATCTATTTTTTATCAAGCATAATTATAGGGCATACCAAAACACGAAAAGATGCACCTTCTGTGGAGCCGTTCTTTCTAAGAGTTGTGAATGATTTTCATTTGTGTAAGACATTTCCATGGGGGAGACTGTCATTTTGATCACAATATGCGAGAGATATCATACACGATGGATCATTTTGGAGGGGTCGTTTATGGTAAACAATTGACAATTCCAACTTTATGTATTCCTTTGGGGGTAAATATGATTTGAGGTATTACTCATTATTATTAGTTTTTTACAATTGAAGCCAACTCTAACTATATGTGTCGTGTGTAACTTCTAGCGTTTGAGTCAATTCCGACATTGAAGGAGAAATTCCAGGCGCAAACAATACGTGTCCTAGAATGTGCAAATCAAAGTTCAAACGAACTGCTTTGCCTTGTAATCTGATGTGGGAATTTTTTGAACTCCATACGGGCCTGATTACAAGTTCAAACTTTTTTTTGCCCGGATTGTAATCGGGCCTGATTACATCGTGCCCAAAAAAATTTGAACTTGTAATCGGGCCTGATTACATCGTGCTCATAATCCGGTCGTTCCGACATATATCTTTTTCGGAAAATCCACTGAAAAAGTGGTCAAAACCACTTCGTCAAAAACGAATTCCAACATTTAAGAACATAACTAAGAACACACAAACTTTATAAACCCGATTACAGCCAAAAACAGAACAAAAAGACTATATTTTTATTTTGGGTAGTTATGACTACTTCTTTTTTTTTTTTTTTTTTAATTTTAATTTTATTTCCTTAAATATAGAAATTGGAATCATTCCTTCCAATCCTACAAAGCTGGAAGCAAATACATATTGGAATAATTGACAAAGTGGAATGAAACGTGAGCAACTTTGTTTCTAAAACTTAGGTAACTAAGGCTATGAATGGAACGGCGGGCAAACAACGGTCGATACACATAAGAGGGAGAACCACTTTTACTCTCCATTCAGGATGTATCGAACAATTTTAATTTTCACTAATAAAAAATATTAAAATAATGGTTGTACCACAGGCGTTACTCATCCAAGAGTAAAATAGTAGTTCATCCACTTTTTTTTATACACTTCAAATTTGAAGTAGTTCAGATGCAGTCCAAGCAAAACATTCATTTAAAAATATTCTAAATAGGAGAAAAATATGAATTAAATCAAACGACTCAAAATAAACTTGACTCAAAATAAAGTTGTTTACATAAAATATTGATAAAAATTGATATTATTTATACTCGTACTATATTTTTTTTTTAATTAGCATTCAATTTTAATACTAACCACACTTATTTATTAGTTTTATGCAAGTTTATATTAAGATGAAATTTGATCTGATATTACCTGACCCATACAGATAGGCTTGTTCATTTTAGGAATCGAGACGAGAAATCTCGGTAACAATATTTATTACATTTATATTTAATTCAAATATACATTATGTACCGCTTTTCCCATTCAACCATATATTTTGAACCGCTTGATTCGCACTTGTTCCGCCTGATCCGCACTTGTTCTGCCTGATCCGCTTGAACCGCTTGATCCGCACCGCCTGATCAGCTTTCTCCATTCGAAGCCTAAGTGATGCTCTGTTTATTTGCAATTAAGGATAACATAAAAATGACCAAGTAAAAATACTTAGCCGTTGTACATTCGATCCGCATTGCAGATACAATGTCTGTGTTTTCCGCTTTTAAAAAAAAAAAAAATTGAATTTTTTATGTCGCGACGAATCACGTCTTCCGGAAGACCCATGTCTGGAATGCCTCGTCCGAAACACAATTTCCAAATTTATAATTTGTCTTCATGTTATATTATTTTTAATTATAACTTACCGATTTCTTCTATCCAATTATAGATTTTAAAAAGCTCTTTATTTGCTCAAGAGTCATAAACCATTTACCGTCATTTGCTTAGATAATAACAATATTTACTTATGTAGTTTCTATTACATCAAGTCATTAACTCTACAAAACAAAACCAAGTTGTTGGTGGTCGGGTGGTTCCCTTTCTTCGGTGAGTGTCGGGCCTGTTGGTCTAAGCCAGGGATCGATTTCCCGCGGGAGCGAAATTACCAGGACAAGCACTTGGCCAAGTGGGGCATTATAAGTGGGCTGTGTCACTCCCACCCGGGAGATTAATCTGGGCCTTTGGGCTTGGGATTACTCTCGGAGGCCGAAAGGCATAAAAAAAAAAACAAAACAAAAAATTCTAGAAAACAATTACTCCACTATAATTTTAACCCGCGCTAATTATAGCGCGAAGTATTTTTTTTTAAAGAAATTGTTTTAAAATTTAATAAAATTATGTTTACCTGAAATTTACAATATAACTAACTAATGATTATAGATAAAACTGTCAATTTGTAATAATTTGTCTATTTAACCCGTTTTGCAGTGAACTAAAATATTTTTCTGGTTAACCCGCAAAAACTTATAATCTTGAAAACGTAACTTTAATATGCACTGTTAAATGACTATAGTTTTGTGGTTAGTTTACGAACTCTTTAAAAAAATAGTTTTCTTGTGTCTAACTTTTTATAAAATTAATAAAATATTTTTCAATTTTTGTTTTGATATATATTCAAATAAAATATAATAGATTATAATGAAAAATATAGTAATATTTTAAATAGTGTTTTTTTTTTGAATATATATGAATTTATTATTATTTTAAAATATATTGTATTAAAAATAATTAAAAAATTAAATAATAAATAACATCTTTAATGCAAAATATATACTTTCCATATTATAATCAATAATTTTAAAAGACTTTTATATCATTTCCTATTTTAATTATTCTTTGTTATTTGTAATGGCATTTCATGTAATAACTTACAAAACAAAGTTCATTTTTAAAAATGTCTTCTTAAATAATATTATAGAGATAGCTACACAATTTTAAGTCTTTAAGAAATGACGATCTAAAACCATACATTAAAACAATTGGGTTGTATTTTCTAATAAGTTTGAGTTCATCATTTAATTAGCTGTCAAAAAGTATTCAAACAAAGAGATCTCTTAATTAACACACACAAAAAGTATTTAATTAGTGCTTGAACCAGCAAACTCAGAGCTTGGTCAGAAGAGACAATCCATCATCGCTTACAATCTTATTATTATTTTATTTATTTATTTATTTTGTTCGATGGAGAATGGAGAATGGAGAATGAAGAATGCATTTCAGATTTTTATGGTGGGCATGAGTAGCTTACCTTAGATTCAAAAAACCTCTTGTAAATTAGCTCGTCTCTGATTTCGTAAGATGTAATGTATGAAATCAAAACAATGCAGATTTTATGAGGTACAAAGACTGGAGACAACAAATGAGTTTTTCTGACGATTTACGGTTCCAGGATAGTAAAACAAGCAAATATTGTCCTCCAAGGAACAATTTTATTGAAGGGAAAAGAATCATGACATGAGGTTGTAGAGTTTTGGGTAAAACCATTGGATTTTACTTCTTGTTGGCGATGAATAATCCCCATTTTTGTTCACCAGATGTACTCCTTTCAAGCTTTGCTTTCCATCCTACTACTATGTCATTGTAATCCTCCTGCATTACAAAAACATTTGACAAGATTTTGTGATCGATCAAAGAGGAGGGGTTTTATTCAGTGAATTAGTAGTGAGAAAATGTTTTTACTTCTGAGAAGTCTCTAATGAATTCGTCCTTTTCTTTCTCCACTCTCTCTAATTCACGCCTCAGAACTTGTACAAACTGCGAAAATATGGTTATGTTAGAATCATGATTATTCAAAGAAATGTATACATGTATCATGTATGTGTATGTGGGAGTCACCTGATCAGTACGGTCCTCGGCGATCACATCCTCAAAGCCTACGTCTTTCAGCATCTACGGAAAGAAGGTTTCATTATGTGAATCATGATACCCTCAAAAACATAGAATGATGAAGGATTTTACGAGGAACAAGGAAAAACACAAACTTGTCTATAAGCTTGAACATCATGGAGATCATATCCTCTTTGTTTGATGTACTCTGCGAATATGGGAGACAGAGTTTCAGCATTTCTGCAATAGTCGGTGATGAGAACTTTACCGTCTGGTTTAAGCCACTTGAAGAATGTCTTGAACATAGCCGACTTGTCATGAAAAAAAAGAGACAAATGATGCAGATGATGATTACCCCAAAAGGCATCTTCAAGAAGTGAAACAAATGTTTTTGCTTACTTGGATATGCAGAATAGTGTCTTGGCTGTAAATGACATCGAAAGAGTTATCCAGATATGCTTTTGTGCAGTTCTCTTGGGCCTCTATTTCTCTTTTTTCTTGGGCCCAAACCAAAGTTTCTTTCTTTCGCAGCCGACGATGACAACATCAACAATACTCATACAATACTCCGGCAATGAAAGAATACCGTCGCTTTTCCGATCAAACAGATACTATCTGCAGAGATGCGCTCACCTTGGCTGCACACTGGCAGCTTCTGATGGTTACTGTTGTGTAGGCCACATGGACTCGGCATGTCTTCCATCTCAGTTTACGTTTCATTACGAAAATGGATTCATGGACTCCAAGGACAAAGAGAGGCTCTGCTCAATAATTCTCTTCAACAGAGGCAGAGGGTTTCAATCTGGAGTTCCCACTGTGGAGTGTGGTGATATCTTCAGCACACTACCAGTTGGATATATTTATGTATATGGTTTATCGTTATTCAACTTGTTTAGTGCTTTATTGTCGGTTTATTGTCTTGATTGATTTTGATTAGTAAATTTCAGGATAATTAGACGACAATTCTATCACGATTTGCTTAGCTTAATAGGTTTCGTGCATTCTAGGTGCATTTAGTCATCTCCTTTGCCAAAAATTATACTTAGCAACAAATGAAAACACTAATCATCCGATTTTCCCGATTGTAAATCCAAAGACCATCATCTACCATATGTTTCTCTGACTAAACTGGTCCGTCAATCGTTTGAGCAACAAATGAGCATCATCATTATCACTCATTACTCGAAAACTGACCAACAACTTGATGAGAGCGTGAATCCTAAGAGGATTTCCGTTTGCATTCTCCACAAATGCATCAATCTACATAGAGAAGTAAACAAAAGATTTAAGAAACATCATACCAAAAAAATGGATAGAAGGAAAAAAAATCCTAAATTTCAACTTCCTTTTTCACATCCACACCCATATTGCGAAAATCAAGCGAGAAAAAAAATCCTAATAAGTTTGAGTTCGTCATTTGATTAGCCGTCAAAAAGTATTCAAACAAAGAGATCCCGAGTGCTTGAACCAGCAAACTCAGAGACTGGTCAGAAAAGACAATCCATCGCTTACGATCTTATTATTTATTTATTTCTGTATTTTTCTTTTCGATCATAGTATTTACTTCATCAAACGTAACAATAGAATTAATTAAAGAGCTTCATTAGTCTATTCTTATCTTGGATAACTACTATTTCTATTATTATTTTTTTTTGTTTTAACATCTATCATTATTTATATGAAAATCAAGTTACATAAAAACAACAATATATAAAACTAAAAATACAAAACAATAAAACAACGAAAATGAGTTTTAACGATTCTTTTCTCCAATTTTTTCTCGCCGGACTGTCCACACTTTCTTTCCTCATAATCGCATTTGATCTAATGCGATTTTCTTTGGATATGATCCATCCTTTCTCTTGTTGCCAATAAATTAAAGAGCTTCATATTAGTCTATTTTTATCTTGGATAACTACTATTCATGTTATTCATGTTGCTAAACATGTCTTTTTAATGAAATATTAATAAAAATATATTTTATTTTATATTCATATTTAATTCCGAAATTTAAATATTAATTCAGATTAGTTTGGATATCCTTAAATATATGTTAGATTACTTATCAAAAATACAAAAATCAGTTTTTTATTGTATCTTTACAAAAAATAATAAATAATTTAGATTTAATTTAGATATTCGAATTTAAATAATTTTCTCATAATAATGCAGATGATAAACAAAATATGTTATTGTATCTTTTTATCATAATCAATTAGGCTAAAATTTCAAATATTTGAAATTATTAAATATTTATATTATACAGTAATATGAACGGGTGGGTTAGTATTATATTTTTATAATCGCTGTCATTTGCGGGTTGGTTTGTCAAAACATACAAGATAGTGAGATAATTCGAGGCATATTAAAAGGACATATTAACCCATTTTAACACTCATAAAAATAATAATATTGGTTGTGTAGTAATCTAAATTCACATAATAACAAAGTTTACAATTACAATTACATCAATATATACTTAACTAACTTATATTTCTATTATATTAATATACACCATATGGCAATATCATATAATTTTTTTAATAATTTACATTTTTGTTAGATAACAAACGTTGCTATCATTTAAAGTTACAAAAATCACATAATCATGAAATTTTTAGTTATAATTTACCTATTTCTTCTATCCAATTATAGATTTTTAAAAGCTGTTTTTTTTGTTGTCAACAATTCATTTCATTAAATCAAGTTGTGCCTACAAGGTAAAGATACATCACCGGCATTGTCTGACTTACATGGCAACTGAGTCACATAGGGCCGGCCCAGTAGCCAAATCCTTGCATAAGAAAAATACCTTACCGTAGTGAGATACAATCTTAAGGGACCCATCACGAAGGAGAAGCCCATCACGAGGGAGGGTGGATTCAAACTCCACGCTGGTGGGATGACAGCAAAAAGACAGCAAGCCCCTTTGCTCATTCCCGATTATTTCGTAGAAAACCGATAGCGCGTCAAAAAGCTGTTTATTTGTTCAAGAATAATTCGTCAAAAAGTCATAAAACTTTTACCGTCATTTGCTTAGATAATAAAAGTATTACTTATGTAGTTTTTATTACATCAAGTCATTAACTCTACAAAACAATTTGCCATAGCTACAAAATTTTAAGTCTTTAAGAAATGACGATCTAAAACCATACATTAAAACAATAGGGTTTTTTATTTTCTAATAAGTTTGAGTTAGTCATTTGATTAGTCGTCAAAAAGTATTCAAACAAAGAGATCCCGAGTGCTTGAACCAGCAAACTCAGAGTTTGGTCAGAAGAGACAATCCATCGCTTACGATCTTATTATTTTTCGATTTTATTATTTACTTCATGATCAAACGTAACAATAGAACATCTAAAAACAATACATTAAAGAGCTTTTGAAGCTCATTAATGATATTGGAAAGCAAAAAGAAAATCCACCAAACTATAGTCAATGAAACGAGATCCTAGAATGATAGAGAAGATAGACGACTTGATTTGAATATTTTTTCAGTGTTATATGAAGAATTTTCCTATGGTTTTATTGATTTCTCTCTGGAGATTATTTTTATCGAAAGCTCTATTCTTGATTGATTCTTCCATTTGGAAAGTGATTGTGGGCACATCTAGCCGTTGGACTTAGTGTCGCTGCCTACCACGTCTCCGGTTACTTGTAGAACAAGGTAAGATCCTTTCATTGTTCAAGTTGCAATGCGCAGAAAGATGAATAAGGATCCAAGAACGTTCAATGAGCACATAGAACCAATTCCAACTCAAGAGTTCATCCGGAAAACCTTTAATTAAGGATCCAAGATCGTTCAAGGATCAAATCTTCCTCAGTCTCTCGGCAGACAGAGCCGCTCTCTTGCTTGTTTGGTTCCAACATATAATGCATATCGGAAAACAAAACCAATCTTTGGTTTGTAGTTTCTAAATCTTAAATAATTAGACTCAACACATTTAAACATGACCTAATTGATAAGGCCTGATAGTGAACTTTTTACGGTTCGCACAATTACCCACTGTGCACAATACCACAATCTAATGGTATGTCATTGTAGCACTTAGGGATCGAATCCACAAGGAGGCACGAGAACAACACACAGAGAATACGAGACACTTCTTAATCTAAGCTAATCGAATAAAGGTTTTCTAATGATCCTAATCAATTTAAAGACATGATAATAAACAACCCATCATATAACAAATGTAATTAAAAGACTAACAAGTTTTGCACTAAAACGTAACGAAAACGATTTAAACAAGAATAAGCAAACGAACTTCGGGTAATGGTAATCGACTAGGACATTCTCTAGCTAAACCATGATACTCAAACAATGCTAATCCTTAGGCCTTAGATCACTAATTTAGACTAATCCACTTCCATGAAAATAATCACTTCACTAATCACTTAATTGAGAACAAACTTCCATTTGCAATTAAATGATCAACAAGCATTAATCTCAAGTCTAAATAGCCATTAAACACCCTAGACATCTATTTCCATAGGCTAGGAATGTAAAACACTTGCTAAGTTTGGTTGAGGAATTTCATCGAACACCTTCCGGGCGTGAAATTCCTTAAGTTCTAAATCAACTTTGTCAAGGCTAATCTAGCATTAATCACACCTAACAAGTAAGGATTCTTCATAAACTAAGTCCTAAGCATCATGATTTAGCAAGAAAACATCTTAATCTACCATACCCAAAGTTCTAAAGAAACTATTCACAAACCATGATAATCTCAACAAATCCTATGTAGGAGGTGTTTAGATTCATGGTTAGATGATTAGAAATAGATAGATAGATGAAAACAAACAAGAACTTTCATAAAAACACCAAAAATCTCTTAAAAACTCCAAACTCTCTCTAAGAAGAGTGTTTTTGACAAGTTAAAATGAGATATATCCACAAACAACAAGGTTTTTGGCCTAAATATCAAAGCAGGTCGTAGGTTGCAGCGGTCTACAGTTGCCCGATGCAGCTGGCCGCTGTGGATTTCCGGTTTTGCTCCGTTTGCAGGCCAGGCGGACATGCGCTTACTAAAGTTGTCGTATCTCTCTAAAACCAGATCGTAATGACTTGAAACTGGTTCCATTGGAAAGCTAACTCACATATCTACAACTTTCATGAAGAACTCTGAAGCTAAATCCGAATGGAAACTGTCTTTCCGAGTCGATCTTTGAAGCACTTCGGACGGACTCTGCATTTTGCTCAGGAGGGAACCACAGCGGTCTGGCTCTCTCCGCTGCATGACCGCTGTGAATCTCTGTGTTTTCGACGGGAGGATCCGCAGCGGTCACTGTAGACCGCTGCCACACACCGCTGTGAGCTCCATGTAGCTCATTCGCGCGCCAGACGGACGTATGCTCAGTGAAATGGTGATAAATTCCGCAATACAGCTCAGAACTTGATGAAACAACGTCCGTTGGAAAGATGACTCAATTACCTACAAACTTTATCAAGTGTTCCAAAGCTGAATCTGAGCGCAAGAGCTTATTCTGACCCAATCTTTAGAGCACATCGGATGGCTTCTGCATTTTTCTTGATTGTTTGGGTTTATTTTGCCCCATGATCTTGCTCCAAGCTCCAAAATTATTCCATAAGCTCCAAATGGTACCTAAAAGACTCCATAGCACACAAACATATGCAAAAACTAACCTAAGACTCATTAACTCTAAAATGGATGCAAACTAGACCAAAAACAATGAAATGAATGCACAAAGTCACAAAATGCTAACTAAAATGTATACTAAAATAGACTAAATTATGCAACTATCAAGGCCAAACTCAAAATGTAAGATTATTATTAAATATCATAATCCTTAACACATAACTAATCCATACTAAACAAACCCACTAAACCAAACTTAATCAAATTGGATTAATCTAAATTGAATTAGATTAAACTAAATAGAATCTTAATTAAATTTAAAACTCACTTGATTAGACTCACATTCTTAAACCATTAGGTTTAGTACTTTGTCAAATTCTAATCAAGTAATTGATTCAAATCGAAAACCAAAATAAACTTACTAAAACCGGAAACTAAATCCATTCAATAGCTTTTCTATTGGTTAATTGCAAAACAGGAGGAACTTGTGACCCTAATCGAGTGTGTAGAGTAGGTACAATTATTTATTGGCTATGGATTCGATAAGCAGATTGCCAGATGAGATTCTTGGCAAAATCCTGTCTTTACTTCCGACAAAGGTGGCTGCTTCCACATCGATTCTGTCCAAGAGGTGGAGGAATCTGCTGGGTCTTGTATTTGTTTTGATGACTCGATGGTTGTTTCGTATCCCAAGGAAGAAGAAGCAACAAGTCGCTTCTTAGATTTCCTAGACAAAACATGTGCTCTGCTAAGCAATTCTCCCATCATCAAGAAACTCTCTCTGTGTCATGTACCAATTAGACCTGGCCGTTACGATGTCTCCTTTTTGTGAACCGTTGTGTCAACCGTTGGGTTCGAACTGCAATGGAATGCGGTTTGTTGGAACTACACTTGCACGCCCTCCCCTTGTCTCGTGTTTATATTGAAACAAAGTTGTTAACGAGCAACACACTGGTCAAGCTCACACTATCCCTTGAATTTTCTCTTGCATTCGAGGATGTGTTTTTCCCAGCGCTCAAATCACTCTCTCTCTTATCAGCTGAGCTTTATTTTGACGACTATTGCCAGCTCCTCGATGGCTGCCCTGTCCTGGAAGAATTATTCATAACTGATGCTGATCATTCGTATCCGGCATGTTGCGGCTCGGTCGTGGAAAGTGCATCCATCAAGCGACTTGTGGTCTTTGTCCATCTTCCGGAGGATCAAGATCATCACGACTGCATGCTTTTCGATGCACCAAGTCCTGTGTATCTTGACTATTCTACTTACGTCTACAAAAATCATGAGTTTCGTGGTTTTGATTTGCTTGTCGAAGCCAGGCTGAACCTCAGGTTATGGGTGTCAACTAACGACTATGATTATTCTGATGATGATGATGATGTTGATGATGATGCTGATGATGATTATGATTATGATGATGATGCTGATGATGATTATGATTATGATTATGATGATGATGCTGATGATGATTATGATTATGATGATGATTGTAACATCCCGATTTCTGATATATGCGGAGATGCTTACAAGAATTGATTTGGCTACCTATATCACCAAAGTGCACTTATCTTTTCGGTCACTTGTCCAGAGAGAACCCCAGAGTTAAGCGTGCTTGAGCTGGAGAAATTTAAGGATGTGTGACCAACCGGAAAGTGATTCGCGGTACCGTGCAAGTGATGACAAAACACAGGGGAAAGATCACGTGGTGATTGCAGGGTCAGTAAACAACTCTTACGAGCCTCCCGGACTAGCGCACCGGCTGTCGGACGAGGGTGGGCCCGCGGGCCGAGAGAGGGCGTGGGACCCACAGGTAGGGGCGGTCGGGGCGTTATAGATTTGATTGCTGGTACCAGATTGAACTGTCTGGTTTGCTTGTTGTGTTGTCCGGCTTGAGAGTCATGCACTTAGATGAACGTTGCGTGTTAGGATAAACCGGCATTGCTTGAGAAGATAGTAAATGTTAGGTCCTCGACACTGTGAGGGATCAGTGGTTCGATTTGATTGATGGACCCGACTCCAGCGGGACTGGTAGGCTTCCAACGGGGTTAAAAAGAGCTATCCCGCGCTCTACGGCCAGTGAGCCTGATTACGAGAAACGGCCAGTGAGCCTGGAAATTCCCACCGTGTTAGATTGCGTGAGCACTGGTAGAGTGCATTGTTTGAGAACCAGTTACAAAGATGAGTACTGAGAAAAGATGAGTACTGAGAAAAGTTGAGTACTGAGAAAAGAGATTACGTGATAAAAGGAGAAAGAGTATTAAAACGAATATTGTATGAAACCTTTTTTGAGCTCGTTTTAGGTCTAGGTTGTGGTTATTATTTCGTGTAATTGTTGAAAGGGTTAAGTGAGTCTCTAAAGGCTCATCCTCACTAGGTAATCTTGATTACTCAACCATCTCTCCTTGTTTTCTTTCAGGTTAGTTGGGATCGTGTCGTTGTGTTGTTGTTGTTACCGGGCGTTTTCCTGGCGATCATGTATTGCTGGCCACTGGTGACGACCTAACATACCCGAATCCTGGTTATCTCCGGAGACCTGGGATAGGGATGTTACAAAGTGGTATCAGAGCTCAGGATTAGATCACTCTAGCGCTGTCCTAGAGTGGTCGCGCCCAAAGTTTGAAAATCGTTTTTACAAAAATAAATAAAAATATTTTCTTTATGTTATGATTTTATTATGTACGATTTCAAACCGAGAACAACAACAACATGGACGCCGATTCAATAGTGTGTTTCCTTTCTTGTATGTTTTATGTTCTAATCTGAAGCCTAAGTTCAAGAGACGGGAAGCATCGCGCAAGAAGGTCACTCCTCTTTCTCAAGTGAAGCTTAGCAAGGAGCCGGTTGTCATCTCGTCTAATAGTGAAGCAGAAGGAGGATCCATCGGAAGAATCTTTTAGTGGCTAGAAAAAATTTTCGTTTTTTTATAGGAGTAGAACTTAGTTATTTTTTTCCATTTTCATTCTTTGGTGCATTTTTTTTTCTTTCTTAGGAATTAGTTAGTGTTCGTGTTGGTTTTCGTTTCTTTTTCGATTTAGTGTTTTGCAAAAAAAATGTTCTACTCCTCTTTTATATTAATAAGAAAAGCATTTTGATTTTTAATAACGATTCCTCCTGATGCTCACTCTCATTTGTGTTTCCGTCAGCCGTTCTAGCAACCTTCTCCTTTAGGTGCATTTCCGTTCCACCTTACTTGTCTTTCCGCGCTTTCGTTCTTTTCTTGCCATTCTATTTCTTACTTACCTGTCACCTTTTCGTTCGAATTCCGAAACGTTCCTCTTCTGTTTCGTTCCTTCACGGACTTCTTTCCTTGGATTCGAGGACAAATCCTCTTCAATGGTGGGAGAATGTGATAACCCAAACCGGCCCAATTTTAATTTTTCCTAAACCGGATCAAGGCCCGTTTATAAACCTAAGCAAGGGAAATAAAACCCTAGCCTCTTTTTTTTCTCCTCTCTCTTTCTCTTCTCTCCCCCCTCTCTCGCTATTCCGTGGCTCTCTGCTCTCTCTCTCCCTGTGTGACCTCTCTCTCTCACCAGCGCCGCCTCTCTCCTCCCCATCGTCGAGACCAGCCTCCTCCTTGTCTCTCTTCCGCGCAGGAACCATCAGCCACTTTGCAGAGAGATTTCCCGGCGAACCTCGAAGAACCACGAGACAATGAACCTATCAAATCGAAGCCCCGGATCTTATCGTTCCAAGAAGACCGAGTTTGACCGGAATGGAGACCTGAGTCCACAGGTATCGCCATCCCAGTGACGAGTGTCGGATCTGCCGTTCACCAGAAAACTCTAACCGCCGCCGTCACCTTGCGGGCTCTTTTTCCGACGAACCGCTGGGAACCAGAAGACATATTGCCTATCAAACTGAAGCCCCGAGTGTCTTCTTTCCGTGAAGCCCGAGATCATCCGAGACAGAAGATATGACTGTTCCAGTACACGACGTCGGGTCTGATTCTTCTCCACCTCCATCAACGAGTTCTTCTGACGAGATCAGAGGCGAGCTGGTCACATCACCTTCACCATCTCCTCTTCCTTCTCCACCGCATGCAGTCAGGTGATGACGTGTTGCGCGTCTCGTGGTTCTTCGCGGTTCGTCGGGAAATCTCTCTGCAAAATGGCTGACGATTCCTGCGCGGAAGAGAGACAAGGAGGAGGCTGGTCTCGATGATGGGGAGGAAAGAGGCGGCGCTGGTGAGAGAGAGGTCACGCAGGGAGAGAGAGCTCAGAGAGCCACGGAATAGTGAGAGAGAGGAGTCAAGGTCAGGTATGCCCTTATTGATTAGAAAAAGGGCTCAAATGTCCCTGGGTAGTAAAATGACAATTGTACCCTTAATGAACGATTATAAGGGTTAAATATAATTAAATTGGTAAGAGGACAACGAAAACCACGGTGGTTCAGTGGTTTTGAACTCCACGCGTGTCACCCGCGGGCGCGCGACCAGGGTTCGAATCCCATCTGCGTGGTATAACCTGGAAATACTAGGGCATAGGGTAATACTGGTACAACTAGGGGGTAATACTAGTACAACTAGGTAGTAATACTAGGGTAATACTAGGCTAATACTAGGGTAATACTAGGACATAGGGTAATACAAGGGCATAAGGTAATATTGGTACAACTAGGTAGTAATACTAGGGTAACACTAGGTAATACTAGGGGTAATACTAGGGGTAATACTAGGCTAATACTAGCGGTGATATTTCATTAAAAAAAACAATTAAGGAGTTGATATTTCATTTAAAAAAACTCAAGGGTATTTTCGTCGTTTCGTTAAAATGAGGGGCTATAGGGATTGGTCGGGGACAATAGTGATTTAAACATTCCTCATAGGGACATAGGAGGTGATTACTCGAGAGAGAAAGAGAAAGAGGGGGGAGAGAAGAGAAAGAGAGAGGAGAAAAAAAGAGGCTAGGGTTTTATTTCCCTTGTTTAGGTTTATAAACGGGGCTTGATCCGGTTTAGGAAAAATTAAAATTGTACCGGTTTGGGTTATCACAATGATGATGATGAATATGACAGTACGACCATTCCCCTGTCTCCTGATAAACCAAAGTCGGTTATATTTGGCAAGTATAAGCAACATTACGACCCTTCACCTCTCTCCTGATTCCCTTGAGGTCAGTTTTTTCTACTTCTTCTATTGATTGTTTTTTGGTCACTTATGTATGGATTTTGGTTGTGATGATCATATATAAATCAGGCGTTTCATTTCTGTTGTAAATCCATGCCGGTGTTCAAGAACCTCCTTAATTTATATGTCGAGAGCCACAAGGAAAAAGTTTGGCAAGTAATGCCACTTTTGCTCAAGAGTTGTCCCAATCTACACACTTTAGTCATCAAGGTTATTATAATCATTTTCCTTTACTGAGACTCTTTTTGTTGTTGTTAGTGTTGCCCATTATACATGTCAAATTGGTCTCCGGTTTCAGGGTCTTGTCCACAGAGTAACAAATAGATGCGGAGATGCATGCGCTTGCATCCCTAAGAAGCAGAGGAAGATTGTGAATGAGGAAGAGGAATTATGTTGTTTATGGACATGTCAAGTGAAGATGCTAAAGATTTCAGAGTACAGAAGTTCTTTTCAGGAGCTGAAACAGATGAGACACTTCCTAGGCAAGTTGGAATGTTTTGAAACCGTGAAAGTTGGTGTTGACACAGACAAGAACAGTAAGTTCTTGCGAGCTAATCTGATGTCTCTCCCCAGGCTTTCATCAGAGTGCAACATCCAATTCATATCAAATGAAACCATTCAATAAAATGGGCGTATACTCTTGACGGATTCTAATGAACGCATTTGTTTGTTACTAAATCCATGGTCACAAAAATTTTGGTTTGTTTAATTTTTTTTTGGGGTTAATTCCATGTCACAAGTTAAAGTTTTGAACTTGATTTACCCATGAGCTAGTCGTGATAAAAAATATATATCTAAAAAATAATATTCATATAATATCTACGATTTTCGTAGATTTATACATATCTGGTTTATTGTTGGATATATTTATGTATATGGATTATGGACTATGGTCATTGTAGGCATGACCACGGTTACGGTTATTATGGTTACGGTTATTACGGTTACGGTTTCATAACCACCGGTTACGGTTACAAATTTATGTTAACCTTAACCTTAACCATTTAATATACGGTTAAAACAGTTATGGTTAATGCGGTTCCGGTTATTACGGTTACGGTTAGATATGGTTGTGGTTATTTGATGACTATGATACGGTTAACATCAATGATATATCCATAAATTTATTTAATTTCCGTCAAAAAGTTATAGACAATGATATATCGACCAAAATTTTGACGATGATATCAACTAATATAAAACTAAAATTTATAGTATGAAATTATGATTATATGATTCAAACTTTTATGTGGTGAATTAGCTAAATAACCATGAATTCTATTATTATGTAAACTAAGAATGATTTGATTAATAATAAAAAAGGTAGTGCCTAATGATCGTGAATGGAGTGGATTTAGTGGGGACATTGAACGATTTAAATCACAGTTTTTAGCACGTTCACTATGAATTAATGGATTAGTTATTATTTGATTATACATCATGTTTCTATGTTATATTATTTATATTTATACATAATAAATTATTAATATTTTTATTTTATTTTTAAAACGGTTATGGTTAAAAATTTAAAGTTTTAACCTTGTGGTTAACCGACGGTTTTGATATGGTTACAGATAATTAACGGTTACGGTTAATAATTCTATTAACCGTAACTAATATATTTTTACGGTTAACGATTATAGTTTTTAACCGTTTTATACGGTTACGGTCTGGTTACGGTTTGAAAAAAGTTCAGTTACGGTCCGAAATAGGTTACAGTTTGATTTTGGTTATGCTTAGGTCAGTGTAAACGAGAGAAAAAAAAAATTGAGGCATGTGGATATTTCAGAAGCTGTAAAGTTTTAACTAAATGTGGTAACAAAAGAAAACCTTATATAAATAGGTGGTCAAAGTGCAAATAATTGAAACTCGCGAACCTTCTCTTTTATCCACTCATTCGCCGGCCAAAACCCCTTCTAAAACCTCACTCTCTGGTGAGATCTTACCGGAGAGAAGAAAAATGTCGTCTTCCAGAATCTTCCTTGTCGGAAATTCCATTTTCCGACCTCAAAAACCCTCGTTTCCAATCTTTTTCAATCGTTTTCCCTCTGTTTCTCTTCGCTTCCGATGCTTCTCCAGTGAAGCCGCCACCGCCACAGCATCCACCGTGGATTCAGATTTTCCGTCTCCACATCCATGGCCAGAGTGGATAAACTTCGTAGATCGCTTGAAGACGAAGGGATATTTCACCAAAAACATCGAAGATGATACGGTTTACCAAGAAATGAACGTAGTCAAGGATGCTTGTCTCAGCTTCGCTCGCGATCGATACGACATCCTCAGGTATGAATTCTGAGATTTCTCATCTTCAATTTTCATATTACTGATGTTACTGCTCTTCTTATGCAGATCCTTATCATCGGGAGATATACAAGCTCTCGTGGAGCGTGGATGCCCTAATCTCTTTCGAAAAACTGTGAACTCCTCCAAAAGGATTCGAGCTCATGTTCGATTGGACGAAGGAGATGTATGTACACATGTTGTTGCATTAGCTAAGGATTGTTAAAACCTTGAAACAGAGAGATCTTAAACATAAGAAATGTTTCTTTTTTATTTAGGTTTGTGG
The DNA here is from genome assembly GCA_002933935.1 of Eutrema yunnanense. Classification (NCBI taxonomy): domain Eukaryota; kingdom Viridiplantae; phylum Streptophyta; class Magnoliopsida; order Brassicales; family Brassicaceae; genus Eutrema; species Eutrema yunnanense. Next base: position 61,034 of record PKML01043704.1, on the reverse strand, counting down.
TTCTTGTGAGCTTCGTGGCTCGTGTGATAGAGCTTATGTGATACTTAAGGACTCAGAAGCTGATGCTCGAACCGTTGATGTTATGCGTTTACTATTGTTCAATGCGCTTGATTCGGTTGTTATCTCTCGAGGAGAGATTCCACCAGGTAGAGAACTTGTTCATGAGTCTGCAAGAAGACTTCTTTTAGAGTTGGTTGAGTTCAGTGAGAAGCCTCTAAACCCTGTCTTGCCAAAACCTGCTTCCAAGGAATCTTTGCCTCCGAAGGAGAGGGTTTTTAAATCGAGGAACCATGAGCCTTCTCAACGTGTTTGGTCTCATTACAATGCAGATTGGGCTTGTCCTAAGTAAGTGATTTTGCGAATGAGTTTAGCCTTTTCATGCCTCTAGAGAAACTGGACAGTCCCTTTCATACCTTTTAAATCAAATATTAGTTTCCTATCTGAGGTTGCAAAGATTTACTGAATCCAATAATGTTGTCAGCTTCTTTGGATGAAGAGGTTTAAAACATTGCTTTGAGAGATTAGTGTTTTTGCTGTTGATTTCTGACTTAGTTTTTGAGTGTTTTCTGCCTCTGTGTTCCTCTACAGATGCGACTTTTTAAACTTTGCCAGAAATGAAAGATGCCGAGAGTGCAATGAAGTCGCTGACAGACGATCTGTTGCTGCTGTTGTCAAGGAAGGAGACTGGTTATGTCCTGAGTAAGTCTAAATCTGACAATTACCCGTTTTTTTTCTTCTCTGAATCAAATGTATTAGACTTTTATGCCATACCCTCATTGGTTATTCCTTGCTGATTCCACAGGTGCAATTTCTCAAACTTCTCAAGAAACCAGAGCTGTCTGAAATGCAAAGCAAAGGGACCAAAGAGAACTTCAATGGAGAATGTTGAAATGAAAAAAGGAGACTGGAATTGCTCTGGGTTAGTTTCCCTTACCTGCCTCTAGAGTCTAGACTATCTTCTTTGTGTCTATCTCTTTGTGTTTATGATATGTCTGCTAAAGACTGGAAGCTTTAAAAATCTTATCCTTCAAAATGCTTTTGTGTTTGATTGATTGCTCTTGTATTGATCATACCACTTTTTGGATATTTTCAGGTGTGGATTCATGAACTTTTCTAGCAACAAACAGTGTAAACAGTGTCGGGAACGACGTCCCACGAGGCAACTGGAACCTGGAGAATGGGAATGTCCCTCGTGCGTCTCTCTTTCCCGATCTCTAGTTTACTAATTTGTTATTTTCATATCCTTAACCAAACACTCTTCTTCCCTTGTCTTTATGTGTGATCTTCTGCAGATGCGACTTCTTGAACTATAGGAGAAACACTGTTTGCAAGAAATGCGAGTGCAAACGACCTAGTGAATCCAATAACCATCAAGAAGACCATACATGGAAGCGACCCGCCTTACTGTAAAATTTTGCTTTTGGCACTGTAAACTTTTGCTTTTAGACTTACCAGATTCACAGCTTGCTCTTTCTACTTCTTCGTTGAGTTCCCAATTTTCTAAACTTACAAGAATAATTTAAAGCAGAAAACTGGAAACCTAGTCGATAGTCGCATTCATCGTCAAAGCTATTTTTTTATATATTTATGTGCAAACTATGTCATCTCTAATACGAAACAAGCCAAGATTATACAAGCTTCAGTGCACAAAAAACTGCAAAATCTACGTTAGGTAATAGACCTTAGCTACTTTACAAGGGGATTTCCATGAGAGAGACATAAGCTATGCACACATGACACAACTATTGAGATGATAGTCTTCATCAGTTGGTCTCCATTTGAAATTTCACCTTCACCTTACTTCTTCCCTCTTCTTTTTCTACTGAACCATGTTTCTTGAGACACGATCTTGGTGATGGAACAGACTTTTGAGGCTTCTGAGTCACAGGAACTTTGTTTACTTCGTTGTCCTTTTGAGTCGCAGGAACTTTGTTTACTTCATTGCCTTTCTCAAATGCGTCGAGCCGATACATCACCTTAGACCGTCCTAGCTTAAACTTTTTGCTCCTTGCAAATTGATAGGCCGTCACTGCGTCTATGCTTTGCAGAAATACTACTTTCGCAGAGTTTTCCCCTGGGTTTACATCAGTTCTTGAAGCATCTATTTTCCCAAACACGCTGAATCTCTTCAACAGTTCTGATTTGGATGGGAGATTCCCATGTCTACTCAAAAACTTCATTCGCAAACATTTTGGATCAGCAAGACGCATATCTTTCATTAGGGGTTTATCAGTAGAAATAGATTGTTGGCCTGCTTTCTTCTTTCTCTTGGAGTTACCTGCAGATGCTCTGTCCCGACTCGCATTCCTTTTGACCCCAATTGATTTGATATTATCAACTGCTCTCGTCTGGTTTTCAACAGTTGTTGCAGTTTCCAAATCTTGTAATTGTTCTGCAGGTGCAATGCCTACATCATCAGAGCTGAATTCTTTGTTTGAAGAGCCGGTAATATGTGGCGAATCTTGCCCTCCCTCCACAATATGGGAGTCCAATGCATCGTCAGAGCAGTTTCCATGTGTTCCACTGAAATTATTCCTATCTGACAATTCCTCATCCAAGGTATTGGCACTGATCATAGGGCTATCAAGCTTGCTTCTTGGGTTAGCATATGTTTCTTTCACTGAACAAGCTAGATTCTTGCAGGCTTCCAGAACAACAAAAGAAACAGGCTTTGCCAGAAAAGCCTTGTCGTTACTCGCATCAAGCAAGGGTGTCAATTGTTTTGCGGATGTCACAGTTCCATCATCCGAACCAATGATGTCATCATTACTTTCAATCATAACATCAGGATGCGCTTCTGATACAGAGGCTCTTGGGACAGCAACCGAAGTGGTGTCTTCCTCTATTATATCTTCAATAGGTAGTGGTTCTGAATTCAGTAAGCAGATACTCTGCTCAACTTGACAGCGTTCTCTGTTCTTTGACGGGTGACCATCATCCTCATGATCAGCTGTTGGAGCCATGGTTACACAAGCTTTCATAATGCTAGAATCAGAGTTTGTTAATAGAGGGTTCCTCGTACTCCATGTGCAAATCCGAACTACTTTATCAACAGGCTGCTCAGAAGAAGGAGAAGAACAACAAGGTATATCCTTCGGCGATTGATCTCTTAGACTCAAATCTCTACTGTTTTCCATGTCTGTAGGAAACATAGAAACCAGATTGATGCAGTCCATCTTGTTGGAGGGATCAAGACACCAATCTGGTTCTTTTGTGTTATCCATTAGCTTTGCACCTGTACACATATTGATAGAATTATTTGAGAATACAAATCACAGCAACATCTATGTACCAATACTTCGCCATGGTCTAGTGTGACAGTATCAATAATCTGCATTGAGGAACTCTAAAGCATATAAAGAACACCAAATGTGTTTTCTTTCTTAAAGCATAACACAAGAACAAGAAAAGTAGAAAAACCCATAAAAGCAGAATTCCACACTTACTTTCTCTAATTTCTTCATATACAGATTCGGAGCGCTTAAAATCAACAGTGTATCGCCGAAAACTAAGGATTTGAGCGGTCGAACTGTTGGTCTCAGCTAATCTCCGGAGAGGCACCCGTAGCGAAATGGCCATATCTCGAACGAAACCCAGAGCCGAATCCGAAGTGAGAGGAAACCAAGGGAGAGAGTTTTCTCTGTCGAAGTCCGGCGAATCAATCGGCGGCTGGCAAGAACACCATAGCCCAAACGAGATATTCCAAAACTGGGCACGCAGAGCTCGGTTCACAAAGCGTCGGAACCTCCATGAATCTGAGATCAGAGTTCCGAAATCGCGCTCGAAGCTTCGGAGACAAGGATTTGGAACGTATCGCGGTTCCATTAGGTCGAAGAAGGAAACCAGAATTCCAAACGGTTCCGATGGATCCAGAATCCGACCCGGAATCCATGTATCTGAGAAGTTTAGGCTCACCCACACTAGCTCCCCTTTCTTCATCACCACCATCTCTGAAATTAGGGTTTAAGCTTTCTCTCTGAAAATCATCATCTCTGTGACAGTACTACTCTGTTTATAACGTCTCCTCTCTGGTGATTTTTGCATTTTCAATTGAAACTACACTTCATGCTGTTTCCAACTTTAGGACACTAACCGCTTGTCGTTTTATCAACGTTTTGTCCTTTCGAAAAGACACACACCATGCTGTTTGTCTTCTGACAGAGAGAACTTCTTACCGTCTCACTTATTCCGCCGTTGAATAACCCACAAATCCGCTGCTGCTGGAAGAAGCTCAGTTCGGTGCTTCAATGGCGGCGACGACGGTGAATGTCAAACTTTCTCGATCAAACCGTATCTATCGCTCTTCCGTATGTCTCGAATCTTGATTAACGATAATACTTAACGAGGAAGAGCGAGTTTTGAAAAATCTCCGGTTTTCAATTTTGATCAGGAACCAGTGGAAGGCAAAATTGTGATAAACTCTCCTACTTCGATTTCCCACCAAGGAATACGTTTATCCGTAAACGGATCGGTCAATCTACAGGTTTCAGATTCTCGATTGTGCCTTCGTTTCAATTCGTGGAAAATCAATCTCCGACTGTGTTCTCAGGTTCGTGGAGGATCAGCTGGAGTTATAGAGTCCTTCTATGGTGTCATCAAACCCATTCAAATCGTGTAAGCATTGTTTATCTGTTTGTGTCTTTTGGAATTGATTTACTCGATCTTAAGCAAAAACTTCGAATCTCATACTTCGTTTCTTGGACATGGTCAACAGCAAAAAGACGATCGAAATCAGATCTTCTGGGAAAATCGCTCCCGGAACTACAGAGGTAAATTATACAATGTCCCATTGAGAACCAGATATTGAAACTTGAGCTGTATGGTTTGTGTTTGTTGCTGCAGATACCATTCTCTGTAAATCTGAAGGAAGATGGAGAAAGCGTTGTAGAAAAGTTCTATGAGACATTTCATGGAACAAATATCAACATCCAAGTCAGTAATTTGATCATTGTTTGAAAAGGATTTAGAGTGTTCATATGAGAATTGGGAAAAAACAAAATTTGATGCAAAAAATCTGTGACAGTATCTACTAACTGCAGATATACCGCGAGGGTACTTGCACAAACCTTTATCTGCAACAGTGGAGTTTATAGTCGAGAGCGGTAGAGGTACATTTTCCTTGGCTTTATCGATGTTTGTGGGACAAATTTGAATTGTTTGTGATGTTTACTTCTCGGTTTTTGTTGTTGTTTGGTTAAAGTTGATCTTCCTGAGCGGCCAATTCCTCCAGAAATGGTCATCTTCTACATCACTCAAGACACTCAGAGACATCCGTTACTTCCCGAGATTAAAACAGGTTTGTTCTTCCAACATGTTGACACCAATTTGGAGATTTTTCGCCCTTCTCCTGATCTGTTGTTAATGAGAGAACTAATAGGACTATTGATCTCACAAGGTGGTTTCCGAGTGACAGGAAAAATAGCCACTCAATACTCTTTGCAGGATCCACTCAGTGGCGAGTTAACAGTGGAAGCATCTTCAGTTCCTATTACTTCTATCGACATTCACCTACTCCGTGTCGAATCAATAATTGTAGGGGAGAGAATTATTACCGAGACCTCTCTAATTCAGTCTACACAGGTTAACTATGACCATTTTTTCAGTTTGTTTATGCAACAATTGTAATATCAAAATGCTTGCTAAGAGATTAAGACAGTTCTTCTTCTCGGTCTCATGTTAATCAGATTGCAGATGGAGATGTGTGCCGTAACATGACTCTACCAATTTACGTTTTACTTCCTCGGCTTCTGATGTGTCCGTCCGTTTTCGCAGGGTAAGTTTCTTTGGTTAACATTTTCCAAACCTCAGATATTTAGGCGGTTGATTGAAACAAATGAATCTCTAATTTGTCATCCAATATGTGTTCGTGGAACAGCCCCTTCTCGGTAGAGTTTAAGGTATGCATCACCATAAGTTTTAAGTCAAAGCTAGCAAAAGCACAACCGAAATCTGATCCAACGGCTCCAAGACTATGGGTGAGAGAGAATCAAACAATCATTCTTTCTTTCTTTTTTTCTTCACTTATGATTTGGATCATAGGGTAAATGATTCATGTGAGACTTTTTTCAGATGGCACTGGAGAGATTACCGCTGGAACTTGTCCGAACAAAGCGAGATCAGTTCAGCTGCTAACGAACTAGCTAACACATCAAGTCAATACATGTTTTACTGTTTGTGTTATACACAATAACCTAAAAGTGTATCCACATGTTTCACTTGGAATCAGAGTCCTCTGCCTCTTAGCTTGCTCTGTCTGCCTAATTTAAGCGGTTTAAAACCATGTCTGCGTGTACAAAATACCATTTGTTTCGATTTTATTCCCACTCCTCTAATGTTTGTTACTACTATGTAGACTCCAAATTACATCTATACTATGTTTTTGAAAAAGGAAAGAAGGGCACAAAACACACAAGGAGGGATTAGAGAGATGATTGTAACCCATAAACAAATTGAATCAAATGAATATGAACAATGTACGTGTGTTATGTACATAACTACATAGAGAAAGTGGCCGGTAAAAACAAACAAAAAGGGCAAACGAAGGCTTATCTCCTGTATCTTACAGCCAAAGGCCATTGTGGCGAATCAGGGTGAAGAGCTTTGAGCAAAGACACAAACTTGAGTGCATTCTCAGTGCTGAACCACTCTAGCTTCCATGTAACTGAATCCACTCTTATGTTGTCTTTGATCTTCAATGACACAATCCTGCCTTGCGATTCAACGATCTGGACAAGGACAATATTCAAGTTTGTACATGGAAGTTAACATCTCATCTCGGTGAAGTGCGAGCAAAAGGGGAAGAAGAATGAAAAAGCTTATTACCATCTCAGATATATCAGAAATGGAGCAGCATGAGTCAAGCAAGAAATATGGAGCAGAAGAGGAATATGATGTTCGAGAACAAAGTTGTGTGAAGTCCTCATTGCATATAAAGAGACACCCACCAGCCACAAATAGTGACCGCCAAAGCCACGACACTTCTGTTCAGCCCAAAATAAACAAAAATCTTAGTATATAATCAGTGATATCTTGTATTGGAGGTTTTAGACGCGGTAAACATAAATAAGACAGTAATTGTACTAACGAAACTGTGCTGCTTCATGGTTCATGATGCAGAGTGCACTTTTTTCGGAACATTTAAGTGAAACAAGGGACCCAAAGGATTTTCCCTGGTAGCGTTCTCGATGTCATGTAATAAAAACCACAGTATAAAAATGAAGGGGACATGATTGTTAATATGAATCCTATACTCCGGATCGCTGATGCGAGCATGAATAATTGATTTGGCCTAACCACAGGTTTGAAGAATTATCAATAGAATATACACTTCCAAGTCTACTTTCACGTCTGGTTTCAAGGGAGATGATGGAAATACGAGTGAACCAGTTTTTATCAATCTAGGATACTATAGTCACAAAAGAGAGATACCTCCAACAGTGCTGCTCTGAAAACGGAGAACATTGTACTGGAATATACTCAGCTTTAGACATCCACATAGTTCTTTCTCAAACAAGTCCACCTGAATATTCTCCAGACTGCCATTAACATGGAAGAAAAAATTATGACAGCAAAAATTTACAGAGCCGAATCTGGGTTGGAAGTTAATAGTTTACCTTTGCAGAGGACATTTGATTTCTGTAGCCTGAGGATCGAAAACGTGTATGATGTTGAATAATTCTGTTGTTTTCTCAATGCACTTCGTTACAAAAATGTATTCTGCATCCTCCCAAAAACGTAACCTACCCAGAAGTAAAGAGAAAAGTTCAGGGATGTGGACATGAAATCAAATCTACAAAGCCGAACCAGAGAAAGACTAACCTCACAAGCTGAAGTCCTAGACCAACTGAAACATCTTGTAAATCGTTGATTCCATGGGAACACAGTATGCTTAAGGTGCTCCCTACAGAGACCCATGGCCGTTAAGAACTCAGCATCAGCAAAACTTATGACGTGATAAGCAGAGGAAGACGATTAGCCTAACCTTGATGATCAGTAGACACACCCACGAGTAGCACGTACAGCTTGTCTAGACTACTCAGCAGCAACACTACTTCCCTGTATTTCAGACAATTGTCATGGACGAGAATAGATAGCATCCTGATATGATGTTGCTTCTCAACTAGCTATAAAAGAAAACCGAAATTCATGTAAAAAAATTCAGACTTCATCCACTTTAAGGAAGTCCAAAGCATCTAACTCTAATGCTATCAGTTCGATTGAATAGAAAGCCTAGACACACCAGAAAAGGATGACATATCAGGAACCAAATATCAAAACTAATGTATAAACCTATTGAAAGGGACTCACATCACTATCCTTTAACCATTATCTACAACCATGCAAATGGAACAAAAACTCACTGTTGCTCGTATGTGGACCCTTTCTGTAGTATAAGATCACAACTCATGTAATTCCTACAAGTTTCTTGAGAACTGGCTTCTGACAGTTTTGCTGAAAAATATTCCTCTACCAAATCACCTTTTCCTTCATGTGTTCTTTCAGTCCCCAAATATCTAATATTGCTATTACTACTACTACAAACAGTTGACAGGGAACTTTCCTGCAAATGATCAGAAATACACCCATCTTCACCCAAAAAACAAATATCTGCATCACTCCTGAGAGATGTCACTCCATTAGTATTAGAACTTTCCTCTTTCTGAAAGGAAACAAATCTTTTTATAGGCTTCCTTTTGCTTTTCCTTGTATCAACCAAATGGTAAATCTGATTAACACCAGAATCAAGTTCACCATTATGCGATTCCGAAAGAAAGTTAGTGGTATTCTCCTTCATCGATTCATCAGTCCTCAGGGTTTTTATTATGCTACCATTCTTCGGTTGAGAATCAAGAGAGCTTAATACTTTTGGTTCACTTTCCGGAACCTCCTCCCCTAGTCTATTCACATTAAGAAGATCTGTCAACCGACCGTCTTCATGAATCGAATACTCAGACTCGGAATCATAGTTATCATCTTCACTGCAGCTGCTTGTGCTATCAGATGATGCTACTGAATAAGAATCTGCAGAAAGCTGCAAGATTTCTTCCACCAAGTTATGACGTCGATATAAGACATCTTTCTGATAATGAGGGGGTGACCCAGGATATGTTGATGATGAAAATGACCCCATCATATCCTGGCTTATATCCAATGTTGACATATTTCCATTTTCATCTAACTTCTCCATGGCAGGTGCTGTAGAAATCAGGTTGTTTGGTTCAACTGACACAGATTCCTTCTCATCATCTAAATATTCCTGATACTTCTGATTTTGATCTGTACTTCTAGGTTCTAATGAAGAGATGTCATCAGTTATCTTCTGTGTCTCGTTACCTTCAATGTACTTCACATCATCCATACTGTTTTTATGATCCACAAATGTCCCATTGCATTCTAAACTTTTCCTATAGCTCTTATCTCTTGAAGCTCGTAGAGACTTGGACGCATATCTTGGTGTTCCACCATGCTTCCTTGGGATTTGACTACTCTTTTTATAGTACTTCTTTTCCATATTGCTGTCTTTGCTGACATCTGCAAAATCCTCTGATGAATGATCCATCCACTCCTTGAACTCGCACAACCACAGAACAGACTGTTCTTTCTTCATGTTTTCAACTTTCCTTATAAGACCAAATATATCGGCCTCTTGATCATACTTTACATTCTCTTTGTTCTCGTGATCACTTGAAACTGACTCTTCGTCAGAATTCACGTGGGTGCTATCAATAGAAGCCACACGGCAGATCTTTTTCTGTAAAGGTTAAAACAGAATAATAAGCTTTCAATAATTATATACCAAACAAAACAAGCCAACATACTGAAAAGCACAAATAGAGAAGCTGAATGCGACAGGTGCCTTATGGAAACAGATAAGTCGCATGAATTCAGAAAGTCACACCACAATGCCCAGTTAATTGGCTTCAATTACTTTTTCTTTCCTTATTTCATTTTTCTGAATACACTATCACGCAGGAAAAAGAGTCGCTACAAGCAAGAGAATATAATAGATATGTGTGTAAGTATACTTAAATGAACTTGCGGTTGCTTACCGTTTTTCTATTACAGTTTCCTTCTTCATTACCTTCTTCTCTAGCTGGATAATAAAATCCGTAGCTGGCAGGCTCACTTTGCCTATGGGCTACAATGATTTGCCTCTTCCAAAATTCTCTAGTTCCTATCTTTTTGCCATCTAGCTTCAGCTGAAAATCCGTACAACACAAGAAGCATTACAAATCAAGCACAAGGTGACACAGCTCAATTTCTGTCTTCTCGACAAGATTCCAGGATCTCCAAAACAAGAATAAAAAAAAAACTTACATCATCTGGAAGAGCAATGTAGCTGAAGACATGTGCCCTGTACCATCGAGCACAACACACTGGATTTCCTTCCAGCCACAATTCTTTCAGCAGTGAAAGACTCCAAAGGAACTCCAGTTCTGAAAAGTTTGAAATAATATTGTAGGAAACATCAAGGCCTTCGAGTGACTTCAAGTTCTCAATCCCACGCAAGGTAGTTAGAGCGTTGTTCCTCAAAACAAGTTTTACAAGATGACAGGGTACCTGCGTTGTCCAAAAACATTGGTATATGGGTCCCAAGGGTGAAACCAGAATACATGTTTTCAAAATGAAACCATCATATTTATCAAACTATGGAGACAAGCTAGACAGTTCAAACCAGAATACATGTTTTGAAGTTTCCCACCTGACTCAAGTGAGAGACTGTTCTAAGATGATTGAAACCCAGATCAAGGTGCTTCAGTTTGGTGCATCTCCTAAGATTATCCACCTTTGCAAACTTGTTTCGACTCAGATCAAGCGACTCAGCAGCCGGCAGAAGCTGCAAGGACTCATCCATGAGCACAAGCCGGTTACAAGCACATGATATGACAGCCAACTTATTCCACTCTTGCGAATTCGTTATCTCAGCAATCCTACTGGCGAACACATGCCGCAACGCATCCTATATCGAAATGGTAACAATACATTATTTAATCTTTGCGTCCTGTAAAACTCCATGGAAACCTTCAACTGTTCAATGTCTCTATCAACCTAAAGCCAACGGAATTTAAAAAAAAAAGTAGGAATGAAAACTGACGGTGGAATTATGGCAGATGATCTTTTCCAAGGTGTGGCGGAGCTGGAGCAAGCCCTTGGCCGGAGAAGTGGACAAATCACACCCACGAAGCTCCAAAACCTTAAGCCTACCAAAGGGAATAAGAGATAACGGCGTCGGATCACGAGACGGCGAAGGAAGCGTGGAAACGACCTTAAGTGACGTGAGGATCCGGAGGATACGACGAAGCTGCTCGAGTGCGCGGTAGTCACCGAGGTCGGAAACGTAAGCGCGAAGGTAGTCAACAGGAGCACCAGAGAGCATGCGCTCGAGTTCACGGAGAGACTCAAGGCGGAGATGAACATAGTGAAGACCAGCTGGGTTAAGCTTGAGAACTATGGTTTCTTCGAGAAGCGATTCGGCTTCATCCTCTAGAAACTTCTGTAGCTTCTCGACATACCGATCTCCCGTCACAATTGCCATTAAAATCGGGAAAAGCCTGGCTCGTCGGAAACCGAATTACATACACCGGCGGCGAAGAAACGTCGAGGCGAGGCGTTTACAGGAGACGAAGAAGGCGGAATCGAGAGAGGGGTCTCTAGATAGGGTAAAAGAAAGGAGGTTTTGGAGGGATAAAGATAGAAACCGCCATGGCTGATGCCGAGAGAGAAGAGAGAGGAAGAATACGAATGAATGATTGGAGAAAGAAAGAATAAACAAAATACTTAAGGGTGTTTTTGTCTTTTTGTACGTTCGCGAGATTTTCAATAAAACATCTGGCGGCCGCCATGCCTTTCATGAATCAACCTCATGTCCTTCCCTCCCTGCAAGAATAAATAAAAACACGGCTTATTTATTTACATTGTTTTTGTTGAAAAATGGATATTTATCCAGGGTAATTGCATCAAATGACATTGAATAATGTCGAAATTAAGGGAGATTTTTTTTCATTGTGCAATCGTTCCTGTTGATAAGGAAAAGTCCTTTAACCCCCTACACATCGCGAGCCCAGTTGCACTTTCATTTACGGACGACGTCACTTTTTGTGGGCCATTGGTTACTTTTGTCATATTGCAAAATCTCCCCTAGATATTGTTGTTTTTATTCCGATAGTTCTCTCTTCTTCTCTTTTCTCCCTCTCATTCTCCATATCTCTCTGGTTCTCTCTTTTTCTCTTTCCTCCCTCTCATTTTCCATCTCTCTATGGATCTCTCTTCTGCTTTTCATTTTTTCAGTCTTTTTCGACCATACTCCTTCTCATGAGAAAAGTATTATCCTTCACTGAATTTTTTAAAACCCATAACTCCAAAAAAACAAGAGTTGAAAACCCACAAATATTCAATCTTTCATATCCACTCTTCCTTTTTCTTTTAAATTTTCGAGAACACTAGAAAGAACTAAAAATACCTTGTCCGCCTTCATCTGACATTTGAAGAACATGAGCGGCTGAAACACCTAACTGGAGCCACCAATCTGAATTGGTAAGAAGAAGATTTTCATCAATTCGCGTTCAAAACAACTATAATCGAGTTTTGATATATTATTTTTTCACCGATTCATGCTTTTATGGGTTTTTGGTTGCTGAATCGGTTGTTATAAGATTTCTTTCACCGATTCATGACTTCAACGGTCCGTTGTTCTAATTTTGCTGTAATTTTGTGTAGTTCAACTATTGTTGTTAGTTATTCTGTAGTTAGCCGATAAGTTTTGATAGATTCCAGGGTAATATTGTTAACATGGAATGTGATAATTGCTTTAGCTTTGTAGAATTTAGATAACTTTGTTTACAACTCAAATTGATATTGAGTTAACAACGCACCAACCAAGTTAGCAATCATTGTCTTATTGAATACTTGGGGTTTCTAACATATCCATTTCGCAGGTTGAGGTTGAAACGATCATACATCCCGAAGTAGAATTAAATCCTTAAGAGGAAGACCTCATTGAGTGATGATGATGAAGATTCAACCTTGCATACACATGATCAGGGAGAGTCCATGCCGGCCAAAAAACGCCAACAAATGATGGAAGAGGTTAGAATTGAAGAGGACAGTCAAACGAATGTATTGATTGGATGAGTTAAATCATGATCTTGTTTAAAGTTAACAGTTGTTATGTTAACTCAACTTTCGCAGTATTTATGTTAACATAATGTGTTAACTAAACTATGCTAACTTGGTTAACGACTAATGATAATTGTATTCTTTTTTTGTAATTTTGTTGTAATTTGGCTAAAAATATGTTATTTTGTTAACAGCCACACATGCTAATTGTGTTATCTTTGTAATGGATGTTAAATTGTTATCTCGTTAACATTTGTAACTGCAATTTTTCATTGTTAACACAAGACCGTCATGATAATGAACACATCAAAAAATCAAAGGTCTGAGACCTAGTGAATTATATATTTATATGAAATGTTAGAGCTAGCCTAATAACCAGGTTAACACATTACATGCCTAACTATATATGTCAATTATACTATGCTAACTTTGCTAACTTTCTAACAATGCTAACTTGGTTAACGATTAATGCTAGACATGGGCATAAAAACAGGAACCGAAATATATGAACCGGAACTAAACTAAAATACTCTGGAACAGATCCAAAATTGTCAAAATACCCATTGGATCCTACTCATTGATAACCATGGGTATCGGGTAATACCGGAACCGAACCGAAAATATTTTGGGTATCCGAATTATCAGAAATATAAATATATTCCCAAAATTATTAAATATATATCAGGTTTTGGGATATTTTTTTGGTATTACGGGTATATTTTGTTTAGTTTTTTTTGGTTATCGGGTTTTCAGATATAATTTCGGGTATATTTTAATTTTATATTTTGTATGATTTGATAAATAGGTTATCATGATAAACATAAACTTATCGCGATGTGATCATTGAGTTAACACAATAACTGGATTAATGTACAATATCGCCGACAACTGTGCTAACTCGTTTAGGGACGACCGTACATTTATTGATGTGACAGCAATTTAATGTTGTGACAGAGCATTTATGATCAGCTGCATTAAATGACTTGTCGGGGATTTAAAGGTTTTTGGCAAATTGGGTTTGTGATGTCGTCACCTTGTGTAGGGGTAAAAATGGAAAAAAAATTCTGGATCCAAAGTAAAACCTAAATTCGGTTTATCAATTGTCAGATTGTTAAATATATGGTCAACTGACCATATTCACCCAAATTACCCTATTTATCCATCAAATCATATTTTATTATTTACTTCTCTTCTAACAAAGTTTGTGGAATAAGAGAAAATCTTCCCTCTCGCACTCGTCTCTCTTCTCCCTCAGACCATCTCCAATGTATATCTCTATTTTTTACTCCAAAATGGAGCAACTCTAAAATAGAGTTGTGTTTTGCTCCAATGTATAACTCCATTTTTTACTCCAAAAAAGAATATTCTAAATAGATCCTTTTTGTATTTTATTAATAATGTCTTTTATTTCTAAAAGTTACAAATTAACTCATTTTTGCAAAACTTTTATAAATTATGAATTTAATAAAATTTAATACTTATTAAATAAAGAAAATTACATAATATCGTATTTGTTGTGTTAAATTTGTTTATGTTGCTTATCTTTAATTTCAGCACTTGTTATGTATTTTCAAGTTTATTTTACTTTGCAATCTTTTTAAATAAAACTTTTAGTGTTTAAATAATTATGATAGTCAATTACATTTTATGCATTTAAATATTAGTATAGTGTCACATGCATATATGTTGATAGTTGATAATATGTACGACAAATACATTGCTAAATTAATAAAAAGTATAAATATAAATATTTAATATTTAAATGATCAATTTGCAATTAAAAAAATCCAACTCATAATGGAGTAGAAAATGGAGTTACTCCAAATATGGAGTAGAATATGGAGAAACTCCATTTTGGAGTGGAAAATAGAGTGGAGTTGGAGAGAAATTTACTCCAAAATAGAGTTTGGAGTAGAAAATGGAGTGGGGTTGGAGATGCTCTCACTCTCTTCTATACACATAATATATGTATACACACATACATATAAAACACATCTCACCTTATATATTTTATGTTAAAGCTTATAATACGTTATCAGTACGGTCGTCTCTCGATCCGTTTTAACACTGAAAATGTGAGATTTAATTCACGTTCAATCTTTTTACGTTTATTTATTATTTTTCGGGATAATAGATGCTACCTTCTCCGAACCGATCGTTATGATAGGCTAAGCCTTCATGATTATGATCACATGGTAGACTATGTCTCCTCAGATCATATAGCAGGCTCTGCCTCCTCAAATATATGGTTGGCTTATGATCATATAGTAGATGTCTTCTCAGATCATTGTCTCCATGAAATAAATGTCCCGAAGACATTTAAGAAAAGTTCATGAAGAACTAAATGAAAAATATGTCCAAAAAACATATTTGAACAAAAAAAATGCCCCAAAGACATTTATGAAGGTTCCAGATGAACCGTATAACAAAAAATAATGTCCAGAAGACATATTTGAAAAAAAACAATTCCAGAAAACATATATGAAAGCATTCCTGAAGAACTGTTTCGTCCAGAAGAAGAATATCATACATTTTAAATTATCATTTTTTAATTTATGTTTATTATCGTAAATTATGTAGAAGGCTATGCCTCCTGAATTGATATGTTTAATTGTTTAAATTATTTTGTTGATAAAAAATTATGTATGTGTGTTCCAGGAGAACTACATAAAAGAAAAATAAATTATAGATAATGGGGAGCTCCGGAAGAGCTAGACGCTCATGATGAGCGAAACGCTCTAGAAAAGCGAAATGTTCCAGAAGAGCAAAACACTCTTGAAAAACAAAAACTCTCCAAAAAAATAAAACGCTCCAGTAGAGCGAACGTTTTAGAAAAGTACATGATGGAGACATGCATAAAGATGACAAAATTGTATAAGATAAGTAAACCTGAAGTTTACCAATATATAACATAACCGGTTTAAGCCATCCCGATGTAATAATGATATCAACTATTATTGAGAATTTATGTGGAAAACCCATATGTTTTTTTCACACATAGCATGTCTTAGCAAAATAAAATAAAAATGAAACCATCATGTGAAATGAATCACCATTTTTGGTTGAACAAATTCATTGGATATGATGATTTGATTTCTTTAAGAGTCCCCAAATTATACCCCGAAAATAACTGATTTAAAATGTGAAAATATGTTCAAGATGAATAGGCAAGAAAAGCCATCATCTTGAGAAATGGTACTAAAATTTCCATATCAAAATATTTGATGCATAATACATGACGAAAAATGGGTAATTGGATATGTTATTGATCCTAAAGTAGGATTTAATTCGAGATTGATGGACATGAAATGTCATCATCTCGAGGGGGAGAATTAAAGAATGTCATATCAAAAGTAAGTGGAACACCCAGAAGATTGTGTTCACACTTAAAATGATATGATGGTTCATTTATAAAGTATATCGAGAAGATTGCAAGATCAACTATGGTGAAATTCTCTCATTTAATTGATTCAATTAAAGATTAACTATTTCTTGCTTGGAAATTTATGGGTATGCAATATATGTATCCACCACACTGCATAAAAGTGAGACCCATAAAGTATATTGAATCATCAGTCGAAGATGTGCTTATCACAATGTTTGCATATCATTGGTTATACCCGATATTGAATGAATATTCAAATGTGGTGGATGCAATGTATTAAGTCTAGCAGTACATGAGCGACTTGAATTGCGTTTGATGGATATCACAAAAATTCATGAAATATTCAATCCCTGAAGGATTAATGATAATTGAATTATGTTCTCGGAAACTCTACTCGATGAATATATGTTGCATGGAATTTAATAATTTAATTAAGGTTAACCGATATACTCATGCATAATTATCAAAAGATTATAGATCAAAGGAAAAGTTCATTGAATCATAATCTGAACTCCTGAAGAGTTGTCACAAGCCGTATAATATTTTTTTAAAAAAAAATGGGATAAGAAGCCTTTGAAAAGGAGAAATCTTTTCAGGCATCCCAATTGAATTGCTCACTTCCTACGCATAGACATTGGAATGGAATAAAACATATTTTTCATTATTTCCAAAGTACGATTGATTTGAGATTATTTTATTTTAATAACCCAAAATTGGTTTAGTTGGTTTTGTAGGTATCCCAATTGAATATATCATCTCGAAAGATCCCAGCAGAATCTAACATATATAAAAACTCACATTAAAGCATTTCTAAAGGAAGTATTGAAGTATCAAACTATGTGAGTGATACCTTATGGTATAAAAGTAATGTGGTATACAATGTGCTTTCGTATGGTAAGAAGACATTTTTAAAATTGAACTTTGATTTGTAAGTTATTATATGAAATGTCACTACAAATAACAAAGAATAATTGAAATAGGAAATGATATAATAGTCTTTTAAAATTATTGATTAGAATATGAAAAGTATATATTTTGAATTAAAAAGGTTATTTATTATTTAATTTTTAATTATTTTTAATACTATATATTTTAAAATAATAATCAATTCATATATATTCAAAGAAACAAAAATTTATTCAAAATCTTGCTATATTCTTCAATATAATTTATTTTATTTTATTTGACTATATATCAAAACAAAAGTTGAAAAATATTTTACTAATTTTATAAACAGTAAGACACAAGAAAACTATTTTTTTAAAGAGTTTGTAGACTAACCACAAAAACTAGAGTAATTTAACGGTGCATAATAGAGTTATGTTTTCAAGATTATAAGTTTTTACGGGTTAGCCCGAATAATATTTTAGTTCACTGCAAAATGGGTTAAATAGAAAAATTATTACAAATTGAAAGCTTTATCTATATAATCATTAGTTAGTTATATTGTAATTAAATTCAAATAAAATTTTCTTAAATTTCAAAACAATTTCTCTAAAAAAAATCACTTCGCGCTATAATTAGTGCTGGTTAAATCCTAGTTGTTTACAAAAGACATATTGGCATAGACATACGCTTGTCGATTCAATTAGTGTGGTTAAGATCTACACTTAAATTTCTGTTAGGGTTTCAAAGAATTGGGATCTAGATCTCCGTTATAAACCAAAAAATCAATCATTGTAAAAAACTGATATCTTACTAATAAATCTAAGTGAAGAGTACAAATGAGGAACTAGATGTGATATGTTTCTAACAGATGAATACATAAAAATTGATTAAATATAAAAGTGTTCTTGTTTAGAATGAAACTCTCCCCTATTCTTCTTTCCTTCTCTTATGTAAACGAGTTCAAGGTCCAGATCTTCTCCTCGATTATCTCCGAGTGGTCCATATCCTCTCCTCGAACTGATTCTATGCTATTTTTGACTTGGTCGAGTTTAGTGACACACCCAACACCAATAGTGTCTATTATGCAAAATAAGTCACGAAGACCGTATATTTTCCAAGATATATAAACAAGAAAACAAAATAGAATATCTATTGGCTTGAAACCAGCAGGACCATATTTTTGCGTAATAATCGAGCTCGACTTCATAAAGCAAGCCATAGAGATCGTGTTCCTGCACATCGGAACAATCATGCACACCACCATAAGAAAAAACCAAACAAACAAAAAATCAGTAATTAGTGCAATAAGTCGAAGTAATTATGTTGTTAATTACCAGAAAACTGTGTAAACGTGCAGGTCCAGTGGTACATTTTTACTACGGATCAAGTCCTCAAAGTCTCTGGGGACTGGATAAGGTCCACTTTCATCCATATCTTTGTGGGTTTTCTCCACATAGATCGTATCCTCACCAAATCCCATGGCTTGAGCTAGTTTAGGAACATCAAGGAAGAACCACGCAAGCGAACTTGGATGATTTACTACAGAATACATGCCTGGAATCTCACTTTTCCTAACTACACCAACCACTTCCACATGCATAGCCCTAGAAACTTGCTCCTGCTAAGATATTTCCACAAAACTTATATATGAAATTTGATATGCAATGAAAGATTTAGTAAAATTTAAATTTATGAGGTGAAGACCAACCTCAGTAATCATTGGGTTGTTCAATTTATACAAGAACTTTGACAAGGGATTTTGTTGAGAGGAGAGTAATTTATTAGCTTTTCTCGACTCATCCACAGAAGCAACAACAACATCAGATTCTAGAGACGTTTCTTCCCAATCCAAAGGAACCCATCCGCGATTTACTAGAATAGGGGACTTCATACTAGTGACAAAAGGAAGAACCAAAAACAGTTACCCGTTTGTGTCTGTTTCTCAAATAAGTTTTGCATCTGAATGCAACCTTATTTGTAAGTGAGTTTGTAAGAAAATCTAGATGCACTCAAAATCAAAATGAAGAAACGCACAAAATCTGCAAGGATTTGCATTGTAGTCTAGATGTTTATTAATTGGAGATACTTTGGTAAGCAAGATAAGATATGCATGTTGCGCACTAATGATGATTGTGGGATAATTTTTCCTTTGGATTTCACGGATTTCACTTCATAGTCGGACTTTGATGGTCCACAATATTTGTCCGCAAGATACATATCTTCTTTCCCAAATTATCTCCAATAGTATTGCATCCAAACACATAAACAAACAACTCTTTAATACACAAGCAACAAGAGATTCACATCAAGATGATATCGAGAACAAAATGACTTCAATTTGGTTTGCACATGAAAAAGAGAAATGCCCTCACCTATTTGGTTCATTAGGGATTGGCAAGAGAGGTGTAATGACGTAGAAGCCATATTCAGACCCTTTAGCCATGGTTCTAGGCTTTGGACCCACATAGATCGATCTTTGCTTATCGAAAACGCCTTTGCATACAACCCGTCTAAATCCTAACGTATCCACATCTTTCGTTGCATTCAGCTTACTTGGTTCCATTTCCAAGCATTGTTGTCTGACCTTCAGATGGTACTTGTACTTGAAACAAAGAGTTGGAACAAATTAATTATATATATATAGGATTATAGATTCAACTCAAATATATATATTAAAAAAAACACACACACATATATAGAATAGGTTAGTAAAAATCACAGACCATTTCTGTTTGAAAGAGCTTAGACGTCTCCGCGAGACCGTAGGTAATCAGTCCAAAAAAGAACCATAACGACGATGACCCTCCTTTCTTCTCTGCAAAACATTTATAAAATAACAAAATTCCATCTTCATGATTCATGAATATATATATATCACCAAGATTCAGAGCTTAATCATAGATTAGATGAGAGAGAGAGCACGAGTGAAATACTTGTAGGTGGTGTAACCGAAGAAATCGTTTGGATCTCGAGAGAGGTGGAAGTTTGTGGAGCCGGAAGCAATAATGGAGGAGCAGGGACATTGCAAGTAGTAGAGGACCCGTGACTACTGTGACTTTGAGTGATCAACCTCGTTAACGTTTTAGAAAAGAGTTTCTTCATTTTTTGTCTCCAACAAGTTTTTTAATCTTGTGACCTCAAGATAGATCAGTCTTCGTTTTTTGCTTCAAAGAGTCTCTTCGTTTTATTAGTCTTCTCTTCTGGTTAAGATCTACGTCTTTCTTTATTTTATTTTTTGTCAACGACCCAACACGTCTTTCTTTATTTTTGCTAAAGACGTCTTTCTTTATATTGTTGCCTCGTTGATCACGATGATACTAAAATATTATTTTTACTCAACCAAGTCACGTGACAAACCATCTTATTAAATCATTTTCATATGTTGATGGAAATGAACATGTATAGTCTCCTCTCTTTCTTTTTTTTTCAACCAATCCATTGGACATTTCTATTAATTTTCACAAAAATCTTGTAAGTAGCTACACCAGTTGCTGTAGCAGATCCGAACACGTATTGTAAATTTTAAATTGAATATCAAAATCATATTTTTGAGGGTTTCAGAAATATTATGAATTTCTTTTACAAAATAAAAAAAAATACTCTAACTTTAATGTTTTCTAAACCTAAATTATATATGGTCATCTTAAATCTAAAACAACATCGATTTTTTTTTTTTTAACGCTGAATTTCATTCAATTTAAAACCCGAGAGAGCATACAGGTCGTGAGACCGAATTCAAATGAACAACAAAAACCAAAATGATAC
The DNA here is from genome assembly GCA_002933935.1 of Eutrema yunnanense. Classification (NCBI taxonomy): domain Eukaryota; kingdom Viridiplantae; phylum Streptophyta; class Magnoliopsida; order Brassicales; family Brassicaceae; genus Eutrema; species Eutrema yunnanense. The sequence goes on along the minus strand of PKML01043704.1, from coordinate 39,880 downwards.
CAGTAGGCATCTTACTTAAGAAAGGGAAAGAGAGCCCCCAGAGAAGTTTCAAAACAGACCCTCAGCAAAGGTAACCCCATTACATAGGCCATAGCAAAGCAGGATACGCAGTCCTCACATGTTCGCTGCTGCATCGGAGGAGAGGACTTCAGACAGCCACCTAGGCCCTTGTCTTGCGATATATGAGTGATGTCTATTATCCCGAGTAACACTTAGTGCGATCGCTTCCGCAGCTTTATTACCCTTATCCGATGTGTGCTCCAACATCCAGAGATCAAACGTTTGTAGGAGAGTAAAGATTTCCAAGAGGATACCTCTGAGATGTGGAAAACTGTGAGGAGAAAGGAGAGCGTTCCGAACTCGCGGATACGAGGATTCGAAACATACACGTTTCATCTTCAACGTACTGAGGCCTTCAATTGCCCATAAGAACCCCATAAGTTCCGCTTCCAAAGGAGAGTTGATATAGGCATACGATCGCCAAACAACATCGATTATAACAAGGACAATCTGGCATTTGGTCTTGTATATAATGTTCATTTTTCATATAACATTATTGGTTTTTAGTGTTAAAGTATAGATTTATGTAACGGAGAAGTCGTCGGAGACGGTGGAAGTGGCGTGAACAGCTCGCCTCCGATCTCATCAGAGAAGCTCGGCGATGAAGGAGGAGAGGCAGATCCGACACCGTACACTGGAACGGCCATAACTTCTGACACGGATCTTCGATTCATATGAACTCGGGCTTCCCGGAAAGGAGAGACTCGGGGCTTCAATTTTATGGGTAGATTGTCGTCTGGTTCCAAGTGGTTCGTCGGCAAAGTGGCCCGCAAGGTGGCGGCGGTGGTGATGGCGTGAGAAGAGGATCGCGGCGGCTTCTCTCGGGTGGGAGCAGCGACGGCGCGAGAAGGAGAGAGGAGAAGCGGCGACTGTGGAACGGCAGGGAGAGGCGAGTGGTGTCTGGTGGTGGTTGGTGGAGCAAGGAGCGACGACGGCGACGGAGAGAGAGAGGACGCGGAGAGCACGAAGAGGTGGCCGCGCGAGATAGAAAGGAGAGGAGAGAAAAAAAGACTTATGGTTTTTCTTTTTTCTTATTTTTCAGTTTTTATAAGTCTTATTTCGGTCCGGTTCGATCCGAAAGGGAGATAACCGGTCGGGATGCCGATTCTCGGTTATCTCCGGAGACCCGGGATAGGGATGTTACAAAAACCATCGGTTTCTATGGATTCTAGAGACTCTTCTTTCCAATCCGAAGGAACCCATCCGCGATTTACTAGAATAGGAGACGTCATGCTTGTGACAAAAAAAAGGAGACGAAAAATCAGTTAGTTTCGTTTTGTATCGGAATAATTTTTTTGTGTGATAAAGGTTTTTGTATCCGAAAATAACATCCATATTATCATCTAAATCCATCATCCATAAGTTCGTTTGTAAAACAATTTTTTGCATATGAACGTTATATGTGTGGGTGCAATTTTGTTTGTTTGTAAGAAAATTTATATACATTTTTATATCAACATAAACATAACCGAACAACACTACATCATTTTCATCCAGATGTGGTATCTATACGCCCCACGAAACACATTAATAAGAAGATATTATAGCAAACTTGCATCAATATGGTATCCAGATCACAAAAGACTAATTAATGTGTATAAATTGGTTTGCACGTGAAGTGGAGAAAAGAAATCACCTATTTGGTTCATCAGAGATTGGCAAGAGAGGTGTAATGACATAGAAGCCATTTTCAGACCCTTTGGACGTGGATCTAGGCTTTGGACCCACATAGATCGATATTCTTTGCTTGTCGAAAACGCCTTTACACACTACCCGTCGAAATCCTAATCTATCAACATTCTTCACTGCATTCATCAGCTTCATTGGTTCCATTTGTAAACATAGTTGTCTAAAATCCAGCTGTTTCATTATCTTTGAAACAAAGAGTTGGAACAAATTCTTTAGAAGATCGTACGTAGTTTCACATTCTGTTAGGAAATCTCGGAGATTAGGAGATCAAGGTGAACATATTTCTATACTGTTATTACAAAATTAACTTCTTCGTTAGGAAAAAAAATCCTAATTATATTTACAAAAAAAAAAAAAAAAAATTTGCCATTGAGACAACAAAATTTGAAGGTTGTGAGAAATTAAGAACCTCTTCTCGCTGTCTGATCTTCTGCCAATCCGCCACACCGTATGTAACCAATCCACCCAAGAACCATAACAGCGTTGACCCTATTTTCTTCTCTGCAAAACATTTTTTAAAAAAATCCATCTTCATTCATATATATCACCAAGATTTAGAGCTTAATCATAAATTAGATATGAGGGAGCAAGCACGAAAATACTTGCAGGTGGTGTAGCAGAAGAAATCGATTGAGTCTCAAGAGAGGTGGAAGTTTTTGGAGCAGGATGCAATAATGGAGCAGCAGAGAGATTACTAGTAGAAGACCTGTGACTATGAGAGATCAACCTCGTTAAAGTTTTAGAAAAGAGTTTTGTCACCATCTTTGTCTCCTCCAATTTTTTTTATCTTTTGTCTTCTCCAAGAATCTTGATCCTGTGAATTTTTGGTGAAAATCTATGATGACTAACGAGGTTTGATTAAAGTCTTCGTGACCTCTCTCCATCCGTTTCATCGTGAAGCCAAAGAATGGCAAGAGGGTTATGTGAGTAAATCCATGGCATTTTTGCTTGTGGTGTCCATACCCTCCCTTGAAACTCTCACAGATTTTAATTGTCAAACCAAGGATCATTTGAGTAAATCCAAGGCTTCTTTGCCTATGGTGTCAATCCGTGCAGTCTTTTTCCAAGCTGCCTCTAAAGAAATAAGGACTTTCTCGGTAGAATCTGAATCCTTACAATTGCGTAGAGCCATATTCTCAGGCTCTGAAGTTACAACAGAGCTCGTTCTATTACGACCCGAAAGTATGGACTGTGTTTCAAAGTCACATTGCAAAGTGACCAATCATCTCTATTCCGCTTCCATCGCGAATGGTTTATTGACGCATCTGAGTATCCTTGGCAAGGGTTTGGATTCGCTGTTTTTCTATCATGTTTATCCAGCTTTAATCTACTTTGTTGCAATTTCTAGTTCAGCCAATGAAGTGGCGGTTAATTTGGCTTTGTACGCTCTAAGTTCATTTGTATCGAACTCTTTGGAATGATATAAAATTGTTTGTTTGACAAAAAAAAAAGCCTTCATTCTAATGTATTTTTTTTTAATCAGCATAAGCACATGGCACACCATCTAATTCAATATGATTTTTCAATTGAATTAGATGGTGTGCCATGTGCTTATGAAAACAAATTGATAAGAAAACATCATTTGATATACAAATTGAAAACAATGCAAACAAAGACACAAAAACTTTAGCAAAAAAATAAAAAAACGAAGGCAAAAGCTTATTCAAATTTCTTAATATAATCGAATAAGTATTATATTACAGAATTTAAGAGAAAATCAATTTGGAGTAAATTTTACATAATCAATGAAGAAAAAAAAAACAGTTTTATTCCAATCAAGATCGTATACATCTATTTGCCCTTTGATATGTTTTTCAAACAATGGCGAGGAGGCCATACCACCGACACGGATGGTGAAGATAATCCGACAAGAACGTTCGAAATAGGCTAAGCACGATATGACTTATCGGAGACCAAAAGTACGAGGGAATCTTTATGTATTGGTTTGCCACAACATATTAGTTTCATTATTTAGATTTTTTTTTCTTTTCAAATTTTCAAAACAATGACGCTAATCAAAAACAATTTTCTCTAAACTCAAATTTACATTGATATTAGAGAAACAATGACGCTAATCAAAAACAATTTTTCTCCAAAACAATGACGCCAATAAAAAATAAGTCATTCGATTATATTAGAGAAAAACAATGACGCTAATTTTCTCTAATTTTACAAACATAAAATTTAGAGAAAATTGAATGTAAAACTTATTTAATCAAAAACCTTTGTTAATATTTGCATTGATATTACAGAAAATTAAATAAAACTAAATAAAAATCTTAAAACATCTTACATAAAAGATAGAGGTAGTATTTTGACGTCCAAAAAAACCGCAAAAAGATAGAGGTAGTATATCATTATTGGAACGGAAACCAATATTACGAGACTAATTTGTTGGTATCTAATTTTAATTTGTGCTCATAGATCAAAAACTTGGGCTTTGATGTTTTCTGTTTAATTGACACAAACGTTTCACTAATGAAATTAAAGTGATTTGTTCGCTAATCTATTCATTATCTTTGCGACTTTACCAGTAAATAAGTTCGTTGATTGAATATTTAGCTTTCTTCCGTCCATTTTCTCTTTTTAAAAGTTTTTTCTATTTCAGGAGACTATTCTTGAGTCCAAAAAAATCATTGAACTTGTGGAAAAGAATCATAAACAAATATCATATGCTGCTATGACTCGTCCTAAAGAAAGCATGATGTGTTTTACTGAATAGATGTGTTTTGTTTGCACTTTTTCTGCATTACCCATGTATCATATATTTCATTATTTCTCAAATCTCAATAAGCTATAGAAGAAACGTCCACGCAATCTTCAGCTGCTTTTCCCAACGGTAAAACCTGATATTGAAGAACTGAAAAATAATAAAGAATCTTCTATTGGACAGTTCACCCTAACGCCGCGCTCCCAGGCACGTTTTCCAAGACGGTGCTTTCCTCATCGCTCCGGCCCAGAATGATTCGCCTCCGTCTTGCCTTCGCCTCGACTTCCTCCTGAGCATCGTCTGCATTACCATCTCGGACCTCCTCCAAAGACTCTTCTCACCGTCCGCCGGTTGAAGCTCGACGCCGACGAGAACCTTGTCCAACCTATTAACTGTCCGCCTTGAGCTACCTGCTCCCCAGTTGCTGCATTTTGGTGGGCTCCGGTTAGAAGCTTTTCTCAGATCTATCTTACGTTGTGTGAAGAATCCTCTGAATCATGTTTAGATCTCCGGCCTATGCTCCGTTCTCCATGGGTTATGAGACCGTATCGTTGATAGCTCTGTCGTGCTCAGCCTCTCACCTTCGACGAATGCTTCCTTTGGCGCAGCAAATCGAACCTTCTCCACCGGAACCGCCGGATCCACCGGATCCACCGGACCCACCCTCTCCACCTTCGTCGTCCTCTTCGCTTTCTCTGCCATCGTCCTCGCTTGCTCAGCCGAACTCCTTTCTTCCTCCTATGGATCCATTGCGTTTCCCTCAAGATATGGTCGTAGAGTCTCTGTTCTCAACTGATGCTCCTTCTTCGAAGCGACTCTCCTCCGCCTCTGTTGTGAAGCTTCTCGTCGGTCCATCATTCTTCTCCGGTGAAAGTCCTCTACGCTCATCCCCGTTATACATCGTCTTCTCCGTCGAGAAGAATGTTCTTTGTTTTGATGATCTGGGCCTGACCCATGATCTTTTTGGGCTGGTTAATGTCATCTGGCAAGGTCCATTAAGTAGCAAAATAGCAGCTGCCAGTTTTGAGCATCTATGGGGCGTGTTTTACCGTTCATTTTCCTCCGTTACGACGGAGAGATCGAGTTCAATTGTTTACGTTTTGGTGAAGCCAATCGCCTCAATTTTCTCCGTTAAGGAGAGATCACTTCCACCTTCCTCCTCTTTCGGGGAGAGACCATTTCCACAGACTTCCCTCTCTATGAGAGGTGGTTTTCCTTCGGTTTTAAAGCCGAGAAAACGTTTTCAATCCCTAACCGTATTGTCATCTTGTGTAACGGTCTCCACAAGACCAAAAGATGCAACGAATCTCGTTTCAACGAGTTTTCGAGGTGTGGATTGTCTTTTAAAGTCACAATTTAAAGTGACCAACTTTCAAGTTTCCGGTTTTGCCGAGAACGTTTTGTCGACGCATCCAATCTTGTTGGATTCGCGGTCGCTTCTATCGACGCATTCGAGCTTTGGCTCCAATTCGCTGTCAACCTTCTATGAAGATTTATCTATTTTAATTTATATGGTTCCTATGTTTTATGGTATTGATCAAAGAGGATGTTTAATTCCCTCTTTTTGTTGTAATTTGGAAGATTAAGTTAATGGAAAAAGAACGGTTGCACAAAAAAAAAAAAAAGAACTGAAAAATATTGAAGCTTTGTTCTTTTGGACATAACTGGACAATGGTTAAAAGACTGCTATCATCATCAAGACCCTTTATTTACATATATCGAGCTACTGGAAAATAATCCTAAACATATGTCATATGTTGTTATGACTCTCGTCTTAAAAAAGTAAGATGTGATATATTGATTTGATGTGTTTTGTTTTGTTTTTTTCCTAATATAAACTTTNTTTTTTAGTACATCAAATATATATCTAATTTAAAATAAGCATGATTATAAATGAATTTCACAAAAAGTACAATTAATGACAATATTTTTTCAAAACTTTCATTAACTATTTTTTCTCAAAAAGGGAACTACCAGTTCACACATATTTAATTGAACAAATAGTTAGGATCTATAGTAATTTATCTAAAACTGTTCATAATATTAAATCATGCCACGTACCTTTTATGACATATGTCCTCTTCTTCTTTATTTAACAGCAATACATATAACGATGAAAGACAAATAGATATGATTGCAAAGTCTCTTTATCGATTTTGACATATGTCCTTTCTATTTCTTTTTACTGATGTCCATTCTAATCTAAAAATTGAATTAGTCTAAAAAGCATTTATTAATTTTTAGAAAAAAAATAAATTTATAACAAAAAAAATGTTGTGATTGACTAGGAAATGTTGATGAGTGGTTTGTTATAGTGTCGTGGAATATCACTAAAATTCAAACTCACATATAATATATGTTGTTGACAAAAGGTTTTAAGATATAAGTCTTTCTATTTTAGAAAAGGAATTAAATAACAAAAATTGAGAAAACACTCATTAATTAAATAATTTATAAAATAGTGTAATTGATCAGGATATATATAGCTTAGTAGTTTGTATTAGTAATGTGATGTATCACCGCTTATATTTAAACCCGTATAATATATGTTGTTGGAAAAAAAAACTAAACAAATGAATGTAAATGAATGTGATTGTGTGATACGGACATTAGTATAAATCAATACACTATATGTGAGTTTTATAAAAAGATTAAGAATAAAATCAATTTTAGGAATACCATAATTTAAAATATTTTTTATAAAACTATTTAATTTGTTGTGAAAATAGAAGATTTATAAGAAAAATAGCGCTAATATGTATATAGCTTGATGTGAATATATTTAGATTCTCAACGGTAATAATAAGTTTAAAATTAATTCATTTACTGAATAAATCCTCTAAAAATAAAAATATAATTAAAAATAATAAATTAAATTAAATTTATTATAAGGGTAATTTTGGTATTATAAAAAAGTAAGTTATTATAGGTAATTTTTTCTAACTAAAATAATAAAAAGATGCACGACACCATTTATATAATTTTCGCACATTCAATTTATATTTAAATTTTATAAAGTCGTTAACATAGAAACAAAAATACGCGCGTAATTTACGCACAAAATCTTCTGATATTAGTCAAAAATTCAAAATTACAACTTTCTTTCTATTTTTCCTACCAACAAATTATAAGTGTTCAAGTCACATTTAATTCATTTGCTGTATAAATCATCTAGAAAATCTGCTGATAGTAGTCAATCTTATCTTCTCTACTCATCTACGTTTTATGCATATAACTAAGAAAATGAAGTCCTTAATTAGTCCTTAATCCTCCGTCGTTGAAAGTCATTAACGTTTAATCATATAGTCAAGGTTTCGTCTTTAACAGGTTTGACTATCTTTTACCTTTTCTTTCTTCGTTTTAGGCTTTTAAAAAGATTTTGCTTCCCACTTCTTCTTCTTCATCTAAAGAGAGATTTTGGTTTCTGAAATGGAGATGGTGTTTGGAATTGTGTCGTAGGGCGTTTGTTTTGGGAATCAGATATGGTGTTCAAGAAGAAGCTCTTCTTCTCCTCGAAGAAATCGGGATCTTCCGATAGCTCTAACAGTCCGCGATCTGTTGGCTCAAACTCTCCGATTGGATCCGAAAAGAAGAAATCAAAATCCAATTCCAAAGAGGAAACCCGAAGCCCCGTTTCTGGCCTCGCCGGAGTTAAAGATGGTTTAAAGAAGAAGGATGGTTCATCAAAGGGCAAAGAGGCCTCGTCCGATCAAGTTCACTCTCCTAGTCCTCCCGGCAAATCGAACTTGTCGTCGTCTTCCGGTTCTGAGGCGAAGAAACCAACTGCTGAAACGCCTATCCTGGCCTCGTCCCTGGGTTTGAATCGAATCAAGACGAGGTCCGGCCCGTTGCCGCAGGAAAGTTTTTTCAGTTTTGGGAATGATAAAGCAGTTCCGGTTGTGCCGTGTTACCACTTGCCGAAGTTGGCTACCCGTTGGGACTCTGGCTCGGGTAGTGGCAGTACGAAGAAGGAAGCGAATGCTGGACCGCTAAGAAGCAACATCCCCGCAATGCCGGCATCGGGAACTGGTATGCTCAAAATTCTCTTGATCATTTTGTTTTGGATGATATGATGTTGCGACTTTTCTTGCCTGATTCTGCAAGTTTCATGCACCCGTTGATGATTCAGTTATTGCTTCTCAAGTTTGATTTTGATGTTTAACTAAGCAGGTCAATTCAAAGTAGTAGGAAGCTCAGAATTTGGCACATCAGAGGTATTCCTTTCTCCTTAGTCCTTACCATCATAAGAAAAATAAAAAGTTTGTGTTGTGTATATATCAGTTCTAAGTGAAGTTTGTGACTTGACTCAATCTTTGTAGAATTCATATGGATTGGAAAATCCAGAAGAGTCAGAATCCCCTCGTTATCAAGCCTTACTTCGCATGACCAGTGCTCCAAGAAAGATGTTTTCTGGTGACATCAAGAGCTTTTCTCATGAGTTGAACTCGAAAGGTGTACGGCCTTTTCCATTATGGAAGCCTCGTAGGTCAAATAGCTTGGAGGTAGTCTTGAGGCTCCAGTCTCTTTATTAATTCATTTGAAATGTGTTCACTGCATGCTCTCATCATCTGTCTAATGCAGGAAATCTTGAATCTAATTCGGACCAAATTTGATAAAGCCAAGGAAGATGTAAATTCGGACCTTATAGTATTTGGTGGGGACCTGGCGGAGTTTCTTGATAAAAATGGGGAAAGTCATCCTGAGTTGCAGGTAACAGTTGAAGACTTGTTAATTTTGGCACAGAAATGTGTTAAGGCTACTTCAGGAGAGTTCTGGCTTCAATGTGAGGGCATAGTTCAAGACTTGGATGATAGACGTCAGGAGCTTCACCCGGGCGTGCTCAAGCAGCTTCACACTCGGATGCTGTTTATCCTTACCAGATGTACTAGATTACTTCAGTTTCATAAGGAAAGTTGGGGGCAAGAGGAAGAGGTCGTACAACTACGTCAGTCAAGAGTCTTGCATTCTGCCGATAAAAGAGTCCCCACTGGAGAAGTTAGGGACATGAGGGGTTCAACTGCTGCTAAGGCCTTAAAGGTACCATCCACCAAGAAAGCTTATAGTCAGGAGCAGCGTGGTTTGAGTTGGAAGGATGACTTTGTTGATCGTCCATCTCCTCTCTCTTCTCCGTACAATGAAACTTCAAAGGATTCTGAATTGCCTGCAAACATCGATAAAATGTCTTCGTGGAAAAGACTTCCTTCTCCAGCGTCTAAGGGTGTAAAAGAATCTGCAGTATCAAAAGAGCAGAATGATAGCAAAGTTGAACCTCCAAAGGTGGTTAAAAATCGAGTAGCTACGAGTGATGATATGGCTGTTGTTAAGCCGCCAGACTGTCCTCCCGCAAAATTGTCTCATGAACATTTGTCCACGCATCGGCACAATATATCTTGGGGTTATTGGGGGGAACAGTCATTTATTTCTGAGGAAAGTTCAATTATTTGTCGTATATGCGAGGAGGATGTTCCCACCACCCACGTGGAAGATCACTCTAGAATCTGTGCATTGGCTGATAAATATGACCAAAACGGTGTGAGTGTTGATGAGCGGCTTGTGGCAGTTGCTGTAACTCTTGACAAAATAACAGAGACCTTCATACAGAAGGATATCCAAGCAGCAGCAGAAAGCCCAGATGGTATGAAAATATCTAACGCGAGCTTGACCGGAGAATCTGATGTTCTCTCCCCAAAGCTAAGTGACTGCTCGCGAAGAGGGTCGGAGGACATGCTTGACTGTTTTCCGGAGGCTGATAATTCAGCTTTCATGGATGATATGAGATGTTTAACTTCAATGTCATGCAGAACTCGTTTTGGTCCCAAGTCTGATCAAGGCATGACTACTTCATCTGCCGGTAGCATGACCCCTAGATCTCCTATTCCAACCCCTAGACGCGATCCAATTGAATTGTTATTAGGAGGCAAGGGTACATTCCATGACCAGGATGATATTCCACAGGTATGTGATGGTTCTGCTCTATGTTCAGATCTTCCTAGTCTTTTGTTATTGAATATGCGCACTGACGAATAACAACCTGGACAACTGATTATGCAGATGATTGAACTTGCTGACATTGCAAGAAGCGCAGCAAATGCCATTCCAGATGATCAATCCATTCAGCTCTTACTTTCTTGTCTTGAAGACTTGAGGGTTGTCATAGACCACAGAAAGTTTGATGCGCTTACAGTAGAAACTTTTGGGACACGCATAGAAAAGTTGATACAGTGAGTTCCTGGTACTACTTTGTCTTAATATATTTTTGGATCTCTCCCCGTGCTGTCTTTGCTTGCAATGCAAGTATTCTGGGAAATGAATTCTGGTCTCCAGAATTATTACCTTGTCAGTTGAGGCAAATATTGAAAGAATATTTTTTGTTTATTATGTAGGGAAAAGTATCTTCAGCTGTGCGAGCTTCTGGATGATGAAAAAGTTGACCTATCAAGCACTGTAATTGATGAAGATGTTCCTTTAGAGGATGACGTTGTTCGCAGCTTGAGGACCAGCCCAGTACATCTGCGGGACCGCATATCCATAGATGATTTCGAGCGGATAAAAGAAATTAGTAGGGGAGCTTTTGGGCGGGTTTTTTTGGCTAGAAAGATAACAACAGGAGACCTATTTGCAATTAAGGTATTCTTAATTTCAGTTTGTTTTGCTTCTATTACTCTTGTGAAAGATTATGTCTGTACAGCTAGGCTGGCAAAATCCGTCAAACTGTTTTTCTAAATCTTGTTTTGGGGGGCTGTCATACTCCATAGGTTCTGAAGAAGGCAGATATGATCCGCAAGAATGCTGTTGAAAGTATACTTGCTGAACGAGATATTTTGATCAACGTTCGCAATCCCTTTGTGGTGAACTGCTCTAACTTTTAAAGCATATTTTTTCCTCTGCAGAGATTCCGTTATTTCTAATGTAACCTTCTTTTTGACCAGGTTCGATTCTTCTATTCTTTTACTTCTCGCGAGAACCTGTATCTTGTGATGGAATACCTGAATGGAGGGGATTTTTATTCCATGTTGGGAAAATTAGGTTGCTTGGATGAAACTAATGCCCGTGTATACATTGCCGAAGTTGTAAGTGTGTAATACTCTCACACATCATGTCATAATAACAAGAGAATTTTATCAAGTTGTTGTGACTCAGTTTCGATTATCCGTGTCAGGTCCTTGCTTTGGAATATTTACACTCTGAGGGTGTTGTGCATCGTGATTTGAAACCTGACAATTTGTTGATTGCACATGATGGTCATGTTAAGGTAATATTCATTTGGGAACTTATATTGAATATTATCAGGCCTTCTGAATGTTTAGTTGATGTCATACAATGTGATGCTCTGGAAATTATAGTCTTTTATTAACTGAAGCTCATAAAACTCACACAGAGAATTAGCCTCTGCATTTATGAGATTGTAAATATAATACATGGATATATATATCAGAACTATGCTTCCCTGTAGACCTTATGGTACCTTTTTGTTTCATCTGAGCAGTTGACAGATTTTGGTCTCTCAAAAGTTGGTCTCATCAACAGCACCGATGATCTCTCTGGTCCAATTTTCAGTGGAACGTCTCTGCTTGTTGAGGAGAAACCAAAATTGCCAACATCGGAGCATCAGCTTGAAAGGCGAGATAAGCGGTCTGCGGTGGGCACTCCTGACTACTTGGCGCCAGAAATTCTTCTGGGGACAGGACATGGTGCATACACACTTCCTTCTAATCTTGTTGTTGACTTGTCTCTATTATTCCAAATCTTACTTTTGAGTAGAAATTGGTGCTGGGTTGAGATTAAAATGATTGGTCTTGGGTTGAGATTGTTTATCTGAATAACAAAATGTGTGGTATATCAAGTTGATAACAGTTCTACTTATCTGGTGGTGTAAGTAGAAAGCTTGAATATATATAGCGTATTTGCTAAGTTAGGCCATTTCAGATTCATATTCAATTCTATTTATCACATACCAAATAAAAATTGTGATACTTCCATAACTGTTCAGGTGCAACTGCGGATTGGTGGTCTGTTGGCATCATTTTGTTTGAATTCATTGTGGGGATTCCACCCTTTAATGCAAGTAATCCTCAGGTCAGTGACTAGATATTGCATCGTTCTTGTAAATAGTTTTGATAGAGGAAATAGAGGTTTCTCAAGGTTCTAGAAACTGACGTTCTAACTTTGGCTGGTCATTGAATGCTATATTCGTGTTGTATTAGCCTCTTAACTATCTAACATTTTCATTTAACATCTTCATATGTTGCTACCCGTTTCACTCCAACTCCCTGATATTTGATGTGCATCTTCTTTGTTGGGTTTTAGCAAATATTTGACAATATTCTCAACCGTAATATACCATGGCCTACTGTTCCAGAGGATATGAGCCATGAAGCCCGTGATTTAATAGATCGGTAAGTGATTTTTCTCTCCGTCCAATCATATGCGTAGTGAAAATAGCCTTTTCAAAATTTGTCGGCAGATCTGTTGTAAGCATCCCTTTTCTTCTCATGTTTTGCTTGAGTTATGACTATATGTATGTTCCCATAAGGGTCCAAGAAAATGCCCGTTTTAATCATGCTTGGTTCAAGATCAGCTTATAACCGAATTGAGAAGAAGACAAGAGTATTATTTTCTGTAACATTGTGTCATGTGCTTTATCCAGGTTATTAACTGAAGATCCTCATCGGAGACTTGGAGCTAGAGGGGCGGCTGAGGTGACATTGATTTTTTTTTTCTTGGATGACTGATTCCAGTTTTTTTTGTAGAGTGTTGTGTAGTGATGAAACAAATATCATGACACAGGTCAAGCAGCACATCTTCTTTAAAGACATAAACTGGCACACTCTAGCAGAGCAGAAGGTGAATTCATTTATCTTTTGCTTTTAAATTCATAAGCTTTGCAATTTGCAAACTCTTTTTTTTTTTTGCATTTTTAATGCTTGTTTTTTCTAGGCTGCATTTGTGCCGGATACAGAAGATGCTCTTGACACAAGTTACTTCCAAAGTCGCTACCCGTGTAACTTTTCGGATGAGCAATGTTTTCCAACCAATGAGAATGAAAATTCTAGTGACACTGGCAGCAGTGGTTGCTTGAGCAATGATCACAACGAGGGGGTAATCTCTGCTGATCCACTCTCTTTCCTCCTCAGGCGTTAAAATTTAGATGTGTAATGTCCCTGAATTGGATCAATGATGGTGTGCAGGTTGATGAACTAGTGAAGTTAGAAACTAGTGTGTCTGAAAATAATCCATTCGATAATTTCTCGTTCAAGGTACTGTATACTTTCCTCCTAATATCCCTTGTCATTCAAGTATACGATTAATCATAGTTTTATACAGTTGTAGAAGTTCCCTTGCCAGGATTGATATCTATACATAGGCTGTTAGCTTTATCCCTTCTACCATAGATTTGTAGTTTATGAACTTGTGTGCTCTGCCTCCACCCAATTCAAGTCAAGATTTGTCCCGTTATGGAAAATGATTTTGAGTCATTTGAAGTGGTGTGCATATGAGAGAACCAGTTATATAGCATTCTGACTTGCTCTTTTTACGGTATGAAGAACCTCTCGCAGCTGGCATATATCAACTATGATGTGATGTCCAAAGGTCAGAAAGATGGAACCCAACCAAGTTTGCATCGAAGAAAAACAAATTAATGTACATGTAAGTCATCGTTTACTCATGGCTAATACATTTGTGGTATCCATAACAAAGCTGATTTTTGTTTTGAGTTTTACTCTTTCTGATGTTACATGATCTGCAGAGACAGAAAGAAAAAGAGAGGAGAAGAAGGGAAAATGGCGGTTATTAGTGTTTTGCGGTTTGATAATTGTTTGGATTTGTGGTTAATAGATATGGACATGGTTTCATTCAGGCTTTGGCGTTCCACCTTCAAAGAGAGGTTGTGAAATGCTGTGTCTAAGTAAATTGAGTGAAAGATAATCCCAATGTTCTTTACTGTTTCGCGATATATCTCTCCCAAATCTGTTCATAAATAGATTCCGAATGAGAGATTCCATTTTCAAACCAAAGTTCTAAAAGTTGACTATCTGTTCTAGGCAATCCAAACCGGGATGCTCAAACGAGTTGCGAGCTCTTGCTTCGACAACAAAGACGGCGAGAATTGACAACTTTTAACTTCTTGTACGTTCTTCGAGCTCGCTATTACTCACAATTCACATCACTTTCGATCTAAAAGTAAATTCTAATTCATCGATTCAAGTCTCATTATATCTTAAGACTCATTTATCCTCCTCAAATCACCTTTGATCTCATACAAAAACTTAGGTGTAGATATTTAGCATCCACATCAAACACTTTCATAAACCCATGTTTAGGCTGCACATAGAACAGAATCATCACTCTCTCGATGTTCTTTTTCTCCTTCTCTCTCTCTCTGTAAAAGCATCAAACTTGAAACCATCTCGCTCTTTATGGTCCCTCCCTATCATGTGTATGATACCTTTGGGACCTCTCTAAAAGAGATCATACCAATTATAGCAGCCTTAGTACTGTTGCAGTTGCACCCATTCCCACCTATTTAAAGCTTATGCATTAAATGCTTAACTCATAAAGCTGACAATGTTTGGTAGCCAAAAATCATAGTGGGGTTTGTGGGAAAAAAGACAAATTATTCAAAATGGCTTCGTCAACAAAATATTAAAGAGTTTGTCTAATATCAAATTAGGTAATCATTCATTTTTATAAATCATGTAGTGTTTGTTTTTGGTATAATTTAGCTGTCACTCCATCAAAACTAAATTAGTTGTGGGTCTGTGTGATAGCAAAAGATAATAAAAGCATGTACCTATATATTGGTATGACATGTTTACAAAACAAATATTTTGGTATGATAATGTGATTACATATAATTTTCCTTCACCAGAATGAGCAAAAACAAGTCAAACATACGGAACCAAAACAAACATAAAAGAAATTTTGAACGATGATTTAATAAATTAGTAAAACTGTCAATGCTAAATTATTTTTTCTCATTTAGAATTTTGTTTTGGGATATATGACTATTCTAGTTGATGAAACTAAGGGTTTGATTGGTATAATTGATGATAGAGCAGTAACACTAAGCAGCAGAAACAATATGCTGTTGAAATTGTATGCTCTGATTAATGTACACATTTTAAGTGATTGGTATAGTTGTGAATGATTATATATAAAAAATTATTTAATATATATATTCGTAAACATTATATCTATATTTGTATTTTAAATATATTTTATTAGTTTTTTCAATTGTATTTATTATACTTTTTATATAAAATATTTTTAAAAAATAATAGAAAAATAAAATAATGGTAAATATTAATTTTAAATTTACAAAATTTACACATTAATTTATATAATTTTTTGATATTATTTTTTTTAAAAAGAAATTAGTTAAATAAAATTATTTTATTATTTTAATATTTTAAAAGTTAATACCCTATCAAAAACTTCATATGAAGGCATAAATAGAAGAAGCATTTGGAGAGTATCAGCAGTTTTTTTAATGTTTTCATAAATACTTTATTAACAAAAATTGACTGGTTGATAAAATATTTAATGTTTTTTTAAATATTATACTAATCAAGGCCTAAGTGTACAATCCTTCTAAACAACAACAACCAAAAAAAGTTTACAAAACGCATCAAACCTGCAAGAAAAAGGCTTTCCAAAAGTGGCCAACCAAATCACGACAAACAAAATATTGTAATCTCAAAAAGAATTGTATTTGTTCGACAAACCGGACACACTTTGTTTCATAAACAGTGACCAACATGCGTTTGCCACTATAAGTATTATGCTACAAAGTCACATATATGATGGGTTTGATTGGTTACTTTTAACCGCCACGGTTGGAAACGAACCGTTCAAGTGGTTACCAATCATCGAAACGGTTGAACCGCTCTCTATTACCAAACCGCATTCTCCAACCACTATCTCTAATCGCTTTTTTTCTAACCCTTCTTTCTACAACTATTCAAAATTCTTTTACCGCCTTGTTTAAACGTGATCACCAATCGAATCCGATATTACATAAAAGATAAAAGGATAAGCAATAAAAATTGAAAATAAAATAAAAAGATTAAGAACAATAATTACAATCACCACCAAAAATCCTCACGCCCAACACAAACAACTGCAAATGCCAGCAGCGTTTACCACTAAAACCCCTCTCCATTTGACAAAAAAGTGGGGTCAAAAATAAAAATTAAAAATTAAAAGAACTCATTTATGATTTTTTTTTTCTCCAAGCAATTACTTAAAATTAATAATTAAAATTCCAACAATTAACATCTTTTTTTTTTTTTTCACTCAATCAATCAGCTTCGTCCACTTGATCTGGACCAGATCGTCTCAAATTCTCAATCTTCCTAACCACTTCCGCCATCTCCGGCCTCTTGTCCGGATGCTGTGACGTACACTCAATCCCTAGCTGCACCATCTCCGCCATCATCTCTTCTTCCTCCGTCGCCAAGCTAAGCAGCTCAGAGTCGAATACCTCTCTCCTCCACTCATCTCTCACCACCGATTTAACCCATCTCGGCAAATCCACTCCTTCCTCGTTCATCACCGAATTCGACGGAGCTTTACCGGTGATCAGCTCAAGGAGCACCACGCCGAAACTGTACACGTCACCCTTCTGCGACACGCGTTTCATGTCGGTTACTTCCGGCGCACGGTAACCCGTCGCCCGGTTCGGGGTTGTTGTTGCAGAAGCTCCCACCAGCTGGGATAAGCCAAAGTCCGAGACTTTGGCGTCGTGGGACTTGGTTAAGAGGATGTTTGAGGACTTGACGTTGCCGTGAGAGGTCGAAGTGCCTTGTGAGTGAAGGTAGTCTAAGCCACGAGCTGCACCAAGAGCAATTCTTGATCGGACATCCCAGTTTAGTGGACTCCTTCCCGCTCCTCTGTTTCCTGTAATTACACAAAAGACAATTATAGAAACTAAAGAGAACAGAGCAAACTCTTGGAGCTGTCATGGTTAAGTAACACAATCATGTAGCTTTCCACTATTGTTTTCTTTAGGGTACTCAAAGCATCCAATGTCAACATTTGTCCCCACCACTTCTATACAAAGTACTATGTCAATCATGTAGATGTTAATTCAATTGAGAATCAAGATCAAAGAGATTGAGCACAAAAACTTAACCATCCATGTCAGGATTCTAAATGTATTGACCATTCAACCTGTTGAAATATGCGAATAAAGGACAAGTTTTGATTTAAAAAAACTCACCATGTAAGAGAGCTGATAAGCTTCCCATAGGCATGAAGTCATAGACAAGAAGCTTCTCGTCTCTACTCAAGTAATAAGCCCTCAATGGCACCAAATTCTCATGATCCATTGCACCAACCAACTCAATCTTCTCCCTGAACTCTTTATCAGGCATCATCACATCCTTCAGCCTCTTCACCGCCACAACCATCACCGCGTCAAGCACCGCCTTATACGCAGTCCCAAACGTTCCTTTCCCCAGAACCTCCGCTGAAGCTCTCAGCAAGTCTTCAAGGTCGAAAACTTTAGTCGCGTTACCAAAGAATACAAGCTTTTTCGCCGCGGGACCGTTCGCTTCTCCGGCTTTTGCGTTCCCGGTCATCGCCGCCGCAGCCGCTGCAGTCACCGAGTACCCGTTTCCGCTCTCCGCCACTTCCCCAGCCGGTTTGTCACCGGAAATATCGGCTTCTTGCTGTTTGATGGTGGAAATGTCGACGGCTCTTGATCTCTCGTTGCCCTTTTTCCGGCAGAGCACCATCAATATCAGAACGATCAAAGCGAAACCAACCACGCATCCGATTACAATTCCGGCTATAGCTCCGCCGGAAAGTTTGTTTTTCTTCTTCTCCTTGGTATCATCAACAGTTGGTGGTGTTCTGTTTCCGCCGGAAGTAGGCTGGCTCGGTACAGTTTCTTCATTAGGGCAAATTTTGAGCGGCTTGCCGCAGAGTGAAGTTTGCAGAAACGAATCGGACTCGAATCTCTGCAGATTTCTGGGTATTGATCCGTTCAACGAGTTATTCGAGACGTTGAACTGAACCAATGGTAAATCTAGGTCAGGAATCGAGCCGGAGAGTTGGTTATCCTCCAGGTACAGAGTCTTGAGCCTCGTGAGATTGGTAAAACCTGAGGAGATTTCACCGGTGAAACTGTTCTCAGCGAGATTAAGCCTCACGAGGTTACTGAGACTGAATAAAACCTCCGGTATCTCGCCGGAGAATCTGTTTCCCTGCAAGTAGAGGTGCCGGAGATCGGAGCAGCTGCTGAGATCCAAAGGGAGGGAGCCAGTGAGAGCGTTGAGACGGAGGCTGAGTGTGCGGAGCCGAGTTAAATTACCGAAAACACCCTCCGGAATCTTCCCGGAGAGAGCAACGCCGGGGAGACGGAGGAAGGTGACTCGGTTGTTCTCGCATTTGACACCGGCCCAGTTGCACGGCGAGGTTTGCCTGATGTCCCAGCGGAATGTGCGGCCGCCGACGGCGGAACGAAGAGATAAAAGAGCGGCTCTGTCGGCGTTGAGATCTTGGATTGAAGGAAGAGGGAGAGAGAGGAGAAGGATTGAGAGGAAAACAGAGAGAATCGCCATGGACGGGTTGAGGAAAAGTCGCATTGTGGAGTTCTTGCAACGATTCAGAGAAGAAATTGAAGAAGAAGAGAGAGAAAAGAAAGCTCTTTTGCAGAGCTGTGATTATACAGAAAGGAGTGAAAGCAGTCAACAGCCTAATCCTCTTCTCCTCCTTTTTCCCATCTTTTTTTCTTCTCTGTTTTTTAAGTGTTTTATTATTAATTTGTTAGTCAAGTTATTATTTATTTTTATGATCATTTTAAACAATACCATATCGGTTTAATACCTAAATTCTCCCACACATAAATAGTAGATAGAATCGAATTCGACACCAGTAAAATTACTTTATTAGTGTCAGTAATTGGAATTTATTGGAGATATCTTGGGGAGCAAGATACGAACCAAGTGTTGTGGGCCATAAGAGCCCGATTATGAAGTGAAGCCCGTGAAGGCGTGAACCCAACCGAAGAATATTCTCATAGATATCATATTGATAAAGATTAGGAAGATTTACATTATTTGGTGTTATCAATATGTCAATATTAAACACTATATATATGTGTCTTATGATTTTGTATCAAAACAACTCAATAATATATTCAATTCTATTATATTTAACAGAATTGAAATATTAGTTTTAAATTTTTAATTCAATGAAACAGAATAATTTGGTCTAAATACCCAAATTAGCATTCTTCTAAATTATAGCATCCTTCTGTAGTTAATACTATATTCTTGTTAATTGCACATTTCACTGACAAAATTTGGAGTATAGAATTGAAGTTGGTATATTATTTAAAAAGAAAATGGTGGGTAGAGAGAGTTGGTATGACCGTAACATGTTAGAAGATCACAACCACATTTGATTACATTGAAGTTTCGAAATAAAATCTTCTTAACACACAACAAAAAGAAGTCGTAACGTGCATGCAGCGAAACATGGTTGGGCGTTACACGAAAGGAAAAGACAACTACAATTAATATTTACATTTTATTTTCATGTGTTTTGGCTCCTTTTCTTCTCACCAAAATACATTAATTGTAAGTTTCGTTTGCTCGTGAAAGACCAATGAAAAAAACAAAAATAAACTGATTATTCTTCATTGGTCGGAGAGAATTTTTGTTAGATAAGTTTCGAGAAATTTTAATTCGATTTTTTTCTTGTAAAAGATCAAATATTAAATGACATTTTTTTAGTTGTTTTTGTTTTTTTTTGTCTTGGCGTTTCTATTGAATATTGATTTCTTTCTACCATAAAGAGACAATACTGGATTATATGCGTGCATACATATATATATAGTAAAACCTCTATAAATTAATAATGTTGGGATTTCAAAATTTTATTATCTTATAGAGGTATTAATTAATCGATTAATTAATCGATAAATTATTAATTTATAGAGATAAAAAAAGTTTGGACAACTAATGTTCATCAAGAGACAATAGCAAATTGTTTTCGACACTGCAATATTCGTTCAGGAGATGTATCAAGGAATTTAGAAGATGAATCAAACGACATTTGTGAATTTGAAGTAGTGATTAATAATATCGGTTATCGAAACATAATGGATATCAATAGTCTACTCGACTACCCAGATAAAAATGATACATGCTCAGAAGTTCAGAGTTTAGAAGAAATTGTAGCTACTATCCTTTCTGAAGATGATGAAGTTGAAGATGATGTTATGGAACTTTTGAAAGTGGTTACACGCAAAGAAGCAATTATGGCCTCTAGAAGTCTTTACAATTTTTGGATGCATGTCGAGAGGACAACACCAGGAATTATGAATGCAATAAAGAAGATTAGAGATGAGTTCCAACAAGATTCTAACTTTAAGAATAAACAAACAACAATAGATTCATACTTTACTAAATTGTCTTAGATATGTATGCATAAGATTTATAATTATTAATTTATCATATTATTGGGACCATATATTTACATAAGGATTTCAAAAAATTTATTATCTTATTATCTTATCGAATTGTGTTAAATTTTACACTGGTCCGACTCGAGACCAGAGAAATTTATTAATTTATAGTGATTATTAATTTATCGAGTATTAATTTATAGAGGTTTTACCGTATATCTATATCATGTGTGTGTACGTATGTATATAGTGTAGATAGGTATATGCGTGCAAGTGGACCAATCAAGAAGTTTATTTAGTTCTATTTTTACATGAGTTACGTGAACGTATCTATTGCCATTTCATGCCCACAAGAACACGTCCATTATTTCTTAATTAGAGATCTCGCTATGCCAATATTACTCCAAGTAATTACTTAGAGTTGGGTTAGGCTTCTGTTTGGACCGAGTCAGTCACTTCCCTATACGATATGGTTCCCGAGTTTATTACGACTCGGTCCAAACCCAAGCCCAACCAAGGCCGGCTCTAGGGGATTGTGAGAGGAGTCTACGCCTTGGTGTTAATGGGCTAGCTCCTCTCTCCTTTACAGAATAGGTGTGACCCAATGCCACAAGCATTGACTTCACTTCTCCATCTTCTCCGACTTTTCACCTAAAGTTTCAATGTATGACAAAACCTCATTTGTCTAATTTAGTGCACTTCTTGCAATATACTTTACACCTCCATTTATTTTATTCAAGCGGACTTTATTTTTGACATAATATACTACAAAAATATTATAGAAACGAATTCAACGATTACATAATCCAAACATTCCATCGAAAGAATTTATCCGGTGCAACTTTGTCAAAAATAAGTTCCAACAATAGTAAAGAAGCTAAGACACCGTTGCAAACAATAGTAACGAAGGTTATAGAACATCACATCCCGTGAATTATTCGCAATAAAAAAAAACTCAAACCGAAACCTGAAGAAACAAATTAACATAAGCAAAAAAAAAGCTTAGAGGATGGTGGTTTCAGCGATCATGGAGGTAACAAGATAAGGATCCATATTAGACGAAGGCCTTCGATCCTCAAAATACCCTTTCCCTTCTCTCTCCGTATCTCTTCCTACTCTCACCGATGTTCCACGATCCGCCACTCCCTACTCTCAACAAAACCAAATCATATCAAAAGTAGATCATAAAAACCAAAATATTGATTTGATATTTGAATTCCATCTCATACCCAAGTGAACTCGTTGATGTCTGCTGTTTCATGCTTCCCGGTCATACGCCTCTCATTGCCTTCACCATAAGCCGCAATATGTTGTTTATGTTTCACTTGAAGCTTCTCTATTGCTTTCTTAATCACATCAAATCCTCCTTCTTTCCTCATTGATTTTGTACTGAAGTTTGTATGAGCCGCTGCTCCGTTCCAATCACCCTAATCAAACAGCCATCGAAAAACATACTCAAATCAAGAAAAACGTTCAAGAAAACTCCGCGGCAACTACAAAAAAAACAGTCTCTTGATGATCATAAGAGATTACCTCGATTGGTTTGGGATCAAATGAGACAATCACACCGCATATCTCAGTGATCCTCTGTCAAAAAAAAAATGATTCATATGAAATTTTTTTTTTGAAAAATAAACAATGTTAGTGCAAAAAAACAAAAATGATTAGTTAAATCGGTTTTTTTTTTTTCACCTCGAGAATGTAACGAGCAACCCATAATTGGTCACCTGCACCAATACCAACAATAGGACTGATTTGAAACTCCCATTGTCCAGGCATGACTTCACCATTAGCACCACCGATGTTTAAACCAGCGTAAAGACAAGCTTTATAATGAGCTTCCACAATGTCACGACCAAAGGCTTTGTCTGCACCAACTGCACAATAGTATGGTCCCTGTTTTCATCATACACACACAAAAAAACGATTATTAATTCGTTAATATGTTCTTGATATTTTATGAGTTAGTGTGTGAATTTTGAATGGAGAATCAACTCGTAAGTGTACCTGAGGACCAGGAAAGCCACCAAGAGGCCAACCTAATGGCCACTTGATGTCTTTCTTAAGTAATGTGTATTCTTGCTCTATCCCAAACCTAATAAAACAACACAATCAAATATCAAACAGAATTAACCAAACTGAAATCTATTCCAAAACAGATCGGTATCAAATGTTTCACAACGAACCAAAGGTTATAAACTTAACCCGATTTTAGTCATACCGAAATGAATCAATTCGAATTTTCAAGAAAACATATTTCTTACACATTTAACACATATTTGTTAACCAAAACTGAAATCTATCTCAAAACCGATCTGTATCAAATGTTTCACACCGAACCAAATGTTAAACTTAACCATATTTTAGTCATTACCGAAATGAATCGATTTGAATTTTCAAGAAAACATATTTCTTACACAATTAACACATATTTGTTAACCAAAACTGAAATCTATCTCAAAACCAACCTGTATCAACTGTTTCACACCGAACCAAAGGTTAAACATTTGAATTTTCAAGAAAACATATTTCTTACACAATTAACACATACTAAAATATATTTGTATTAAATTAATCAAAATAGGGTAATTATTGTCCTATACCAAACCGGTCACAAACCGAAAACAAAAGTGAAGTAGCTTAGCTTTAAATAATTGATGATTGATAAAATTTCCAGAGACTTTGTATTAACTTACCAAGGCTCTTCAGCCTTCACATTGGGATGGTCGAAGATTTTTACGGCCTTGTTCCTATTGTTGGTCGGAATTGGATCTCCGGCCGGTGTGTAAGCATCACACATCACCTGGTTTAATATTCATGAATTTTATGATCTACTAATTTAAAAAAAATCAGATTAAGTTGAAAATTACCAGAATGTGGTTCCCCTTCCTAAACGGGTCTTTGAATATCGCCTGAGGACTTTTTGTTTTTTTCCATTCATTCCAAAAATGACATTAAAATAAAAAGTTTGATTTCATTTTACTAAGAATTTATGTGTAATTTATTTGGTGATGAAGAAGATTACTATAGAATGACTTCACTGTCATCTCCGGCAGCTTGATTGGTGCTGGATCCATCGTAGTTCCATTTTGGCAGCTTCGATGGATCGCTTACCGGTCCTGGTAATGTCTGTTAGAAATGACAAAAAAAATTAAATCGATTTTTGGTTATAAGAGAGGAGACAAACAAAAAGAGATTTGTGTAAATATTATTATTACTTTGCCTTTGCTTCTAAGGTCCATTCCAGACCCACCGATCCTGTTGTTACGAAAACAGAGCGTTGGGATATCAATCCAAGTCCCACATCGGAGACATGCAAACAAGATTATGTAAAATCCAGAATCTATAATGACATGCATCGTTGTTTAAAAATGCCTACTTTAAGTATAACATGATGCAAAGAGATGATTAGTGAAATGGATCGAACCATATGTATTCAGCGATGATTTGCTTGGTGTCTGAGAGATTGAGGTTTAGGAGCTCTGAGAGAGGAGACATCATTTCTGTTTCTTGTTTCTCGTTTCTTGTTTCTTGAGAGAGGAAGAAGACGATCGATTAAACAAGTCTGAGATTTTGGCTTTCTCTGTCTCACTTTTGCATTGGTTTTATAGAAGCGGATAATTTTCCTAAGATCCTATTTTTACTGCTTTCCGAACAATAATCGTTGATCAATTTACGATGCATTGAAGAAATGAGAAGATGACACGTGTTGAAGCTAACGTCACTGTACAAAACACGTATCAGAGGAACAGGCTTTTCACGTGGACAAAAAAGTTTCAAACATCACTTTTGATCTAAACAAACAGAAGCCGATACCAAAACTAGTCCTGAAACGAGCACAGAAAAGAAAATCAAAGCTTTTGGCTTACATGTAAACATTCACTAAACACTCATATTTTTAGTAGTTTTCAGCTACGGGTCTAGAAGGGAAGAGACGCAGAAGAAATGTGATAAGCGACCAGAGACATATAACAGCTAGAAATTGCAATGTCACAACCAAACCAACGAGCGCAACTCCTCGCTCTGTGATTTCTACAGTTGTTGACGCATCTTTCATCATAAACATCAGCCTCTGAACAAAAGTGGCTGCTCTTGTCACCTGATACAACCTATACACCTGCCATTTACATACAAACCTTAGTTACTCTAAACAAGACTATAAACATCAGTGTTTCTCGAACAATAAGATGGGCAGACAAAAACGGTCCAAATCAGCAGCATATAAGTTTTTACCTCAAAGACTATTGGAACAATGGGCCAACATGATGAGCCGCGTCTTTCAAGCTGAGCTTCGAAACCTCGTTGAACCGCACAGCCAACCAAGAAAGGAAGCACTGCAATCAGCGCGTCTATTCCGAGAGCTGGCCAAGTCATGTATACAGCAAACAAGGGAACTACAACTTTTAAACCCATCATGAGAAACGCAGACATAAGGTATCCTCTCAGTCCGGTGATCAGACCCCATCTCTTGGAGCTGAAGTCTAAGTACGGCCTCTGCACTCGGTCAGTCACAGAGAGGAATATCGCAAAACCAGCATAAAACGTTGTCTCGAAGCAAAAAGAAGTAACAATCTCTGCGTCAAGAAAATATAAGTTACGAACCTGATAAGAGAGTGCATCAAAATGAGTATCATATGAATAAGAGGTAGATCATGTGGGAGCTTTAAGAGAGTTACGAGACCTCCTGAACAAATCTCAAGTAAACTTTTGGTTCTTTCTTAAGGTTTGTTCAATGTGTTCTTGATTGTAATTAGCAACAATTCAAGATTAATAAAAGGATTTTGTAACTGCACATCAGATATCAGGTTCTGAAACTATCAAAACCTCAAAGTCAGATACATTTAAAGAGAAGCCTACACTAAAACATAACCATTAAGATAGCTTCTACTTTACTTGTCCCTATAATTCCCATGTTAACACTCGAAAAGTGATTGATAAATCTAAAAGTTTCAAGACATTAAAGCAGTATAGTGGAATATTTTATGATTACTTACCCGCAAAAGTGTCGTTTTTAAACGTAGCTTCGATGGCACCACTTAGAAAGAACTGCGGAAGAATCAATGAGGATATCAACACAACAGGAGCCAAAATCCACAAGAAGGAACCTTTCTCTTCCTGGAACGGAGCTGAGACCAGTTTACTTTCTTCAACCAGCTGATGGGTTAGGCCGTTGAACGAAATAGAGCCAGATTTTCCACGGAAGAGCTCAGCTCGAGCATAGTTACTACTCTTTTCAGATTGATTCGACTCAGATCGAGAAGAACATACTACAACCCGTCGACTCAAGGAAATTGGTCCTTCCGGTTTGTTCCAAACGAGGGTTTCTGAATCAACAAAGAAAATTGCAATGAAAAACAAGACAAAGGATCAATCTTTGTGCTACATTTCAACTTTAAAAAGAGGATAGATAGATAAATACTCACTTCTCGAGTCAGTTTTTCGACGGGTTGCAAATGTGGAAGAAGAGCCCTAGCGAGAAATCAAGAGAAATGACAAATTTCTGGATAAGGCTTAGAAGATGTCGAAATGGGAAATCGAAATCTGATTGTTAATTTTACTCACAGGAGGATGGGAGAGTGAAACTCGAAGTCTCGGTGGAAGAAACCCTAAGCAAATGGCTTGCAATTCCATTTTTTTTCGCTAGAGTTTTTGTCAGCAGCTTAAACCCAGAAGAGGCTTTAAAACCTGCCCACCAAATATATCTTTTTTTCACTTAGACCCAAATTATTGTTTTTATTTTTTTGCAATTTGGTCAATATATTTGTTTGTAACTTTTTAACTCTTTTATTTGTATAAACAAGTCTATATATCCAAAACAAATGAATCAAATTGTACATACATTTCCATGGAAATTGTTAAAGAAGAAGCCTGTGATTTTTGATGTAAATTTTCAGTTTTTTTTTATTAGTCTGGAAACAGAAGCGTTTTTGTTTTGTTTTTGGTTATGATTTAGGAATGAAAACTACTGAAACTTGACAAAAATGGGGTTAATTTGAAGAAAGAGGAGGCTCAGCTAAGTAACCTTTGGAAACTTTAGCATCATTCTACTACACACCCACTTGGTGGTGTTAGCAGCCGTAAGTCCGGCCTTTTTTTCATCATCGCCGCCGTATGTTTATTCAATCAAATTTCTGATTTTTAAGCAAACTACATGCGGAGTATATATATATAAAAAAAAACGAAAATCTTTACAATTGTTTCAAAAATGGCAAATCACAAAAGACAGAGACTTTTTATACAATGGAGAAGAGAGAAACCTTAATATGTTGAAATTCAAATAAAAACACGTAAGTCAGATGGAGACGACGACATACAGTAGTTCTTAACTTAGAGGCGACAAGCGAGAAACCCTAATTGTCTTGATGGGTCGTATGCTGGGCTATATATGTATTCTTGAGTGGTCAATAAGCCCATTTATTGGGCTAAGAAAAACTAGAAAAGGTTACTATGAGCCCAACTTCTAATGGGTCACTGACTTTAGAAAAAAAACAATTACGAAAAATACAGTAGTTAATTAGTTATATCAAAAGGAAATAGTTTAAATATTTACAAATTAACAAAATTGATTAAAAAAAAAAAATTCCAAGTAGAGCTATTTATTCAAAATTTAATGTTTTTATACCATGTATTGCATGTAAAAATGCAAAGTCTATCGGATGTACTGCAGGTAAAAACGTCCATCTTTGATTTTATATATCACACATAAAATTATTGATTATAGATGTGATGCAAAAATAATCATGTGTGTTGCATAAAAAAATTATCTGTTATAGGTATGTAGAATCGTTCATCGAGATCACATATGGTATTCATATTGAAACTAAAACTGCATAATGATAATCATCATTCGTCACTCATGTTTGTTTCGAAAAAAGATATCCATAACATTTAGATCAAGTAAAACTCGGGTATTGGGTATCGATTTTTTCATCAATCCGCTGTATACCTGCATTATTACCTCGCATAAATTATATATTACTATCTACATTTTTATGTTTAATCTTATATAAAATATTACTTTAGAGAAAATTAGTCTATAACTTAATTCTATAGAGTAAACCCATGCTTTATAATTTAATATTTCTTAAATATGACTTGGTAGCTTCAAATATTATAATTTTTGGCTGAATATTTTGAACAATATGATTCTGTAAATACATTTTTTAAGATTTAAAAAAGTGTACATATTTTAATTGAAATCCGGGTAACAAGCCGGGTTGGATAACGTACCGAGTAATACAAGAAGAAGAGATAACTCGCAAACCATCTAACGCAGGTTTGTTTAATCACCATTTCGTCGACATTCTAGGGCTTCTTCCTTTCTCCTGGCCAAAGCTCCGATTATCATGGACGCCGTGACGGCGAGTTTGGTTCAATCTCCCGCCTTACTCCGTCGAACTTCCGAAAACATCCCTGGCTTGATTTTCCTTACGGCAAGCTGTCCTGGGTTCATGCGATTCGCCTCCGGACCTCAATTTCGCCTCAGAGTATGTCTTGAGTTTAACCCAGATTCTTGAACGAAATTGAAAACTTGTAGTTTTCCAAAATCTCGTGGTGTTTGTGCTTAATCTACTTGGAATTGGAAGTTCGAGTTTTCTGAGGTTCGATATGAACATTCCGTGTCAGTAATCTAATTCCGTTGTTTTCTGCTTGCAGCAGCACAGTTCTTCTCTTAAATCTCGGAGAAGTTTTGTGGTTAAAGCTTCAGCTTCTGGTGATGCTTCAACGGATTCAATCGCGCCACTTCAGTTGAAGTCTCCGGTAGGGCAGTTTCTGTCACAGATATTAGTGAGCCATCCTCATCTTGTGCCAGCAGCTGTTGAACAGCAGCTTGAACAGCTCCAAACCGATCGAGATGCCGAGGAACAGAACAAAGATGCGTCTTCTGTCCCTGGAACAGACATTGTTCTCTACAGGTTTGTCATATGCCGATATTATTACAAAGCCCTTCAGTTGCTATATAGGTTTGGATTTTGAATTAGATTGTTTCTTTGGGTGTTTAGGAGAATAGCTGAGGTTAAGGAGAATGAGAGAAGAAGGGCTTTGGAAGAGATTTTATATGCATTAGTGGTTCAAAAGTTCATGGACGCTAATGTTTCACTTGTACCATCCATAAGCTCATCATCTAGGGATCCATCTGGTCGAGTTGATACTTGGCCGACACAAGATGGGGAACTTGAGCAACTTCACTCGCCTGAGGTTTATGAGATGATTCAGAATCATCTTTCCGTCATTCTTAAAAACCGCGTTGGTGATCTGACAACTGTAGCGCAGATAAGCAAACTCGGAGTTGGACAAGTATATGCTGCTTCTGTGATGTATGGGTATTTCCTGAAGCGGATCGACCAAAGGTTTCAGCTTGAGAAGACGATGAAGATTCTTCCAGGCGGGTCAGATGAAGGTGAGACTAGCATTGAGCAAGCAGGCCGAGAAACAGAGAGAAGCTTCTATGAAGAAGCAGAAGAGACTTATCAGGCGGTATCCTCAAACCGAGAGGTTGGTTCATTTGTGGGAGGGATCAATGCGAGCGGCGGTTTTAGCAGCGAAATGAAGCAATCCCGGTTAAAGACATATGTCATGTCCTTTGACGGGGAGACTCTTCAGAGATACGCTACAATAAGGTCAAGAGAAGCGGTTGGGATCATTGAGAAGCATACGGAGGCGTTGTTTGGGAGGCCAGAGATTGTGATAACGCCTCAAGGCACAATAGATTCGTCAAAGGATGAGCACGTAAAGATCAGCTTCAAAGGACTGAAGAGGCTTGTGTTGGAGGCTGTGACGTTTGGTTCGTTCCTCTGGGATGTGGAGAGCCATGTAGATTCAAGGTATCACTTCGTACTGAACTGAAATGGTGATGTGCCATTCTTTGGGAGGGTTTGGGGATTTGTCTTTGTAATATATATGCAACTGACCAACTAATATCTGTTGGCTCTCTGAGAATTGAGATTTATCAATACCCGTTTTATGGTGATGATACATTCTTGTGTTCTCTTTTCTAGTCTCTGATAGAGTAAAAAACCAGATAAATAGAAAGAAACGATTTTTATTAAGAAATTTCAAGAACATAACTTTCCACACATGAGATAATATTGTCTCTCTGTTACAACCGAAAACAATGAAACTAAGAACATGACTCTAATGTCTCTCACGAGAGACTTATTTAAGAAGAACAGAAAATAAAAGAAATAGAAAACTCCAACAATCACTCAATTTATTATTAAATCCCTTGTTTTATCTCCGTATGTTGAACACCACTGATTCGAACTTCTTATTCAAACACGGTAGAGAACAAAATGTCTCTCTACCAAGCTTCAAGATGGTTGGGAGTTGACAGCGAGAATTACACACGTCACAAACTGGTCGATTTATACGATTATTATAAATCATAAAATAACCGTCTGATGTACCTCTCGGTTTAATCCATATGAAGTCTCCGAGCGTGCATCTGACATGAAAAGTGATGCCACAATAATTACATGAATAAAACCATTTCTCTGCAGGTTCTAGTATTTCCTCGCATATCTCGCACCAGTACTGTTCACTCGTTTGTTCTCCATAACATAGAAACAGAAAATGATCTTTATCATTTTTGTGTTTAACCATCTTTGGCAAAATAGAACATTTAATGTCTAGAACAAATCCACACTCCTCACAACTCAGAACCATAGTTGCCTTATCTCCACAAGCACTACAAATTTTGTCTCCCGTTGAATAGTTGATGTACAATGAATGAAGAGGATGGCTTTCATGGACAAAAGGCTCAGAAATAGAACCACATCGCACATCCAGCCCGATTTCCACATTATCAATCAAGTAGTAAAAACCCTGGGAAATGTTTTGACAAGCACCGCATAACTTTAAACCGTTATGTGCCTGTAGAGTCATCATTATCTTGTATAAGGGATCTATTTTCTTTTTTGAAAGATAAGCACATTTCTCATGAAGAATGAAATAATCACATTTCATGCAACAATAGAATGGGCTAGAAAATATGGGATATGAGCATATTTTACACCACATGCATTCATCATTATCATCACTTACTTCTTTCAGCTTTAAAGTATGCTCCTTGTGACTGAAATGCTTTATTACTCCTTCTTCAATCACCTCGTATGATTTAACCTCTATAGTATCTTCAGATGTGTCTTCAAGTTCAATCCCATCCCAAATCCCACGCTTTGTGGCACATCTCAAATGAATGGCAAAATCAGAACATTCCAAACAAGAATAAGCCCCACATGTCCAGTTTATCTCTTTACGACACACTCCACATTTCCAATCTCCGGCGTCAAGGCAATGCTTGTAATAGATACGGTGAACATGACGACTTATTTTTATGATGCCCGGTATGTCTATACAATTTCTATGGATCATGAAATTGCATTCACGACATACATAAGGATTTGGGTCGTCATCCATTCCACAAGCATTGCAGACAAAACTTCGCTGCGGCATAAGAATGAGTGGATGCTCATGAGCTTTTGGATGGTCTAGAGTGAAATGGGGTGGATTCTTTGCACAATCAACATCCACGCTGAAATTACAAATAGAACAATGATAAAACAAATTATGAAGCTTGCTTCCACACAAGCAACATTTTCCATCGGTGTAACTTGGAACACACGTGAGACGCTTGAGAGGGTGTTTAGGATGACAAGAGTAGTTGAGCTCTGGTGTAGATTCGGCGCAATCTTTGTGAAAACTCAAATCACATTTGTTGCATGCATAAGGAAACCGATCATCAAGCAGTTCACATATATGACAAGTAAACATTATCATATTTGGAACAAGCGATAAAGGATGTTCGTGGTTCTTTGGATCTTCAATCGTTATCATAACTTCTTTTCTTGCACATAGCAAATCGATTGCAAAATCACATATAGAACAATGATAATACATTTTTAGCAATTTACCTCTACAAATCTTGCATTCACCATGGACATCTTCATTTGGTGCAACGATCTTGATGTGTAAAGAATGTTGTGGATGATAGTGGTTGCGAATCTCTAGACTGGATTCGGCGCACTCTTTGTGAAAGACGAGTTCAGAGGGAAAGCAACGATAACCACCACTGAGGTAATCCTTAACAAGATTGCAACCGTCACATCTTAGCACACGAGTTTCCATTGGTAAATAATATTTGTTTAGTATTTCCATAGATGAAATAAATATATACTTTTTTTTTTAAAAGAAATAAATATATACTTTTAGTTTTAATATTTTCTATGATGTTTTTATGTTTTGGTTTCAGGTAATGATGAAAGCTTTCCTTTCATACATATATATACTCTTTTTATGTAGAATACTATGTAGGTTACCATATTAAGTTATTCTTTGTTTACATGTAAATGATACTCAAAGAATCATAATATTGAATATGATGTAAGACTCAACGAATAAATTATATTCAATATTAAGACAAGCATGATTCTTTGAGTATCCTTTACATGTAAACAAAGAATAACTTAATATAGTAATCTATATCGTATTCTACATAAAACGTACCTATCTCTATAATATTATTTAAGAATACATTTTTAAAAATGAACTTTGTTTTGTAAGTTATTACATAAAATACCATTACAAATAACAAAGAATAATTGAAATAAGAAATGATAGTCTTTTAAAATTATTGATTAGAATATGAAAAGTATATATTTTGCATTAAAGAGGTTATTTATTATTTAATTTCTTAATTATTTTTAATACTACATATTTTAAAATAATAATCAATTCATATATATTCAAAGAAAAAAAATCTATTAAAAAGTTTGCTATATTTTTCACTATAATCTATTATATTTTATTTGAATACATATTAAAACAAGAGTTGAAAAATATTTTACTAATTTTATAAAAAGTTACACACAAGAAAACTATTTTTTTAAGAGTTCGTAGACTAGCCACAAAAACTAGATTCATTTAACGTGCATATTAGAGTTATGTTTTTAAGATTATAAGTTTTTGCGGGTTAGCCCGAATAATATTTTAGTTCACTCCAAAGCGGGTTAAATAGATAAATTATTACAAATTGACAGCTTTATCTATAATCATTAGTTAGCTATATTGTAAAATTCAGATAAAATCAATTTTCTTAAATATAAAAACAATTTCTTTTAAAAAAATTACCATGCACTTTAATTAACGCGGGTTAAATCCTAATATATATATATGATGTAAGACTCAACGAATAAATTGGTCAAACATAAAAAAAGATTCAACGAATAGATTCTTGTAACTTAACTATTTCTTTCTTAACCACTTTTTGCACAATAAAGAAAGAAAATGCATCATACTTTTCGTAAGAATATCAAGCCCAACTTACTAAATTGATGGACCATGTGCAATTTATCAAGGCGTGTTGGAGGATCTGATGTTTGGTTCATTCCTCTAGGATGTGGAGAGTCATGTAGATTCAAGCTATCACTTCGTACTTAACTGAAATGGTTTGTGTGTTTGGTGATGATGTACTTTCTTTGGGAGGATTTGGGGATTTATCTTTGTAATATATGCACTAACTAATATTTGTTCGTCTCAGGATTGAGATTTATCGATATGATAAATTAATGAGAGCAAGAACACAAATGTGTTTAGGAAGAATTATATTAGACTCTTATATGAATAATTGTACAAGTTACATTCTCTTATATAGTGATGAGATAGACATAAGTTTCCTAAATTAAGATAAACATAAATGTAAATAATATATTTAGAGATAAAATGTAAATTTCATATTTAAGATATTTGTGTATATATGAATCTTCTAATCCTTCTTGGTGATTTCCATAATTTCGATATGGTCGATCTCATTGATCTCCCAATACCCTCCGGCAAACTCATACTTAGAAACACGTGTGAGATTGGACAAGTGTTCAAAATATCGGCGTTATACCCAGCCATCATGTCATCCTCGCGGTGTTATACCCGACCGTCGGGTAATCGACGTTTATACCCGATCGTAGGGTCCTTCAACGGCATGTATACCCGGCCGTCGGGTCAAATCGGATGGAAAATACATATATATCATCGTATCTCCACCAAAACATAACCATGTGAGTATATACCATCATTAACATAATTTGGTAAAACTCACGGTTATAAAAAAACCGGATAAGATCATAGATCCTTTCCAAACATAATCTTCATACATATCGTGGATATCATGTGATGAGCCATCATTGGCTTAAGCATCATC
This sequence comes from Eutrema yunnanense, assembly GCA_002933935.1. Lineage (NCBI taxonomy): Eukaryota > Viridiplantae > Streptophyta > Magnoliopsida > Brassicales > Brassicaceae > Eutrema > Eutrema yunnanense. Next base: position 5,809 of record PKML01043704.1, on the reverse strand, counting down.
ATCACCGAACAAACCGATCGTAATGGTTCATGTTCATATCCATCACAAAGTCATCGCTATATTGACTTTTGTAAGTCATCAATTGCTGTTTAAAAAATATGAACACCCTCTTTATTTTATTTTATTTTTTAATTTTTTTTCTTTTAGTCGAAGCAATACCAAAAAAGAAAAGAAAAGAAAGTTCCAGCGAAAAGAGATAGGAGGGAACAAGGTCAAAGAAAGAAAGAAAATAAAATCAATAGAAAATCATAACCCACTAGGATTAAGATCGAAAACTCTAATATCATGATAAATTAATAAGAGTAAGAACCCAAATGTGTTTAGAAAGAATTATAGTAGACTCTCATACGAATAATTGTACAAGTTATATTCTCTTATATAGTGATGAGATAGACCTAAGTTTTCTAAATTAAGATAAACATAAATGCAAATAATATATTTATAGATAAATGTAAATTTTCTAATTAAGATATTTGCGTATATCTGAATCTTCTAATCCTTCTTAGTGATTTCCATAATCTCGATATGGTCGATCTCATTGATCTCCTAATACGATATCCAATTTAAGGTCATATTACGTTCGTTAAGTTGCCTGATTTCATCTCATTTGCCTTGTATTGTTTTTTCCCCCGTTAAATCGATTATGAACACTTGAAACAGACGAATTAGGAAGCTTTTTAGAAGAGGATGCTTCCAATTATTTAAAAGTAAATATTTTATTTAGTTGATGTGTTACAAAATAAATACATACAAGTTCAAGATCAAACGATTTCAGGTTTGGATAAGCCAACTCATCAACATACCATTTACATTACAACAATATTTATCGGTCCATTTTAATACCAAGCGTTCTCCGCAATCTATAGCAAAATGGTCGAGAGTTACCATTATTGCGAAAACAATTTCAAACTCGTAACCGGATATATATACTCTGATGCGATGGTGAGGCTTGAAGTAGACCACAATCCCCAATAGACATCTAAAAGGAAGAGTGGCCTTGCAATAGTTGCATGTATAACGGTCCCCAATAAATTTGCTTGGCACGTAATTGGCAAATATTTCACAATAGCGGTTCAATATTTTTTCATTAAGGGTTTCCTCCCAAAAGGTATAAACTCTACCATTCTAGTTGTTATACCGAAGAAAGAAGAAGCGAGGGTGATGAAAGATTACCGGCCAATCTCGTGTTGCAACGTAATTTATATGGTTATCTCTAAGATCCTTGCAAACCGTTTAAAAGGTATTCTCCCGAATTTCATATCTCAGAACCAGTCGGCTTTTGTTAAGGACCTTTTGTTGATGGAAAATATTTTGTTTGCCACCGAACTTGTGAAAGACTATCATAAATACTCAATCTCGTCTCAATGTGATATGAAGATTGATATTTCAAAAGATTTTGACTCGGTTCAATGGACTTTTCTTCGAAACATCATTACGGCTGTGAGGTTAAATGAGTGGTTTATTCATTGAATTATGCTCTGCATAACGACGGCTTCTTTGTTGATTCAAATCAATGGAGAATTGGCGGGTTATTTTCAGAGTAGTAGATGTCTCCGTCAAGGATGCTCTCTTTCTCCTTATCTATTTGTGATTTGCATGAATCTTCTATCAAAGTTGCTGGACAGATTATGGGCGACTCGAAAAGTTGGATATCATCCCAAATGTAAAAATCTCCAGCTAATGCATTTATGCTTTGCGGACGACCTCATGGTGTTCACGGATGGAAAATTGATATGGATAGAAGGTATCATTAAGGTGTTGGATGATTTTGCGAAATTATCAGGTTTGAAAATAAGCATAGAGAAACCGACACTGAATTTTGGAGGTGTCTCGACGCAGACGAGAAACCAAATTGAATCTCGATTCCTGTTTGCATCGGGAAGTTTGCCGGTAAGATATCTTGGTCTTCCTTTGCTTACAAAGAGAATGTCAAAAGTGGACTATGCCCCATTGTTGGAGAAAATTAGAGCTAAAATTGGTACGTGGACAGCTTGGTTCTTATCGTACGCAGGTAGAGTACAACTCATTAGCTCGGTGCTAACATGCCTCACAAATTTTTGGCTCTCTGATTTTCGGCTCCCACAGAGATGTATCAGGGAGATCGATAGTCTTTGCTGTGTTTTCTTGTGGTCATTGTTGATACCAACTTTAGCACTCATTGGTTTAGCCCGGTTTGAACCGATATCGGCTAAATAAATCCCGGTTTACAATGTTTCGAGCTCGGAATATGGCCCATGATCGCGGTGGCCGGCATCAAAGCCCATCAAGGCCAACTTACGAAATAAAAGGAAGATCTCTTTTTATTTGGTAAAGGAAAATCCCGAAAAAATAGGAAGTTATCCTTATCGACTATAGGAAATAAGGATAATCGCCAATATCAAATTCAAGAAGGAAAAGGAAAAGCAACCGACTTCAAGACTTATAAATAGGAGAGCTCCTCATTCATTCTGAATCATAGAAAAACATTCCCAATTCTCTATGTAATTAGAATTACGATCGGATTGATCCCTTTCGAAGGTACGTAGGCAACCCACCTCGGGTCTAGCTATGATTCTGATAAAAATAATTTTTCTAAACCCTAAACTGATTTCACCTATCTACGATATGTGTAAAATCTGGTTCTAACAGTCATGACCATAGCTAAGCACTCAGAAATCAAAAATAGCTTGGAGTGATGTATGTAGACCAAAAAAATGAAGGTGTGGATTGGGCATCAGACCTCTTAAGGAAGTGAACATTGTATGTTGCTTAAAGCTGATTTGGTGTCTTATCTCGATGAACAATTCTCTTTGGTTGAGATGGATCAAGAACCATCTCATTCGCACTGGATCTTTTTGGTCAGTGAGAAAGAATCAATTCGTGAATACATGTTTGTGGATGTGGCACAAGTATCGAGAAATTTCTATAAAGTCGACACTAAGAGTGGAACCAATACTACGTTTTTGTATGATAAGTGGACCACCTTTGATGTACCTTACTGGAGAAAGAGAGATAATAGATTTGGGGGTTCCTGTTGGAATTCGTTTTTGGACTAATGGTTTTAGACCATATTCCGGTGGTGTTTCTGGGCAACTCAGTTGTCGGAATGACCGGATCTTAGAATCGTTGGATTCTTTGTTATGAGCACTATGAGATACTATATTTATATGTCAAAAACGGAGTAAGTTTGAATGAGAAATGGAGATCCAAAGTGGGTGACTTGGAAAAACTTCAAAATTTGGCTAAGTGTAAAAACTAACAAATGTCCCACATTGGAAGTTTGGAAATTTTTCCATTAGTATATATATTGGAGAACTCATAACAAAGTGCAATAGCCTTGGGCTACACTATGGTGTATGAGTGAAAGGAGATACCAAACCACACACGAGCGCCATGCCAAGTTGGGCCGGGCTCGGGTTCGGGTTTGAGTTTTGAATTTGGCAGTTGGGCCTACGATCCATAAAGATTATTCTTTTGGACCAAATCCATATTGAGATTTTGTGGTTGTTGTACAACACAAATATCTCCCACCCAATTTTCCGTAACCTACAGAATAATGTGGTTAATGAGCCCATAACTCGACGAGATTAATGCCGTGGTTAATGACAATTCATCTCCTCTCCAAGATCGGTCAAAGAGCCATAAACGCAGCCATTAATGCGTTGGTTCCTCTCCAAGTCTTGTAAGACTATAAAAGGAGAGCCTCTCCATCTCATTTTCGATACTCAAAATAATACAACAACAATCTCCTTCTTCTTCATTCTTCTGGTTTTGAGTATGAGAGTACAACACAGAAAAGCGTTCGTTAGATTCTGTTCTTGAGTTGTGCAAAACAGAATAGTTGCAGTTGTATCCTGGGATTCGGAACGCCGTGCAACCGTCACTACGGGGTGTTTACAGAATTAAGGAAAGAGATTTGTCTCGGCTTTGCATTTCTCTTTCTTAATTCGTGTATCGGTATTTTCTTATATACTTTACTTTACAATTATCAGTTTGCCCTTATTGTAGAATTTGCGTTCCTACAATTGCTGCTTATGCTTCAGTTTCCTCAGTTATGGACACTCATAGGACAAGATAGCGTCGGGATATTTACTTAATCAAATCGAGGACGAGATTCAAATGCTGAGAGAGAGAAGGTCGAATGAGGAGGATCGATCACTTTGGTGGTTGAAGAATGGGAATTACAAGCCTAATTTCTACTCGAAAGACACTTGGATGCATATCCGGGTAGAACAACAGAACGTGTGGTTCACGCATAGAACTCAGAAATTTGTTTTTATCACTTGGCTGGCCATACATAATAGATTGACAATGGGTGATAGAATGAGAACATGGAACCCATGAATTTCGGCTGAGTAGAGGCACAAGAAAGACTTGCTTTTAACACATTCTAGGAAATTTTAGTTTAGACTTACAAGCCATGCATTCACCGTAGTGGAATTGAAGAAAAGTGGGTGATCATGATTCATGTGGTTGAATGCTATGGATAAAAGTATGTGGAAGCGAAGCGTACCTTACATCTATTTAAAACGAGGTAAATAGAGTCTTAGATGATGGCCATGACTGAATTGTTGTATTGTCTCCTCATCAAATGGCGCAATATCTTGGAAAGATTCTTTGGGGACTCCTTCGCGGACCAAACAGAGAGTGGAGAATCATATCATTTTGTTAAACACAGAGTGGGGGGACTCCTGTTAATAGTTTTGCAAATGATCTGTAACATATAATATTTGGTGAGGATGCCATTCTTGGAGAGGGTTTGTAATATATGCATATAATATTTGTTGCCGTCTAAGAATTCAGATTTATCAATACATACACCAAGAGTTTATGCACAATTTTGGATACACCATAAAGGAGAAGTGATGCAGAGAGAGGATCTTTTGTCGTGATGGTCAAAAATGGCTAGTAATAAATATTTATTAATTGTATTAATGGAAATGAACGAATTCGACAACAACATAACATTTGTCTTGTTGATCTTCTCCTTTATGATTTAGATCTTTCATTTGCAGGAGAATGTCGTCGTGATGGTCAAAAATGGCACATCCTCTCCTAAGTAGATTAACCGACAACCACATAACATTTATTACATACACCAAAAAAAAGTATAAGCCATTAATACAATTTTCGGTTTTGTTATGAAAGTAAGCCGAAAATTTCCCGTACCAGCCCAGCTCGCGTCATCGGGAAGCGCAAACGGAGAATGTGCACCAGAGGCGCAACAGGCTGCAACGATCTTTAATCCGCTTTTGAATCAAATGCTTCTAGGGCTTAACCGTGAGATTGGTTCTGATGTTTTCATTGGGGCCAATGCCTTTAATATGAATGCAGATTTCATCAACAATCCCCAAAGATTTGGTGAGTACTCCTTCAATTAAATGGTTTTGATATTGGTAACATGCGGAATGGTAGAACAACATAATGGCTACACGCTTCTGCAATATTTCTACTAAACACAGAATTTTAGAGAGTTGCGATTTATATTCAGCCATTCCGCGATTCTGCAAGTATATATATACATCGATTTCGTCATTTCATTCCATTTTTTTCCTTGTTCCCATCACTCCGCCATTCTACATCATTACTAATCAGAACCTTTATATATGTCATAAATCAGACCTAATTTGAAAAATTACATAGGTTTCGTGACGTCGAAGGTTGCATGTTGCGGACAAGGAGCATATAACGGGCAATTGCATTTGCTCAAGGTGCATATAATGAAAGATTGTGAGTCAGTGACCATGCTTTTGCCAAACAATTATTGAACAAGAAAAAGTGAAGTAAGTCTCTGTGTCGAGGACACAGTCGTCAACACAGGATCTTCAGG